>WNWU01013802.1:3118364-3137995 GCA_012654045.1 Ptyas mucosa
GGAGAAGGAGAAGGAGAAGGAGAAGGAGAAGGAGAAGGAGAAGGAGAAGGAGAAGGAGAAGGAGAAGGAGAAGGAGAAGAAACTACTTATTCTAATTTGGGAAAGAAGTCATGGAAATTTTAAATATCTGTACCAGAAATCCTCTTGGAATTATATAAAGCTTTTATGTGTGCCAAGCTGCAACTTGGTCATTTGTATGTCTTCAAAATTGAATATTCATTAAAGCGTATAAAGCAGATTTATTGGGAACAGGAGAAAAAAAACAGGGAAATTGTTGGTCTCTCAGCTGAAACAACTGCAACAACATAATATAATATCTACAATTAAGGAGTCCATGGGTAAAATATATAATGACTCAGGAGCAATAAATTTGCGATTTTTATATTTTTATACTTGACTTTATAGCTTAAATCTGGAGATCCCAGATGAGCAGATTGATCTTTAAAATAAAATAAACGGTCCAAATAATTCCCAAGCTCACTTGCTTGATTTAGCTGTACTTTTAACTTTACAAGAAATATTATATACGATTAATTTTATGAAAACTGGGAAGTCCTCTAATTCAAATGGGTTTTAGATAGAAAGCTTAGCTCCTATACCATTTAGTTATATTATGAATCCTTTCAAAAGACGTCCTTCTCTTATCATTTGGTGAGCTTATCTCGTTAAATATAGGTGAAAAATATTAATTACAAATACCGATCTATGTAGGTTATAAAAAAACATACAATCAATCATACATTGTGCATAGTCTGATTCCTGGATTATAATAAAATTATAATTTAGCCCCAGGTTATTACTAATGATATTATTTTTACATCAAATAAAATGTGCTGTCAAACCCATCAAGGATATTATATTTTTTTTCTTCCTGGGGTTTTTCCACAAGTGCAGACTGCTTTTTTTTCAGATCAATCAGAAGTTGAATGTTGAACCATTGGTTGTGAACTTGTGACAGAAATTGACCAACTGGCTTCCCATGAAAGCTTGGTGTCATTCACTGGTCTAAACTCACGCAGCCAGTTTTTATGCCTAAGGCAGGACTAAAACGCATTGTCTCCTAGTTTCTAGCTTGATGCCTTCACCACTAGACTAAATCAGATATATCCATCAGTGGTGGGTTGCCCCCGGTTCGCACCAGTTCTATAGAACCGGTAGTAAAACCAGTGGGAGGCTCCGCCCACCGACCCCGACGTCATTCGGCCCTGCTGCAAACCGGTAGTAAAGGTAAGTAGAACCCACCCCTGATATCCATTATTTAACTTGTTTTCAGAACATTTGACTTATCTTAGACAATATATAGGTATTCAAAGTATACAAATAATCTGGAAGTGAACACAAACTGTTATTTTATTCAGAGGACATTTTAAAGTATAACTTTCTTGTAAGAAATGATCAAAATTATTTTCCTGATGATGAGGATATGATACAACAATATGTTACATATTGTAGATGTATAGTTAACTGCACAATATAATCTATTCTCAGTTGATAAGAACTTTTTATGCGGGATTTGTTTATTGCTTAAAAATTCTTAAGTAGCAAAGAATAACTCTGAGAAAAAAATGTTGATGGATGATAATATTGAAAACCATATAATTGTCCTAGGTTTGAATTTTGTCATGGTGCCAATTAAGGCAAAGTTTATTGAAAATATCAATTTATTGGAAAAAAACAAATATGAAAATGAATTTTATTTCCAGATTTAAGATATAGGTTAGATTTAAGTGGACTATCTACCTTAATTCTACTTAGATATTTCTGAAAATTCAGTAAGAGGTTGACAAATTTGTTATGGGACTGTCAGGCCTCAGGAAAGGTTTCCTGTTTCTAAGATTACAACTCCCATATGAAAACTTTTAATCATATCACTGCACATATATATTTATTTCTGGGATTTTTTTGGAATAAAAACTACTCTGAATATGAACCACTAAAGATGCAAGTGGGAAGTTATTATCTGGGTTTTTTTTTGAAATCTCAGTAGGTACTGAGGTCTAATTTTAGATTGATTAGGTTGTATTCTGTGAACTAAAGACATTAATCTGGATGTTATTTAGAAGAAGATTTAAATATAAGCCCTGTTCTCATGAGAAACAGACTCTGATAATTCCTATTTACATACAGTATATAAAAGTTTCTTTTTAAAAAAAAATGGCTTAAAAATGGTTAACTTAAATCAACATGGTGCTAATTACAATTTTAGAGAAGCTACAGAAAGAATATACTTGCATTAAATTGCTGTATGCCAATATGTTTAGTTAAAATATTTGTCATCTTCTCAATTAGGCTAATTTATAAAAGGATTCCCCACCACCACCACCAGGTTTACTGGACATCTCAGTGGATATTCTAAAGGGTTAGTTATCTATCTTTCCATGATGGAGATGTAAGTAAATATGAAAACATGTTAACACATATGAATTGGACATGCCTTCTGATTATCCCATATTGATTTAGTATTCTTAATATTAATTTAAACATACCAATCTAGTGCCTTTGGGCAAATCATTCTTTTTCAGCCAACTCCATCCACAGGAATGTTGTTGTAGGGAAAATAGGTGGAGGAAGAAGTATGTTTATACTTTGTTAGTTTCATGGAAGGCTGTAACCTTGAAGAAGGGTTATGAATCCCTTGAGGGGTGGTGGTGTCCATGGTATCTTTGAGCAGTTTTTAAATGGCGGGTCCTTAAGTGTGTACTACCTATATAAGGCCTGAGTTGAACTAGAGGAAAAGGTCCAGGACTCCACGACTCAGAACTGGCTTGAATGAATATCCAGAAGGCCTCAGATTATAGGATTAATAAAAGATAGGGCCAATTTCTGCACTCGAGCTGGCATGGACATGCAAAAATTTAAAGAAATGGCCATCAGGGAGGGCTATAGTGTATCATTATAGTATTATTTTCAATAATATAACAGTATTATTTTGACCTCCTGTTCTTCTTCCTAGCATATCCTCGCAGGTACACGGTCCACTTTTCAGATCATTGAACGCCACTTTGCATGATCAGCTCCAGGGTGCAGGCCCCATGGCTTGCATATCTTTGTTGATGGTGTCTTGCCATCGCTGTTTTGAATGCCCGCGGGCTCGCTGGCCATTTTGCCCTCCTGTTCTACCACCTCTTATTATATTAGACAACAGAGTATCAACAGTAGAATCCTTCAAGTTTTTGGGTTCTATAATCTTCCAGGATTTGAAATGGATACTTAACATTAGAACCATCATTAAAAAGGCACAACGAAGAATGTTCTTCCTGTGTCAACTCAGAAAGTTCAGACTGCCCCAGGAGCTGCTGATGCAGTTTTACAGAGGAATTATTGCGTTTGTGATGTGTTCTTCTATAACTGTCTACAACTGTCCAAACAGGACAGGTACAGCCTTCAATGAATTATTAGGTCTGCAGAAAAAACAATTGCAACCAGCCTGCCTTCCATTGAGGACCTGTATACTGCATGAGTGAGAAAGAGGGCTGAGAAAATATCTACAGACCTCTCACATCCTGGACATAAACTGTTTCAACTCTTCCCCTGGAGATGCTGATACAGAATATTGCATGCAAAAACAACTAGACACAAAGACAGTTGTTTTCCTCATGCCATCACTCTGCTGAACAGTTAATTTTCACAGTTCTGTCTTATGTCTAAATAGTATGTCATGTAGTATGGCTGTATTACTTTTATCCTTCTCATCTATTCCACTATCTTCTCTATTGGTATCATTATTATGATTATTATTCGTTGTTATTATGTTTACTATTACTTTGTTGTTTTGCATATACACTGAGAACTTAATGCACCAGAGAAAAATTCCTTGTATATCTACGGTAATCACACTTGGCCAATAAAGTATTTTACTCTACTCTACTCTACTCTACTCTACTCTACTCTACTCTACTCTACTCTACTCTACTCTACTCTACTCTACAGTGTGCACCTTCCCATAATTAGGATAGGAGAGATTCTCTCTCTCTCTTTCCCCCTCCCCCATGTGTTTGTCTCTGTTTCTATCTCTATCTCTCTCTCTCTCTCTCTCTGTCTGTCTCTCTCTCTGTCTCTCTGTCTCTGTCTCTCTGTCTGTCTGTCTGTCTCTCTCTCTCTGCCATGTTATCCAAAGCTTTTGAAGACTAACACATAAGCAGGATAGTTTGAACTCACTGTCTTTTCAGATAAAAGCCCCAGTCCATTTCCACATTCTTAAGCATGCCAAAAGTGATGGTTCACATTTTTGAGTTCTTTGATTTAAATTTAGTGACTATTATGTCACATGAGGCTGTTTGTAAGGCAAATTACATTGTGAGTAGTGAATACATGGGATGATGATGATGATGACGACGACACCATGTATCCATTATGTATCTTTGTAATATTTTTATAGACTGCCAATGGTCCTTATTCTACAGGTTGGGGGCATTATTTCTTCTTTTTCAAAGGAAGGGAGGGAGGGAGGGAAGTTTAATAATTAAATGAAATACTGCATTCAACAGTCCAGTTATGTTTTTTTCAATTGGATAAATGGGTCTGTGAATTTTGTGCATAGGTTCAGCTGGAGCGAATTGAGGAAGGTCATATAAAACCAAATATACCTGTTTTAACTGGAAGCTGCTCTGGAATTTTATGAAAAATGTAGATGCAATTTGTTAGTTTCTTCAAAAAATAAAACCCTTATCACCAACAAAATGTTCATATACATATTTTTGCTAATGCATTTCAGCAATCATACAGCTTTGTAATAGCTGTATAATAACCATACCATTCACAAAAGAGAGACAATATTCCATAATTATATTGTTAGTGTTGCTGCTACATAATAATAACTGTTGACTTTCAAATGCATATGATGACATCAGACTTCATCCAAGTAATCTTTTCATATTCTGTCCAAAATTAATATTGCAAAGCAAATGTAATATCCTGTAATACATCCAGAATATGTTCAGTCATATAGAAAATATTTATCAATTTTATATTTCCTTTCCATTCATTTGTTTATAAGAAACCAAACTGCACATCTGGCTTCCTGAATAATTTAAACAAGGTTAAGTGTGAACCAGTTTATAAAGTTTATAAATATAATTTAGAGGCTCGTTTGTTACTTTTAAGTGTTGACTTGCAACTAACATGTGTCATCTCCTGATTTTACTGTTCAAAATGGGAATTGCTATGTCTATTTTTATGAACCATAAATTTCCCTCTTAACTGTCAACATCTTCAATAAATGCATTAAAATCTTATCCAAACAGATTGTTCAAGGAGATTTTAAAATGTTTTTGCACATTTTATATGCAATAAAAGGGGAATGGAAAGACCTGCTTATTTTGAATCTCTGCTAATTTGGCAAGATAGAAGCTCAGGGGTTTCATTATAGTCCAAGAACATATCAAATAGGACAAAACTTTTGATGAATGTGTGCACCACTAGGATTAATAATATCTAATTAAACCACAATGATCAATGGGAGATTCCATCAAATCTGATTGGTACAAAGGTTTTGTATATGCAACCAGACTGGGTAACTGCTTTGTTACTTGCTTCACTGTTCTTTGTATTAATTGTTACAGGAAAAAAAAATCCTTAAGATATTTCATTCCTTTCATCTACATTCTGATGAGGACAAAATGGTGCTGCTATTATCATCACAATGGATAAATCTTCTAATATGTAGCTTCTTTTGCTTTGGCAGCCTTAAAATTGCAGATAAAGTAAGTAAAGGTCAGAGCAATTTATTGTAAAGGAGATTCTTTCCTTTAATGTAGTGTACAACACACTACCTTGATTGTTTTGCTCCTTATTTTATATAAACCTTGTGTAATGGCCCATAGTTAGTTAATTAGGTAAATGCCATTGAGTTGAGCTCAATTCCTGGTGACTTTATGGACAACTAGTTGCCTTCCTGTTTATCTCCAGCTCTTCCAAAGATACTCAAGTAATCTCTTGAATCCCATCAGCTGCCTTGTCCATTGTCTCCACTTTTACACTTCTTTCAATCTTTCCAATAAGAATAGCAACATGCTGAATAAACCTGAATGAACTTGAACAACCATAATTTTCTGAGTATAAGACACACTCCCCCCCTAAAAGTGGGTGGAAATATCTGTGTGTCTTATATAGTGAATGTTGCCAAAGCCCCACCCACCCACTGGCCCCTACCCTTCGGCTGTTTTCGGCCTCCGCACGCTCCATTTTAGACCTGTTCCAGGCTGCGGGAATCACCACAGCACATTGCTGCTGATCACCACCTCCACGTGTTGCGTTTTCGGCCTCCGCCGCCAATCCCCACCACCTGGGACCGGCTGAAAATGTGATGCATGGAGGCCAAAAATGGGGCATGCGGAGGCTGAAAACAGGACACATGGAGGCAGAAAATGCGATGCATGGAGGTGGTGATCAGTGGCGATGTGCTGTGGTGATCCCAGCAGCCTGGAACAGGTCTAAAACGGAGCATGCAGAGGCTGAAAAAGTGATGCATGGAAGCCAAAAACACAATGCGTGGAGGCTAAAAATGCGACATGTGGAGGTCAAAAATGCAACGCACAGAGGTGGCGATGGCTGTGGCAATCCCCGCAGCCTGGAATCACTGATTGGCAGTATTCCGGGAGGTGACTGCCAATCAGCTACTCATGCTGAATCAGGCTGCAATAACGTGCTGAAACTGACCAGGCTGTTTGCTGTTTGCTGCAAGGAGGCTAGCCAGATGAATACCAATAGAAGCTGATAGCAGAGGCAGATTGTTTTCCTCCCCGAAAGCTAATGTGCATCTTATACTCCAGAGCATCTTATTCTCTGAAAAATACAGTAAATTGTTGCAACTTGAATTGAAGCATGAATCTACCCATGGCTTGTATTCTGCATAATGCTTGTTTTATTGTTTTGTGTAATAGCTAATAAACACATAAATTGGTATGAAATTAAACATAATTATTACAGGCTATTATCATGGATTATCTGGATGACATGATCCACCCAAAAGTCTAATGAGGAAGGGAAGAAGATTCCATAGAGCAGGGGTGTCAAACTCATGTTGTCACAGAGTCATCACATGACATATTCCCCTTCGCTAAACCAGGTGTGAGCATGGCCAGCGTGTGACGCATCCAGCTCATGGGCCAGGAGTTTGACAGCCCTGCCATAGATGGTAAATAACAAAGCAAAATTTGCTCTTGCTCACATGAGAATATTCCATGTAATTTCATATGCCTTAGCTTAGGAATGTGCGTACAAAGCAATCACCTGGATAAAACATATGTTCCAAGATTTTTACATTAAATTTTCACTTTTCTTTTCAGCCATGTCTGTCTATGGGTAAATTCTGGAGCAACAGGGTTTCACAATACAATTTTTTATAGTCACAAGATATCCTTCTTTAAAAAAAACAACATTTAGCACACTGCTAAATATTAACATCTGTTGGAAGGTATTGTGGTGGTCATACAAAAATGGAACAATGCTTTGATACAATGCTGGGCTGGTTGAAAGCAAACAAGCTGACATTCTGCGGTGAAAAAATAGACATCCTTAGCAAGTTGTCAGAATCATTAAATCTGACATTGTGACAAGTTTAAAAGGTGTAGACCTTGCTTTGTGATGTCACTATGCTTGGTTCAGCATGTACTCCTTTCCCCTTTGTATTCCTATTACTCCTATGAGTAATACAATCCAGATCTCAGCATTACATAAATTACTTATTCTAGATGGCATTGCTTTCTCTCTGAAAGGTGGAAGGAACAAACAACCTAGACACGCTTGTAAGTTTGCTTTTGTCATTAGACAATGACATGACCAATCATCCATACCACATCCTACAGATGATATGACATCGAAGTATTCTAGCAGTGCTGATCCTTATATTGGTAACCAAAAAACCTGGGGACTTGTAATATTCAAACGACCTTGAAAATGTTCAGAAGTTGGAAGATAATGCAGAACATTAATTTTTGTTACAAAAATACCAGTCTTCTGCAGAACACCAACAAGCTATATTCAAGCCCTAAGTAGCTTGGGACTAGATTATCCAAGAAGTAATCTTCTCCTCAGTTTTAACATTCAAAAATGATGCTTAGTTCACTGGCCTGTTGAAATTCAGTCAGCAGTGATATACTTTCTGTTGTGGTGCCCAAAATAAAAATCAACTCCTTACAAACTCGAAGTGGATTGCTGGTTTAGTATATTTCCACTGACAATTAAAGCTCCTTTTGTTGCTAAAGCATTTCTCTGAGTATCCCATGGCAACACCTCCTCTTAACAGTTGTGATATTTCATGCTATTAATTTTTAATTGATTGTTTTTACTGTGTAAATTGTTGCATTATTTTATTTTGCATGTTCATGATTTCATTATCAATTATTTGGGGATTTTAACAAAACATGAATGATATATGCGCTTGTAAGTAAATAAATTAACAATCCCGGCTTCTTTTTCCTAACCTTGCCTCTTGGGGTTTTTTAAAACAAACCAGTAAAAGTATAGATTAACATAAAAACAAGATATCCTCTTTAAAAACAAAAAACATGGAATGGGGTTTTTATGGATGATTAAACAATGATAATCAGGTGGCCCAATGCCCAATGTTCCATAGAAAATTAAATTCTGTAACTTGGTATTGAACTATTTGTTCATGTGTGTCCCTGATAAAGTATCTTTTAGGACTCTGTGTCTTCTTGTGATGATCTTGGCAGTTACTATTGTTCATCATGAATCACCTTGATGAAATCACTAACAGAGGATATTCACCCTGTAATTTCCACAATGCCCCTCTATCTCTTTCTTGAGTGGCTGCTTTGTTTACGTAGCTTTAGTAAAAGCTATGGAAAAATGAAATATAATCAGAGTGAACTGTTGTGAATTTGTACGCTAATGATGTTTTCATATGTATTCTGACTTATTCTATGTGCTAGTTGCTTTATATATGACAGCTGTCAATAAAAGAAGGTTACACATAGTCAGCCAATCAAAGAAGTTGACAGGCTGTCCTTACTTAATTGCTTTATAATTGGTTTCTTCTGTAACCTGGATTGTGTGCATTAACCAGCAAATTCCCCATCAAAAGAGGTCAGCAGAAGCATTCCCTAGATCTCCAGTGCCCTTTTCATAATGGAGATTGCTCATTTATACTTTGGGAGGCCAAGGATTTCCTTTATGGCTTTTGCAACTGTCATAACATTTATTTTAGATGAAATATACTAGAACAAAACTGACAGGTTGCCCCTAAGCTATGGGCTAAAATAACAAAAGTTCCAAAGGTGATCCTTTTACAAACCTCTAGCTTTGTTTCTTTTTAAAAAAATGAAGTGCATATTACTTTCTCTCCCATCAATAATGAACTCTGTTCCTGAAGCAACAAAGAATTATTGATTTATTGTCAGTCTCCATGTCTGCCCCCTCCCCCATAAAATGGCAGCATTCACTAAATAAAATCCATTTTGTCTAGCACTGTCTACTGGGGTGAATCAAAACATGGATGCTTTCACAAATATTTCCACCTGTGTTGAAATATTGTGTTTCCTTTGGAATATTTCAGGGGAGACTGTATTAAAAGGGTATAATTTCCCCACACTTCAAAATATCTCAGTGTAAAACTTGTTCACTTTAAGTATATCAATATACATATAATTGTAATTAGATTTTTTAAAATTAGATTATTGTTTTCCACATTTTTCTAGGCTACATAATTTAGCACAAAGGACCTATCATATACTGCTTGCTATTAGTTTAGTATGAATGAAATGACATAACAACAGATTATGGAGGAGAAGGCAGAATTTAGGCCACTGTTTCTAAACCTTGGCAACTTTAAGTTGTATGAACTTCAACACCCAGAATTCCCCAGACAGCAAACTTACTGACTAGGAAATTCTGGGAGTTGAAGTCTACACATCTTAATGTTTCCAAGGTTGAGAAATGCTGATTTAAGTACCAAGTCAGACCCAAAAGACTGTTTTCCTAAATATATTTCTTAATTATTTTGCTATAAGAAAGTTAGATAGATAGTGTATATAGATGTCTGAGCAATTTGTATGTGTGTTTTGCTGGATACTGTGGTGCTGGAGGTGACTATTACGCATCCCATGGATTGCAAAAAACAAACAAACAAGAAATCGTAGGTTGAATCTCACCAAAAATATTCCTTGAAGCCAAGCTCTCCAAACAGAGGCTGTGATACTGTCATGTGAGCTGACTCATTCCAAAAGTCAATCATGCTGGGAGTGATTAGAAAAAGGAGAAGGAGCCATCCTAATATCAATTGGCTGGACACTATAAACGATGACACCAGGATGACCATGGTGGATCTGAAAGGGGGGATGTGAAACAGAGGGGCATGGAGTGCTGATCCATAGAGTCAGACATAACTGAATGCCTGACAACGATGACGATAAGCTTATCAAAAGGTATTAATTCTGTTGGTTGCTCATAACAAAAATATTTACCTTCAAGACTGAAACTGGGATTCTCCAGGTTGTAAGTTTATTCAGTGGGTATATCAAAATGTTTGAATATATTATTAGTTTATAATACATTTCACAGCACAAAATTAAAATAAAAGAGTATATAAAGGAGAATCTTGAGGAATTCTACAATCATTCTGACAAGATTGAAAAATCTTCTGAGAGAATTACTGGACTCCACTTCATTATTGCAGGGTATAACAACAGAATGTTGATATTTCTGTTTCCCCCACCCTTACATCCTGGCAAGTCAACTCACTCTGGGTTAGGCTGACATTCTTACTTTCATCAAGACTATATTTGTATTCTTCTGTATCAATGAGGAATCTTCATAATTCCATTTGCGACATCCCAATGAGAAGCATCAGTGTACTACAAGTTAATCAAATTACTAAAAACATTTTTTAAAAAAATCCATATTTGGCGAAGTCCTCCACTGCTCTATATTAAAAGTGTTTTCTACTTCTCAATTTTTCGGAGAGTGTATCCAAACCATCAATTAATAAGCTGAAATAATGAGGCACTTTTTGAAATTTTTTTGAAGCCAGATTGTTCAGGATGGTAAACTGAAGGTAGGAGTGTTGCATTCTGCCAGCTAGTTTTCCTGTCAATCTTTTGGCACCCACATTTAATAAGGAAATTGGGTGATAAACTACACAGCCACCAACCTTGAAATCAGAGTTAGAGTATACATGTCTCACTGAAGGAGACATGAAATATTTATTTAAAAAAAGGCTGCATTCTCAACCAATTCATGTAATATCAGGTCAGAAGATGAAAAAAATATTCCTATTTAGTCTGTATATCTTCTGCTCTGGTAATATGTTGTCTTTGCCCAGATAAAAGGTTCTAATCTGAAGGATTTTCAGGGGACTAAAAGTAGAGTTGTGCCCTTACTGGTTTTTATGAAGATTTGTTTTAATATTTGTGAAAATAATCTTTTTTAAAAAAGAAGTTGATTCCATAATCTTGGAATGAAGAACAATAGAATACGGTCTAATTCCAGTTCCTTATTGTTTCATATGACACATAACCCTCAAAATGTTTCACATTTCACCCTGTTAGAAGAAAGCTAAATTGAACATATTTTCACAGCATGTTCGGAATGGGTTGTTTTTTCTAAACTTGAAAGAAACATTTTCTACTTCATCTACTCCTGTATTGGTTGGTCAGGAAACACATTAGTTTATCTTTTCTTTCTCATGATTGAGCTCTGCTCAGGCATGTTGAGAGATACCATTGGACAATAAAACCTAGATTCTGGATCTTAATGGTGGACTCCTGACAACATTGCATGCATCTTTCTCTGAAAGCTGAAAGCTGGATTGATGCCTGCATTGGTTATTTTTTGAAGTACACAGAAACAGACACACACAGACACCCAGACACACCCAGACACACACATAGCCAGCTAGCTAGCTAGACACACACACACACACACACACACAAATGAGCCTCCCACTCAAAAAGTTGAGAGGTCAATCCTAGGCAATGACACATATTTCTCTATCATGGCATAAAGAGAAAATATCTGCTGTGAACTCTGCATAGGTGTCAGGAAAGGCATCTGGCCAGTAAATGCTCAGCTGTATTCAGTCATCCTGACAAGGAATTACAGGGTCATAAAAAGTGTGTATGTGTGTGCTGCAATATGATACGATACACAATACAATATGATACAATATGATATAATACAATATGATACAATATGATATAATATAATATAATACAATATGATACAATACATATATTTCACCAGGTAATGATTGTCCTCTCCCTTTCCCTACTATGAGCATTAGTATGCATTTTACTGTATTTTGAAAATAATTGGGTACGCTCTCTATTGAACTGCCTGGAGCATCATTTTTATGATGAAGGGCAAGAAATAGGACATTTAATAAATGAAATATTTTGGTTGGGATCAATCCTAGAAGAAAGAAAAGAAGAAACTTTAACTAGAAAACAAATCATGCTGAAATAGCTGGAGGAGATAGAGAAAATATGATCAGCAAGTACTGTATGATTTAAAAAAGGAATGCTAAGAATGACTTTTGGAAAAATGTTCCTGAAATAACCCTCAGGCTGAAGTTCATCTTTTTTCTACATGCCACTGTCTTTTTCTTCCAAACCCCTTCAAGATATTGTCTCAACATTTCTTGGCAACCTCCTCTAGGTCTATAGAGTTGCTCTATATACTTCTGGGCAAATTCTGCAAGAAAGTCACACATCTTCCTACCTATACTTGCAGTGCACAATGGGGAGTCAGATTTAACAGAACTCATGACAAGAATAGAATAGAATAGAATAGAATAGAATAGAATAGAATAGAATAGAATAGAATAGAATAGAATAGAATAGAATAGAATAGAATAGAATAGAATAGAATAGAATTCTTTATTGGCCAAGTGTGATTGGACACACAAGGAATTTGTCTTGGTGCATATACTCTTGGTGTACATAAACGAAAAGATACATTCGTCAAGAATCATAAGGTACAACACTTAAAGATAGTCATAGGGAAACAATCAATATAAATCTTAAGGATACCAGTAACAAGGTTACAGTCATAAAGTCATAAGTGGGAGGAGATGGGTGATAGGAACGATGACAGAGGGTAGGTGGGTTAAAGAAGTCAAGTTTTTCATGCATCCTAAAATATATTTAAAACAGACAAGGCTCAATCACATGGATGTGTCCACCAACTTGACTTTTTTGATTCACTCTGTAAACGCTCCTGTAGATTAGCCAGAAGAGCTCCTAAAGATCATTATAGGCACAGAAAGGAACAAAGAAGTCCAAGACTGCTTTTCTATGCTTGGCAGGCAATGCGAAGTCCACAAATGGGTGAACATGCTATAAATACAGATATATTTCTTTTTTGCCCTTTTCTTGTCAGGAAAGCAGAATCTATTTATAGCACTATACGCTGAAGTTAATGGCTTGGGTCTAAAAGATGTATGTTCTAGGCTCGCTTGGTTCCTGGTAAAGCTTTACATGGTCTTAGCTAAATCAAGCAAGTTTAATCAATGTCTTTGGAATCATGCTGTTAGATATAGAAAGGCATGGAAATAAAATGGAGAGTGGCTATCTTTCCACTCAAATCTGAATTGATGAGTTACATTTCTTTTCTGGGCTCTTCTGAATGGAACAACTTCCCAGATGCAGGATAAGGTGAATCCTCCACTGATCACATGCATTTATAATAAGTATCCCCCATTGAAATAATTTGTCAGTATTTCTGTTCCAGAAGAGATAAGCGAACTTTAAAAGTGCTGGAATGTCTGCTAAATAGAAAAATAAGGGATTGGTTGTTTGTTGTTTATGCTCAGCTATTGGTGAGAAAGAGTGAGTACTGATTGCTATCACAGGGATGTCAAACTCAAGGCCTTAGATCTGGCCCGTGGGGTTGCCCTGGAAATAATGAAGGGCCAGCCCGTGGTGCCTCTGCCAGAGAAAATGGAACTCGTGAGAGCCGTGCTTGTCCCTCCCGAGCTCCATTTTCACTAGCAGAGGATTGCAGGAGGCCGTCACAGCTTAAAATATATCTCGGGAGTCCATTTTCACTGGCAGAGTGCTCAGGCAGCCAGAATCAGCCCCAACATGAATGATGTCAAGCTGCCCCCCCCCCCGGCCCTGCCCCCCCCCAAGGTCAAACACAACCCTGATGCGGCCCTTAATGAAGTCGAGTTTGACACCCCTGGCCTATCAGTTCTGCATGTCCTCTTTAAATGAACAGATTTACACAGATGTTTGTTTTCAGACTGTTTTGATATCCACAAAAAAATAAAAACAACACTGGCTTTACTAGTTGCATTTTAAAGTGGAATCAGAAAGAGCTGAGAGACAGAAAATTTGATCATCGAGAAGTAGCTTTTATTTCAGTGTCAGCATAGGATACACAATATCAGAGATAGACCTAAAAATGGCATTACTCTTGATGCTCTACAGAGCATGAAAGCATGACCTCTTCAGCCTTTTGACTTTTTGGGTATCAAATAGGAAATGTCAGAAGTTCTACGCCTCTGTGGAGTTGTGAGTAGATCCCCTGATGAGAGAGAACACTATAAAAAGCACATCTTGAGAAAGTGTATCTAAAAGCAGAATATATTAGAACCTTCTTTCTAAGCAGAAGTCATAAAGGCAAAGTCAGTAGTTGCACATGTAGGTGTTTTCACACATTTGTATCTATCCATGGTACAAATGGGTTCATACAACTTACTAATTCTGTCATGTCCTCATGTCTTTGCCTTCATCTTGACTTCCTACCTGAGGCAGTTTAAAAGGTTGACTATAGCTGTTCTAATGTTAAGGTACTGTTTTTCCCTACAAGCAGACAAAAATCATGGCAGCTTTACCACAGATATAACCTGACATATTTCAGGGCGGTTTTGTTAGCATGACTGCGAAGGATTGACATCCTAGAAATTATTTGCAACTCCCTCTCCATTGGTCCCCAGGTATTGTCCTTCAAAACCATTCTGCTTTAGGTAGAGAAGTTAGTTGTTGCAAACTGGGCTCTTTCCTATATTCTTAAACTATCAAATGAATCTAGCTCTGAAGCCTGGATCAGTCCTAAAAGGCCAGTAGAAGTGGTTGAAAGTGTGTGTTTGTGTGTGCATGTGTGTGTGTGGGGAGCTGCACAGTGAAGTAGGAAAGAGAAATCAAGAAGAGTCCATCCCTCACAACTGTCAGTTGTTCGCCCATTTTCTGAATATATGTTTGATGCTGTTTCATAAGGTGACCAACATTTTTACAATGAGGAGGACACAAACAAACAAACAAACAAACAAATAAATAATCAATCAAACAAACAAACAAACATTTTATTCATTGCAACAATAACACAGAATAGATCACTACCCGATGCCCCCACAACAAACACCCTTCCTGTACAGCTAATTCCGATTTCCGGAGGGAATACGGATGCCATTTGGGCCTGACCCCTGCGGGTGGCCACCCTCAGAGAACCCAATTTAGGATTGGGGAGAGCTCTGGGTCATGGCTGGAGGCTTTGGCAATGTCCGCAGCAGACAGTGGAAAGGGAGAATCATCAATCAGAAGAATGGAGGAGGGGGGCTCAGGGTCGTATAGTAAAGTGGCAAGCAGACAGCGGCTTAAAGCATCCGCATGGGCTAAATGTTTGCCAGGGACATAACGCAAGGAGTAACGGTAGGCCGAGAGGAAGACAGACCATCGAGTCAGCCTGGGAGACAGAATCTGTGGGGCTTGGCGGTCCCCCGATAAAATGCCCAAAAGAGGTTTGTGGTCCGTCACTAAAGTGAAATGACGACCGTAGATATAGTGGTGAAATTTCTTAACCCCAGAAACCAAGGCCAATGCCTCCTTGTCCAGCTGTGAGTAATTCCTCTCAGCTGGAGCCAAGGTACGGGAGAAGAAAGCTATAGGGGCGTCCCAGCCATTTGGAAGGGTATGACTAAGAACAGTGCCAACACCGTACGGGGAGGCATCACAGGCTAGTACTAGAGGAAGGGTCTCTGAATATTGTACAAGTACAGAGTTAGATACAAGCAAACGTTTGACAGCGGTGAATGCCGAATAAGCCTTAGCATTCCATGTCCAGGTCGCCCCATGATCTAGCAATCAATGGAGAGATTTTGCTATGGAAGTTTTATGAGGGAGAAAGACAGCATAGAAATTAAGTAACCCCAAGAATGCCTGCAGTTCGGCCTTAGAGGTCGGGGGAGGTGCGTCCACTATAGCCCTGGTCTTGGCGGGTGTCGAATGTATTCTGCGCCGTCAATCAGGAATCCAAGAAACTCGACTTCAGAAACAGCTATGAGGCATTTATCTTTCTTAACGGTGAGGCCCGCACGGCGGAATTCAGTCAGTACCTGGTGAAGCCTGGTTAGCAGTTGGGGAACAGAGGTTGTGGAGACCAGAACATTGTTGAAATAAGGTGCGATGCCGGGGATGCTGTGGAGCAACCGCTCCATTAAATTTTGGAAAATCCTTGGGGCTACAGAGACCCCAAATTGCAGGCGGCGGCACTGGAAAACCCCGTGATGTGTAACAATAGTCTGTGCCTCAGCTGTCAGGTCGTCAACAGGTAGCGGTTGGTATGCCTGCGATAAATCCAATTTTGTGAAGGTGGGTCCTTGCCCCAGAGAATGCAAGAGGTGTTGGACGACTGGGACAGGGTAGGCATGGTCCTGCAGGGCGTGGTTAATTGTTGCGCGGTAGTCAGCGCAGATGCGAATTGAGCCGTTGGCTTTCAATGCAATCACTGTGGGGGTCTCCCACTTAGTGTAATCCACAGGTTCTAGGACGCCCTGCTGGATGAGCTTGTCCAACTCTGCATCTACCTGGGCTGTAATGTGAAAGGCACTCTGCGTGGTTTGAGCCACCATAGTGGAACTTTGGGATCGAGACTGAAAAAAACAGGAGTTCCCGTGTACTTTCTCAACTTATCCATGAAGACCATAGGGAATTCTGTAGTTAAGGTATCCAATTCAGTGGAATGGATGGCATGCATGCCGTGGGTTGTGAGACCGAGAGCAGCAAACCAGTTAAGACCAAGGAGGCTTGGGAGGGGGGCATCTACAATCACTAAAGACAAACGTCCAGTGAAATCCCTAAATTTAACTCGGAATGACCCAGTTCCCATTACTGGTATAATAGAGCCTTGATAGTCTTTCAATAGAAGGGAACAACTGTCCAAGTTACGTTTGGATAATTTGGTACCAAACGCTTTATGGTGCTCCAAGACACAATGGAGGTAGCGGAGCCCATATCTACCTCCATTTGACGGGGTGTCCTTCAATCTGAATTGTCAGCATTATTTTCTTGCCCCCTGTGTCTCTGGGTGGGACTACCTGGTTGACAGCTGAAAACCTCCTCTGGGCATGCGCACGCTCCTTTGGCGGGCCTAAGCGGCGCTGCTTGTTCACCTCAGCCTGGAACCGCTGACTTGACTGCGGCTGCATCGATCAGCATACCCTCACGATATGTCCCCGGCGGCCACAACGCTGGCATATAGCCTCCTTAAACTTACAGGAGGCTCATAAATGGTCACTCCTGCAACTAAAACACTCAAACAGGGCGCCGGACATGCCTTTCAGTCCTGCGGTTCTTTGCTTTGTTTCTCGGATACAGCAAACACCTAGCTCCTCCTCCTCCGATTCTGATAGTGCCTCAGCCTGTATCTCGTTCGTGCCGCTGTCCTCGTTCACCGCTTTAGGTGTGCTCCAGCTGCGGGGCAATTCAGCGATAGATAGGGTGGCTAACTCAGCTGTGCACGCCTCATCCAATGCCTCTTGAAATGCTTAGCAATTAATTGTTGTTTTAAATTTTGGTCCCTCACGCCGCTAACAAGGTGGTCTAGTAAATAATCCTCCAAATCCACAAACTGGCAATGTCATGCAGCTTTACGTAGTGCCGCAATATATTGGTTGATGGACTCCCCCGGGGCCTGTCACAGTGATAGAAATGCTGCCGCCGGACTATTCTGGATGGAGCCGGTGCATAGTGTCGTTTGAGTTTGCCCATGAATTCCTCCCATGTCCCGGAATGAATTGATTGGGGAGCCATCAATGTCATGACCATTTCGAACATCTCCATTCTGCAGAAACTTAAAAAATAAGCCCTCTTACGTTCTGTCGATACATTAGTATAGTCATTGGTTATTAAGAAACACTCGAATCGGGCTATGAAGGCATCCCACGATTCCTTGCCCTGGTTAAATGGGGGAAAGTTGTGTGAGGCGGCCATGGTATGAGTGCTTTCACTAAACTGTACCTTTGGAATGCGTCTCACGGTTCTTTTCTCTAATTCTTCCTTCGTACTGCCTTATCCCACCTTTGTCTCCAGTGGTAAGTATCGCTTCCTTCAGTAAGGATCAGGAAACCAGATTTCTGACATTTCTGAGGTAACTCTCTTTAATAGTGGAACACGCAACAGCTGAGAACACTTGACTACGTAAAAGAACGAACGGAACTGGCTCTGACACTTCTTATATACTACTGTCAAACATAGGTAACCAATCACCGGCTGACCCGACTGCTTCTCCAATTACAGCCCAGAACAATTAATACCATTTCTCTAGGGGGCGCTCCCATGGATCATGCTCAGTATACAACACAGAATACACTATAATATGATAAATGCATAATAAAAAACATTTGTAAATGAGTCTAATGCATGCGTGTGTGCTGTGCCGTGTTTCGGTAAGAAGTAAATGCCACTTGCGCACGACGCACTCTCTCAAAACAATTCTCCTGTGTGGAGCACATGTGTCTCATAATCACATCTCACCTCACTGTACCGAGCCTTGATGAATCATCATGTCAAATACAAATACAAACACGCAACGGATCGGCATTGATCGAATACGGAGATTTACAGATTAGTTTTCAAATATTGAAAAGGAGGACATGTACAAAAGGACTGTCTTCCCTAAAGGAGGACGATTGGTCACCTTATGTTTCAGAAGAATGCTAAAATAGAAATGTTTTGAACACAGATTTAGCATTCTTCTGGAAAAGCTCTACAGTTCAGTGACAGTTATGACTGGTGGAGAAGTTGGGGGAATGTTCACAATGAAACAAGTGTGTGAGAGAGAGTTGGATTACTATGCTTGCCAGCTGATGTTCAGGCTAATAACACTTTGACCTGATTCAAGCTGTAAGCAGAAGATTAGCTTGGAGACCTGGAAGTCATCTTCCATCTTTCCCAGCCCAGACAGTTGATCCTCAAGTAAAGGGAGGTGACAAGTAGAAGAGGTGAGTGAGCAAGGATGTGCCTAGCAGGTGGTTTTTATCACCAGCTAGTGTTGTTGAAAAGGTGTTGGGAAGTTTCCTTTCTGCCTGGGAAATGAGGACATTGTACTCCATCTGCAGGTCTGAACAAAACCAATTGGACTTTCAAAATATATTCTACTTTACTGCTGGCTTGCACCAGTGGTGAAATGTAAAATTTGTTACTACCAGTTCTGTGGGCATGGCTTAGTGGTGGTGGGGGGTAATGTGACTGGGTGGGCATGGCCAACTTTTTTTTTTTTACTTTTAAAAGCATTTTTTCTACAACCTCTTCAGCTCAAGACGTTGTAAAAAAAATGATTTTAAAAGGCTCTGACGATCCCAGCTGAGTTGCCTGATTGTCAGAGGCTTTTGTTTTCTTTTAAAAGCATTTTTTTTTTGCTTTTAAAAGAAAAAAAAGCCTCTGACGATCAGG
>WNWU01013802.1:3138395-3167949 GCA_012654045.1 Ptyas mucosa
TTTTTGCTTTTAAAAGAAAAAAAAGCCTCTGACGATCAGGCAACTCAGCTGGGATCGTCAGAGCCTTTTAAAATCATTTTTTTTACAACGTCTTTAGCATTTTTAAAAGCATTTTTAAATGCTTTTAAAAGCATTTTTTTCTACCAAAGGCTCTGATGATCGTGCGGCTCAGCTGGGATCATCAGAGCCTTTTAAAAGCATTTTTTACACCCTCTTCGGCCAAAGAGGTTGTTTAAAAAATGCTTTTAAAAGGCTCTCACGATCCCAGCTGAGCCGCACGATCATCAGAGGCTTTTTTTTACTTTTAAAAGCATTTTTTCGGCCGAAGAGGTTGTAGAAAAAATGCTTTTAAAAGTAAAAAAAAAAAAAAAGCTTCTGACGATCGTGCAGCTCAGCTGGGCATGGGGGTGGGGGGCAGAGATTTTTGCTACCAGTTCTCCAAACTGCTACCGGATTGGGTGATCCGGTCCAAACCAGGAGCATTTCACCCCTGGCTTGCACCCAAGGAGAAAAATGCTCCAATGCTTCCTGGGGAATTGCTCAAAGGGTTCACTTCTGTCCTTAAAATTCATATTGGTTCTTCATCTGCACATTGAGTAACTTATTAAAAGATGCTTTTTTATTTTTAAAAACTGTTTATTATTTACAAATGCAATATTAATGGCTAATGTCCTTAACCATGGGAATGAAGATGGTGATCAAAAGAATGGAATGAACATACTGCTCCGACTAAGAGAATGGATAGTGAACAGGAAATGCCATTTCAGTATGTTACCTTGAATACCAACTAATTGAGTGGCCTTAAGCAATTCACTATCACTGTCATAGCTCTTTTCTTCCCTATTTTTTCCTTATCTCTAATATAGGGATATAATCCTGTCCTAGTTTACAGGGATTTTTTTTCCAGGATTGTTAAGATAAAATATGTGAAGTGCTTTGAGCCTTTTAGTAAAAAAACTATGTTATGTTTATAAAATATTTGGAGGAAAGTTTATGTGGCAGTACTTCCAAATAAAATCTTTCTGTAAAAGTTCACATCGTATGTTATGGAATAAACCAATCTATTTTCACAATAGAAATAAACTATCCTTCATAATCTATGCATATTTTTCCCCCTTTTTGTCTGCTGAAATTTGAAATACATGATAGAATAGGCAAAATATTACCCATATTGACCACATTTGGATCCACAACTTTTTGAATACAGATACAGAACCCATACTGGAGTGATTCCATTAGGTCAAGGATTCTTAGATGGGAACTTTTGGAAATTTGAGAGTATCTTGTTGGTATTTATATAAAATAGGGACTGGGAAGGAATTTGCCCAAGGCAGAAGACAAATAGCTAACTGTCTTTGTTGCTCTCTGAGGTTGGTTGTTTTCTTGCAGATGTTTCATTACATGGCTACAAGGTAAAGGTAAAGGTTCCCCTTGCACATATGTACTAGTCATTCCCAACTCTAGGGGGCAGTGCTCATCTCCGTTTCAAAGCTGAAGAGCCAGCGTTGTCCGAAGATGTCTCTGTGGTCATGTGGCCAGCATGACTAAACACCGAAGGCACACGGAACGCTACCTTTTTCTACTTGTATTTTTTACATGCTTTCGAACTGCTAGGTTGGCAGAAGCTGGGACAAGTAACGGGAGCTCACCCTGTTACGCGGTACTAGGGATTCGAACCACTGAACTGCCGACTTTTTGATTGACAAGCTCAGCGTCTTAGCCACTGAGCCATCGCGTCCCTTTTATTACATGGCTAGGTAACATCTTAAGTGCTAGAAGGGAATGATGTTTATTCTCTGTAGCTTTCTCTGTCAGTGTTGGTAGGGGTGTTATTTTTTTTCCTTGATAGTTACTCAATTAGGATGTTGTTTACTCCTTGGTTGTCTAATACTCCTCCTAGTGCTAATCCCTTCTTACCTGGGCATTCATTGCTGGCAATAAGGTCTTCTGATCTGTTTGTTTCTTTTTAAGCTTTTTTTTTTTACCGTATCTTTTATTTTTATTTATTTATCTATCAAAGTTAGGTGCTGCCCAGGTTTAAGCTATGAAAAGGATAACACTGCCATACATCAAAAACATCACAGAAGCAAGCACAGATTATTAAAACCACATGGCATCAACCCCCCCCCCATCTTAAATAAGCCAAAAGATTCAGTAGCCTCAGAAGAAAAAGAAATAGGAGTCATCTACTACATACAGTGTAAGTACTATATAAGACATGTAGGACTGACAGACAGAAGACTAGCAGAACATATCCATGAATACCAACTAGCACTCAGAAGACACAATAAAAACTCCTTAATTCACAACACATGGACAGATTTGATCATAGTTTCACCTGAGAAACTGTGAGCAATCTAGAGGAGCTAAATCCAAAAGTATCAGGGAATTTCTGGAAGCTGGTCAGGGGTGGTATTCACTTACTTTCACTACTGGTTTGCAAATGTGAGCGTGCATGCCCTTGCTCACTCTGCTCACACATGCCACTTCCGTGCAGGCGCAGGGCCTTCCGTGCAGGCACAGAGCATCAAAAATGGGATGTATAGAAGTCTGGGTGGGTGGGCGGAGCCTCCCGCAGGTGCCGCTACCGGTTCGCCCAAGCTATATAGAACCAGTTGAATACCACCACTGACGCTGACACTTATCAACAGGTGCATAGAGATAAACCACATATCCACCCCATTCAAAAGAGACAATAAAAAACAAAACAAGAAGTCTGGACCACCTCCTTGCTATCAATCAACATCCAGATAAGCAGGGATTAAGCAGGGACAACATCAGACTAACAAGCAGTAAACAATACCGTAATCAAGAAACTACCAAGGAGAAAATGGCATCCCACTAATATTGATAGGACAAGCTACAATATAAATAGAGAACAATGCCTTCTCATTCTAGCGCAGAAGAGATTACTTAGCCAGGTAATGAAACCTCTGCAAGAAAACAACCAACTTTGAAAGCACTAAAGCCTCCACAGTTCAACCCTGAGCTACAGATACTTTTCTTTATTGGTACAAACAAGTAAAGATACTCCATAGTGCCTCTCACACTCTGGATGCTCTGTAGAACACTAACTTTTTGTTAGTGCAGATCAGGGGTGAAATCCAGCAGGTTCTGACTGGTTCTGGAGAACCGGTAGCGGAAATTTTGAGTAGTTCAGAGAACCAGTAGCGGAAATTTTGATTAGTTCGGAAAACCGGCAAATACCACCTCTGGCTGGCCCCAGAGTGGGGTGGGAATGGAGATTTTGCAGTATCCTTCCCCTGGAGTGGGGTGGGAATGGAGATTTTGCAGTATCTTTCCCCTGCCATGCCCACTAAGCCACACCCACCAAGCCATACCATGCCCACCAAGCCATGTCCATAGAAACAGTAATAAAAATATTTGGATTTTACCACTGGTGCAGACAATTGCACTTTTCAACAATGTTTACAGTTCTATGCCATGTTTATTTTGTAAAAATGCAAATGGACATTGTATGGGTTCATACATCAACATCAGTGCATATTACTGACAAATGAAAGCTCTCTCTATATATGAGCTGAGTCACCATGTAGTCTCTATCTTTTCTTTGAGAGTTTGATTCCTTAGCCCAATGAAGGGGTAGAAAAGGGTATAGATGATAGGCTTTTCATACCCATAATAGCCTAATTCACTGAGTACCAACGAGCACATTAATAGGAAGATCACACAGCATGTTTTATTAAATGTTGGGTGGAAACTCTCATCCCATCCCAATGAACTCAATGGAAAAATTATCATGGATTTTATGGCTCACCACTGGTGATATGGCGGATGATTTACTGTCAAAAATAATCTTAGTGCTCCAAATATTTCCAGTGATTAAAATGTCTACGAAGCATTTCATCGATGTAAAATTTTAGAAAAATATTCATCCATTTATTTTGATGTTCTAATGATTTCTAACTAAAAGTGCTCCACTTAAATGGAACTGATAATACTGCATTAAATATAACACTGAAGACACCATTATAAATCATAACACACACAAGCATATATGCACACACTCAGTCACAAAATAGCTCAGATACTATATGCAAATTAGAAACCTAGCAGAAACCACGGACTCCTGAATGTGAAGGGAATCTTTAGCTAATAACACAATGTGGGTGTTGAAAAGTGTCTTGAAGGAAGCCTTTATAACAGTGGGAAGGCCATGACTTCTTGAGTAAAGAGACACATGGAGAACAGGGTTTCAGCTGATGATCAAAGAGAGTATAAATAACTTCAGATTAAGAGATATTCTTAAATGAGAGGTATACCAAAGGCCACACTCCAAAAAGGGGATGACGCCAAGACAAATAAATAAATTAGGTATAATTAAAATTTGATGTGCTTTAAATTAAATTAATGAAATATTGTGATTATGTTTGCTGTGGCTGTTGTGCTTTTGAACGCGCACATCATTTAACTATGGAATTCACTTCCAGCCACACTGGTAATTGTGATTAATTTGGATGGCTTAATGGCTTAAGGTTATTTACTACCTCCTGAAACATATACTATATTAAATGTTTAGCAGCTGGGAAATGACAGAAGAAGGGGGTTTAAACCCTTCAGTCAAGACCCATGAACTCCCCAAACCCACCCATTTGGCCCCTGAATGATGTAGAAATCTACACCCAAAGCATTGGTGGGATTCAAAAATTTTTACTACTGGTTCTGTGGGCATGGATTGGTGGGTGTGGTGTGGCTTGGTGGGCGTGGCAAGGGAAGAATACTGTAAAATCTCCATTCTCACCCCACTCCAGGGGAAGGTTACTACAAAATCCCCATTTCCTCCCAATCAGCTGGGACCCAGGAGGCAGAGAATAGATGGGGGCGGGGCCAATCAGAGGTAGTATTTACCGGTTCTCCGAACTACTCAAAATTTCTGCTACCAGTTCTCTGAACTGCTCAAAATTTCTGATCAGAACCTGCTGAAACCTTCCTCTGACCCAAAGGCCCTATGGTTCAATCCGAAACGGTTCTTCTTGTGTCATACATGAGGGCGGCCTTATTTTGCCTTATTTTTTTTAGCAATAGCAATAGCACTTAAACTTATATGCTGGTTCATAGTATTTTACAGCCCTCTTTAAGCAGTTTATAGAGTTAGCATCCCCGCCCCCTCCAACAATATGAGTCTTCATTTTAGTGACCTCGGAAGGATAGAAGGCTGAGTAAACCTTGAGCTGGTCCGACTCGAACTCCTGGCAGTTGGCAGAGTTAGCCTGCAATACTTCATTCTAACCACTGCTCAACCATGGCTCCTTTTTTTTAATTTTAAAAATAAATGTAAATGTTATTTTAATTTTATTTATTATTTTTTTTAAAATATGTATTTTATTTTATGTTATTTATTCTTTATTCCCAGCAGTGTTCGCTTCCCAAGAACATCATCACTGATACAGTATGCATAATTTTGTATCCGTTCCAGGCTATTATGTCCATTTGCTCAGAAGGTCCTGTACAAAATAATTTTTTAAGGGTCTTTATTTCTTGCCTCAAAAGGCAAAAATAAAAAAATAAAAAAATAACGTTTCTTGCAGAAATTGGCCCTGGGTTTGAAATATTGATTCCCCAGAGATCCAGAAGGACTCCTTCAATTCCTACCCTTTTCAGTCTACAAGGGGAGGAGAGGGGCAATTTCCTTTCTCCCTCCCTTCAATAACAAAAGCATAAAGCATAGCTTTGAGATGAGAAGAACAGCTTTATTACTTGCTTTAGGAAAGCAATAACCATGCAGATATTCAGACAGTTTTATATGGGCACAAGAATAACTTTAAAGAAAAGTAAGTGATTGAACTCAGTGGGATGAATTTCTGCAGAGAGACTTTGCTCAGAGCGAGACATCCATTCTCTTTCACACCCAACAGAGCAGACTTCTTAAAGTGCAGCCCATTTTAAAAACACAGTAGCTATTGCAGCAAACAAATTCTCCTTCATCCCTAGCAGGAAATCCAACCTCTGTGGAAATGATTTCTGTCACACTCTTCCTTGCTAATTGATCTGATCTCCTGGGTAGAATCTCCAATCCACTTTTCCTTCTCTTAGTTCTCCAAGCCTCAGTCCTGCCGCCTGCCGGTTCATGCTGTGATTTTCTTACTGATGAAACTGCAGGCTATGGGCATCCTCACAGAGGCCAAGGCATGGGATCAAATGTTAAACCACAGGTGGTCCTTGAATTACGACCCATTTCTGTTGCTTAGTGAGACATTTATTAAGTGAATTTTGCCCCATTTTACAACCTTTCTTGCCATAGCTGTGAGGTGAATCACTGCAGTTGTTACGTTAGTGACACGATTGTCAAATGAATCTGGCCTCCCCATTGACTTTGCTTGTCAGAAGGTCACAAAGGTGATCGCGTGGTCCCAGGACACTGTAACAGTTATAAACGTGAATCAGTTTCCATGTCTCTGAAAATTTTGATCACATGAGCACAGGGAGGCTGCAATGGTCACAAGTGTGAAAAATAGTCATAAGTCACTTTTTTTTAGTGCCGTTGTAACTTTGAATGGTCTGAACTGTTGTAAATTGAAGACTACCTGTATGGATTACAACTCAGACTTTCTACATCACACACAAGTATAGAAAGGATGGACTTTATACAGTGATGGGATCCTACAGGTTTAACAACCAGTTGGTTGATTGCGCGCCAGATGAGCGCTATGTGCACATGTGCAATTGAACGAAAAATCATCTTCCAAGTTAGTGCTAGGGAATGAAAACAGCTGACGCATGGCAATCTGCTCTACCGGGCTTATCAGCTACGAAGATATAGATAAGTAATGCGCAGGGGTGGGCGAGCAGGCGGGCCCAGCTGATCATCGGAGTGAGCCAGTTCGCTCCCAGCTGATCGTCGGAGCTACTGGTTTTCCTGAACCAGTCTGAACCAGTAGAATCCCACCCCTGACTTTATAATGGGACACACATTTTATTCTGTGTCATGGGCCTCCTCTCTTGTCAGTCAGCATGAATAGAATCCCATCAATATATTCATCCCAAAAGGCTCAAATTATATTTAATGCTGATTTTAGTAATATTCATAAAAAGACAAAACAAGATGGTCCCCTTTCCCCTTTGTTTTTTTATTTTGAAGTTTTGAATAGAGACATAAAAAAGATGAGAAGATAATGGATAAAAACGAGACTCTAAATTGAGAGCCTTTGTTGATGACTTGGTTTTGATTTTACAGAATGTCCTGAAAAGGATTGGATCTTTGATGAAAAATGTAAAAGATTTTGATGTCTGTAGAGATTCAGTCATCCAGGTCATGATTGTCCCAAAGGTGCTTTTTCAGGAGGCAACTGGACTTGCATGTTTTTTCTTTGAAGATGGTTTGCTTCTCATCCAAGAAGCATCTTCAGCACTGGCAGCATAAACCCTTCAATTTCCCACTATCATGTCAGAGCTGAAGAAGCTTCTTCGATGAGAAGCAAAACATCTTCAAAGAAAAACCAAGGAAGTCCAGTTGCCTCCTGAAAAAGCACCTTTAGGGAAGATTTTGATGTGTTATCAGGTTTTAAGATTAATAACCAGAAAACAAAGATGTTAGTTAGAATATGGCTAAACAAAATCAAGATGTTTTGATGATCTGGTTTTAAAATTTAGAAAAATATTAAATATTTGCGGGTTACTTTGACTAATATGAATTGTATGTTGTTTCAAAATAACTGCAGTATGTTAAGGTATGAAATAAAAATAAAAAAATATACCAAGATGTGAAAAAATACTATTATATTTCTATCCGTGTTAGATAAAATTTCTGTAATGAAAACAAATGTTTTAGCTGGAATATTATTTCTATTTCAGACTGTACATATATTGATGATTGATGTACTGTTGAAGCAATGGCAAAAAAATATTTCTAAAATTGTTTGCAGGGCAAGAAACCAAGAATTAAATATAAACTCCTACAGGATGAAAAAGAGAGAGCGGGGTTAGGAGTGCCAAATTTGAAATTATATTTTGCAGCTAGTTGTTTAGTATGGATGAAAGAGTGGATGACTTTAAGAAATAGAGGTTATTGGAATTGGAAGGATATGATTTAAGATTTGAATGGCACATTTATTGATGGTACGACAAAGTTAAGGTGAACGTAGATTTTAAAAATAATTTTATTAGTAGTACTGTATTGAGAATTTGGAATAGGTATAAAGCAAAATTGTATCCTAAAATCACTTTATGGTTGTCACCCCAAGTAACCTTTTTAAAGATGGGGAATAATATCTAAACAAAAATGGTGAACGTATGTTGAATCTTTCTCAAGGAGAAATCATCTGTAAACCATTTTTGACTTTTTGCAAGAAACTACAAGAAATGAAAAGTTGATTTTGGGACTTGATGATTAGAGTTATAAGGAATTATGGAAGTAATACAGACAAATGTTAATCTTAGAGTAAGAGTTTGATTTTTTTTTTTTACTTACATCTCCACGAAAGAAAATTGGACGTAACTCTATTTTTTCTTTCTTTCTTGCACTTCACTTTTTATCTTTCCTGAGCCTTTTCTTTTTTTCAAATCTTTTTTAATGTTTATCTTTTAACTTGCTTGGACAATGGGAAAATATGTGGACAAAAGGTTTAAAATTCACATTAAACTATAATTTAAGAGAAAATTTCTATAAGATGATGTATTGCTGGTATTTAACACTGGGTAAGGTATCCAGAATGTATAAAGTAAAGAAGAAACTTTTTACCATTTATGGTGGACATTGTGATAAAGCAAAGAAATTTTGGAGTAAGATTCATATTTTAATTCAGAAAATTCTTAAAAATAAAGATGAAACCAGAAACTTTTCTTTTGGGTTTAATGGAAAAAGACTTAGAAAAAAAAATTGGAATTGTGATCTTATATATGTTGACAGTAGCAAGACAACTGTATGCACAAAAATGGAAGGATATTTTGATTTTCACCATGGACAAATGGCTACAGAAGCTGATGGAGTTGGCAGAAATGGCTAAATTCACTGTTGTGATCAAAGAAAAGCATATAAGTGCTTTTGTTGCTACATGGAGACCGCTTTTAGACTTTGTGCTTGAGCTGGAAAAAAATGAAACTTTGATTTTGGCTTTTACTGATTAGACTGATTTGTTTTTATAGAAATTTATATTATTCAATTTTATAGAAATTTATATTATTATGGAAAAGTAATTATGGTTCAATGTTAATGCTTTATTTTACTGCAACAGAGGGAATGAGAAGTCAATACTTTTTGTTTCTTTTCTCCCTCCCTCCTCACCTGTCTTTCCCCTTCTCTGTGTCTTCCTATTTGCTTTTATTTGTTGTATTTTATTCTATAATCTAATAAAATAGAATGAGAAAAAAAACATTTATTTTTTTATCTTCATTTAAAAAAAAACCCCAATAAGATCAATGTATAAAATCAATATAGAATATATATAGAATAAGTAGAATCCCAGCTGCCAGAAAGTACAATGGACAAAAGTATCAAAGCTTTGCTCTTGCTTATTCATTAATGCTTCTTCTTTATCTCTCACCTTAAAGTTTTATCTGTTTATTTGTTTAAACTGTCTTTAAATAGGGAATCCATTTTCTTTTTTTTCTACTCCTCTCTAGGCTCAGGTTCTGCACTTCTCTTTCTTGATATCCATCTGTATATCTTGCTCATAGAGCTCCATAGTTTTTTATAAGGTAAAGGTTCTCCTGCACATGCATGCTAATTGTTTCCAGTTGTAGGGACGGTGCTCATCTCCATTTCTAAGCCAAAGAGCCAGCGCTGTCTGAAGATGTGTTCATGGTCATGTGGCTGGCATGACTCAATGCCAAAGGCGCACGGACCGCTGTTATCTTCCCACCAAGGTGGTCCCTATTTTTCTACTTGCATTTTTTACATGCTTTCGAACTGCTAGGTTGGCAGAAGCTGGGACAAGTAACGGGAGCTCACCCCTTTACGCGGTGCTAGGGATTCGAACTGCTGAACTACTAATCTTTTGATCGACAAGCTCAGCCACTGAGCTACCATGTCCCCATTTTTATACTCCTCCCTAAATCTAAGTTTCATTTCCTGCTTCTGATTTCCTTACTGATTCCACATTATCTAACAAGAGGCTTTTTATCTCTTTCCTTAATACCTACATCTTTTTACCTTAGCATCTCTGAGGGCTGCATAACTTGGCTTTTGACTTCTTTCAGTTACAGATCTGTTTAACATGACTCCCTAACATAGAAGTTAACTTCTTCTATATTACTTACTTGGCAACATTCTACCAGTTTGACCAGATTTTATGTATTTCCCAAGTTGGTTACACATTAGTCGATACTATGATCTGAGGCTTTGAAACACCTCAGTGGTGTGAAATGATTTGCAAAATGCCACAGATGCTTAAAACAAAGTACTGTATTAATATAAAACATTAAAAGACGTTTTTCTCTAAAACCAGCGTGGAGCCATTTAAAAGGAAAGTGAATATATGTCAGAGTTGTTGAAAATAGATTGTCCTTGGAGTTTCAGAATCGATAGCAGTCATAGCTCAGGCTTCAGGTAAAATTTGGTTTTGCTTGCCTTCTGAATGAAAAGTGGAATAAAACAGAATGTTTTTTTCCTTCCAGTACAGCAATTGAGAAATTAAGACTACATCTATGAAAATTGACAGTAGACAAACAATATTGTATTAATTATGATGCCTATACATGTTGTTCCTATATTGGTCTGTAATAGTCAAAGTTCAAGCAAGCTCCTTGGAAGTAAATTAAAGAAATCTGTCCTATGGTATTGGAGCAAGTCCAAATATAAACCATCATAAACTTTTCACAAATTTATACAGAACACAAGGAAAAAAAAGCAGGTTCTAAGCCAGGAAGATAATATTATTTTCAGCCATTTGAAATTGCTTTAAAGAGACTCAGAAGGATAGTTGCAAGCTTTATAAACCGTGGTGACAATGCATGGAGAATGGAGCCCGAGGGGTTATAGTCCTTAACGTATAACCATAACCTGCATGGATCAAAGCTACAGGGAAAGTGATTGCCTCTGGTTTAACCAATTATAAATTGTTATTAACCTGTGCTTGTGCATTTATAAGGAAAAAAGAACCTATGGATTGAATGGGTGGGGGATAGCTCTGTATTTAAGTAAACGGAAGTCAAACTGACCTGATTATTCAGGGACCTGCACATGAATAATAATTAGGCATGATTGATTGAAAGCTACTCATGTGATTAATACATTTGAAAGTTTAGCACATACGGTGTCAGTGCACACTTTGGTGGGTTTTTAATTCTAACCCTGCTGATAACAACTAAAAGTTGATGTAGTACTCTTTAGGAAACTGCAGCTGTGCCAAGAAACTTTATAGCAGCTTGTTCTCTATTATGTATATAACATTTATATTAAATAACTCTGAGTATAATGTTACCCTCTTTAAACAAGAACATTTTGTTACCATGTTAGTTAGAACTTAGTGAATCAGATATTGTCTGGGGGTGGAAGTCCCATTCTTCTTTTCTCAATACAGAAGGAATGTGAAGGACAAGTGTATTGGACATACTTAGTCAACAATTGGAGTCCCTAAATCCATTCTTTATACATCTAAACAACTATTTGCCTATCTTACAAACTGCGTATTATAATCATATTAGGCGGGTTCAGCTTTTAACTGAATTCAAACCTATAAACTCTTATAACTTTACGAGACCAAATTATCTGAAAGCATGTGACTCCAGCAAAGTATAATGAGTTTAATATACTATGACAACTCATATGACTTAGTATAAATGTTTGCAGTGATTTATGTACATTTTTTACATTCTGTATTGTAATTAGCTGGAACAAGAGATATTCATTCCCATGTAGTCATATTGATGTGCGGATGAAGAAAAAGTTCAAACACATTTTTGAATGGCTAAAGCTGGGAAATACCACAGCAAGTACACAAAACAAATGAAAAACAAGTTGGGTCAACAGATGACCAGCTCACTTCAGGAGAGGTTGCCAACATAATAACAAAAATGACAAAAGAGTAGCCTTAGCTTTTGAGGAAACTGGTGAAATGTCAATAGGAAAAGAGAAAGAAAGCAACTACAAAGGCAGTGCTCTCAGAACTGAAAACAAACATCATAAAGAAAAAGTTATCTATAGGATATATATATATATATATATATATATATATATATATAGAGAGAGAGAGAGAGAGAGAGAGAGAGAGAGAGAGAGAGAGGGAGAGAGAGAGAGAGAGAGAGATAATTTCTGTCCTGTCCTGTCCTGTCCTGTCCTGTCCTGTCCTGTCCTGTCCTCTTAAAAGTTTCTGTTATTAAGATAGTGGCCTGCATTGGGGAATCCAGCATACCTACTCTTCTTCTTTTCTTGCTGTTTCCATGGCTGGAGAGACGTTTACAGTGTAAAATGGGGCTTACAAAACAGCACATTGTTGGGAACCCTGTAATGAAGAGCTTACATTAAGCTGCTTTGCAAGACAGGAGCAAGAGTGTTGAAGCCCACTGTGATAGCAATATTCACAAAGCAACTCTAAGTTAATGTACAAATTAAAAAAAAACAAAAAACCACCTACAGCATTAAGAGCCTGAGCTTGATTATTTCAGGTTTATTTCTGTCAGGTTTATGTTCCATCAACATTTTGAATGGAACAGAACTTAGGATTCACTCCTGAGAAAATCTGCCTGTTATTATGGTTATAGCTATTATGGTTTTATGGTTCATCACACAGTCAGCCAGATGTTTGACTGGATTAAGCATTTGTATCCACCTATGGATTCCTTTCCAAGGGCCTGGGATAGGCAAATGTTGTTGTGTGATGGTACTAAAGCTATTGTCGTAGGATATAAGCTGTTCCAAGTAAAGCTGCATTTTGCAGTTGCCTGATGGGGATTCCGTTAATGTTGTTGCTGATGTTTAAGTGGTACTCAGGATGTTTTGGGGCTGCACTAAAGAGAGCCTATCATTATTGGCAGTATTTTTGCTTTCTTTTGCCACAGTTTATTTATTTATTTATTCAATTTATATGCCGCCTTTCTCCGGAGACTCAGGGCGGCTTACAATGCATTAAAAAAAAAAACCATTATAAAAACATTTAAAAATTAGAACATTAAAACCCATTCACACCATTCATGGCCGGATCTCACATGATCGCAACAACGAGATCAACGGCCCCAGGCCTGCCAGAAAAGCCAGGTCTTCACCACTTTTCGGAAGTCCAGTAGGGTGGGGGCGGTCCGGACCTCAGGAGGTAACTGGTTCCAGAGAGCTGGGGCAACCACAGAGAAGGCCCTCCCCCACGGGCCTGCCAGCTGGCATTGTTTAGTTGACGGGACCCAGAGGAGACTAACTCAATGGGATCTTACTGGTCTCTGGGAGCTATGTGGTAAAAGGCAGTCTTGAAGGTAACCTGGCCCTGAGCCATGTAGGGCTTTAAAGGTAATAACCAACACCTTGAATTGTGCCCGGAGACCAATCGGGAGCCAGTGCAGAATTGGTGTAATGTCGGTGTATCTAGGTGCACTAAGAGTTGCATTAAGATTAAGAGCATTAATCGAGCATTAAGAGTTGTTAACCTAATCTTGCGAAGCTTCTTCTCTGGTAATATTGTACTGCTAACTAGGGCATACAAAACCTTTACCAGACCAATTCTCGAATACAGCTCATCTGCTTGGAATCTACACTGTATATCAGACATTAATACAATTTTTAAAAAAATTATTTTATTTTATTTTGAATTTATATACCGCTCTTCTCCCTGGGGACTCAGGGCGGTGTACAGCCAAGTAAAAACACATAATACAAACATTAAGAACAACTAAAAGGAGTATCTCAATTGGCCCAAGATTTAAAAAAGACAAACCAATTTAAAATCATCTAAAAGGATTTGTTAGGCCAGCCCGGCTTGTTGGAAGAGGAAAGTTTTAAGGGCACAGTGGAAGGCACGGAGGTCTTGGATTCTCCTTATCTCTGGGGGCAGCTGATTCCAGAGGGTAGGAGCCCCCACAGAGAAGGCCCTCCCCCTCAATTGAGTGAGTCCAGAGGTATTTCACGAGAAGAGTACTACGCTCCTCTGCTCACAACAGAATACCTTATGCCACCAGGCTTGAAATTTTGGGCTTGGACAACTTAGAACTATGCCGCCTATGGTCTGACCTAAGCGTAGTACACAAAATTATCTGCTACAATGTCCTACCTGTCAATGACTACTTCAGCTTCAACCGCAGTAATATACAAGCACACAATAGATACAAATTCAAGGTAAACCGCTCCAAACTCGATTGCAGAAAATACGACTTCAGCAACAGAGTGGTCAATGCCTGCAATGCACTACCTGACTCTGTGGTTGCATCCCCAAACCCCCTTAACTTTAACCTCAAATTGTCTACTGTTGTCCTCACCTCATTTCTAAGAGGTCTGTAAGGGACATGCATAAGTGCACCAATGTGTCTACTGTTTCTGTCCTACTGTCCCCATGTATTCATATCCATTTCCTGTGTTCATATTCATGTTTATACTTATACCTGTTATCTAGTACATGTTTGACAAATAAAATAAATAAATAAATTAATTAAATAAATATATAATAAATAAATCAATCTTCCAAAGCATCATTGCCGCTACTTTGTCAAGCTATTGTTTGTAGTTGAAATGTGATCTTCTTCTCAATTCTGGCTTTCTATGCATTTATTCGGTTTGTTTCTTGCAGTGAGCTGGTGCTTATATTTGATATTACAGTATTGGCATCTTTTAATACTTGTACCAGCTGTTTCTTTGCAACTAGTTTTAATACTGACAGCTTTATTCTGTTGTTTTTCTGTTGTTCTAAATATTCAGTTATCTTTTGTTTCAATTTACATTGTTTTTTTTTAGTTAGAACGCTTTGTTCTTTCTGAGGAGAAGATAGATGAAAGTATGCCTGGATTGGGAATGAAAACAATTCAATAGTGCTTCTGGTTTCCTGTTCTGCCGATCCCCCCTGGGTTGCTTCTACAATCTGAGTTACTTATGGCAAGGCTTTGATTTCTCTGCCCTGGGCAGACCTTTGCATTTCTTCCAGTTCTGCTTCTGTGAATACTTTACTTCCCATTATAAATCAATGTTGATCAGCTAGCTTCTGTTCTGATATTTCTGATTCTGGATGTTGTTCTTTCTAGAACTAGTGCATTCTTTTCAGATAGCCTCTTGTTGTATTTTATTTGTAACAACAGATTGTTTCTTTGTCATCATTATTATTAAAGAAATTTTTGATTAAACAATCCTGCAATCTTATTCTGGAAATCATGTCCTTGGCCACCTGAGGCTTAGCTAAACACAGTATGTGAAAATGCACATAGTTCTGTTAATGGAAACTTTCCACTTGCCTTTTGCACACTTTAATTATGACTTTGTGGCAGGATTTCGTGCCGTCACGGTAATTGTGTGCTGAGCTCCTGCTGAGGAAAAGATTGTGCAAACCTACAAGAAGTACACAAAGGCTTTGTTTTTCTGGGAAACTGATGAATTTTTCCTCTGGGGAGAATGAGCATGTTGCTTATTTTCAGCAAAATTATACACCTGAAGAATTGCTTAGCTAAGTGTTGTTAGGAACATTTGATTTTCTAGCCTTTAGGTTATAGGTGAAGAAGGTTCGGGTAGTCATTGACTTACAACTACAATGGAGCCCATACTTTTGTTTATAAGTCATTGCAGTTGTAACTTGAGGTACTAAATTATATAGCAATACCAATAGCTTTTAGACTTATATACCACTTTACAGTGCTTCACACAGTGGTGGGATTCAAGTAATTTAACAACCGGTTCTCTGCCCTAATGATTTCTTCTAACAACCAATTTTCCAAACTGCTCAGAAAGTTAACAACCGGTTCTCCCGAAGTGGTGCGAACTGGCTGAACCCCCCATTGGCTTCACAGCCCTCACTAAGCGGTTTACAGAGTCAGCATATTGCCCCCAACAATGTGGATCCTCATTTTACCCATCTTGGAAGGATGGAAGGCTGGGTCAACCTTGAACCTGGTGGGATTTGAACTGCTAAATTGCAGGCTAAATTGCAACTGCACCACTGATCATAGGACTGCAGGGGTAGGGTGGGGGGAGCAATAGTCATAACTTTGAGGACAGGTTGTAGTTAGCTGTATGTTGTAACTTCAAGCAATCATTAAATGACTGGTTATAAATCAAGAACTATCTATATAGCTTTCCAAAGTTTGTTCCAGTGAATTTCCCATCATTCCTTACAATTGCCTATGGAGATAGCAATAGCACTTAGACTTATATACTACTTCACAGTGCTTTACAGCCCTCTCTAAGCAATTTACAGAGGTCAACATATTACCCCCTACAATATGGGTCCTCATTTTACTGACCTCAGAAGTCTGAAAGGCTGAATCAACTTTGAGCTGGTGAGACTCGAACTGCCAAACCGCTGGCAATTGGCAGTCAACAGAATTAGCCTGCAGTACTGCATCTCTAACCACTGTGCCACCATGGCTCTTTGTGGCTTTCAGTCATCTAGGTCACAGTTGTCCCAGAAGGGCTTTTTCAAAAGGCAGCTGGACTTTGTTTTTCCTTGAAGATATTTTGCTTCTGATCCAAGAAGCTTCTTCAGATGAGAAGCAAAATGTCTTCAAGGAAAAACAAAGTCCAATTACCTTTTGAAAAAACCCTCTGAGATTCTATATAATTGACTATATGGTTGGGTTTATGGGTGCTGGAATGGAATGGAATGAAAACATCTAGAATGTTAGAAGTTGCATAAATTTTGCATTTGATTATTATGTGAGAACCATTATTTCAACCTTTCCCCCGACTGATGCTGTCCAGATGTTTATTTAGTGTTCCACAGGTAAATAAGAAAAATTCAAGAGTTCGGTAAAAGCTACAATAAATCCTTTTCTTTGGAGAATCATCTTGTGTTGTCTTTTATCTAAATTTAGGAGATGTTCTTTTTAAGAGATTTACACTTATACATTGAGAGAATTAGATTGCAAGAAATGGCGTTATCCTTTTCTGCATCCAAGGAAAGCTGATTTCTTTATCTCGGTATCTTTTTCTGTATGAAATAATGTATTCTGCGCAAATAAATAATGCTGCTTAGATGTTGGGAATATGCTTCCAAGACTGACTGCATAATTTTCTCTATCCATTCCATTGTTGGAAATTGGGCTAGAGAATCCATGATTCCCAATCTTCCTGCAAAATTTAGGACACCAATTTATTTCTAGCATTTTCCACAAACAAAAGAATAAGCAGAAAGTTTCAGCACTATCCTGCCTAATGATGCCATCATGTTAGCATCACAGTCCTTATAGCTCTCAAAGGCTGAAATAATCATTATAAAAATGCAACCTCCAGCAAAAAGTTAGTAGTCTTCATCTTCACTTTACCTAAAATTAATCTTTTTGTGGGATATAGCAAAGACTGCTTGCAATAGACATTGCTATACCTCAGCTGGAAGAGCTGAGGAAGGGAGAACAGGAAAGACAGCAAGTTAGTTATTTTACAATAAGTATTGAAACAGAGAAAGAGTTAGGATTGGATCTGTGCTGCATGAAAAATATGGCTATGCAGTTTTAAATGTCTATGTATCTTGTTTGTCAGTAGGGAAAAATCCTCTAAATGAGGAATTCACTAAATATCTATTTCTATAGTAAAGTAAAAAATATTTTAAGGTAAACCGCACCAAACTCGATTGTAGAAAATATGCCTAAAGCAACAGAGTGGTCAATGCCTGGAATACACTACCTGACTCTGTGGTTTCATCCCAAAACCCCCAAAATTTTAACCTAAGACTGTCTACTGTTGACCTCACCCCATATCTAAGAGGTCTGTTAGGGACGTGCATAAGAGCACCAGCGTGCCTACCGTCCCTGTCCTAATGTTTCTTCCATTTGTACCTATTTTATGTATCCAATCCATGCTTATACTTATTACCAAATACGTTCTTGACAAATATAATAAATAAATAAAATAAACTCAAGTCAATTGAGCTCCTATGTTAACGAACAACACTCTTTTTGCAAACTCTCTTTTATTATAAGTGTCCGCACAGGAACAAGGAAGGAAATGTCAAAATAGGGGTCATGACCCAAACTCCACCTCTTATTGTAAGTATTTGTATTCAACATTACACTGTAAATTCAAAAGACAGAGCTTGCCCTGTGATGTCCTCAAGCCCATTTTGTTGTCATTGTGGTTAGGAATGGTGGCCTATATGTTTCATGTCTTAAATTAGACTTATTACAGTATTGTAGCATCTTTTTAAAAAGTATATAGGCTTCCCCTTCCTACTACAATACAGATTTTTTTAAAGGAATATCAACATCCCGTCCCCTCCTCTTCTGTCCTCAGATCTATCCTATCTAAAGTAGGCAATAAGATCTCAACTTTCATGTTTGAAACCACTAATTCAGCATTCAGTTTAATTCCTCTATTTACATATAAGATGTTGTGGCTTCATCTTTTTATTATATTATAGAGTACATTTTGAATTTGTTTGACATTTCATATTTTGATGATATATGTGATGATAAAGTTTTCCAGCCTCTTTTTTATATCTTTCTTTTTCTTTGTTAAAGTACAGAAAATACAGTTGAGCACACAAGATTGTATTACTATATTTATTCAGGGGAAGTTGCCAATCCTCCCTAGATTATGCTAGATGTCAAATTAAGTTATCATTTGATGAATTCTCATCTAGTTCCACAAACTGCCTCTAACCCATGTATAGAAGCAGACTTACAGCTATCTATAGATATACTTGACATATATATCTTGAGAGAGCAATTAAACAATACGATGTAATGTGCACACAGATTCTCAGTATTGTAGCAGCTCTTATGAATTCACAAGAATTCTCATTTGCAATTACAGGTAGTCCTTGACTTACAACCATTCATTTAGTGACCGTTCAAAATTACGATGGCGCTGAAAATAAAATGACTTATGACTGTTTTTCTCATTTGCAGCATCCCCATGGCCATGTGATTCAAATTCAGACACAGCATATGTGGTGGACATCTGCAGAAGCAAGAAACTACTGGGCAAAAATTTGGATCTGGTTAGAGAAAATGACTCAGCAACATATCGGTTTAAAACTGGAGCTGTTTTTGTTGGGTATTTTACCTGAGAAAATTAATAAAGAAAATGTATATTTGATTATTCATGTAATAACTGCAATGAGAATTGTATTTGCACAAATTTGGAAAGCGGAAAAAATCCCTACAGAGGGAGAGGTAATTAAGAAAATATTAGAATGTGCAGAAATGAATAGATTAACACTAGCAATTAAAGGGAAGGAAGAATCGGAGTATTATAACATATGGGGGCAATTTTATCATTGGATAGAAAATGAATATGGATAAAAAGTGGTACAAAATTATATAAATCCGGAAGAAAAATGTTCTAATAGGAGAAATATTAAATTGAAGTGTAAAGAAATATATATATATTATAATGACACAAAAATAGGTACCCAGATGACACACTGAATGATTAATGATGTCATGTTTGTTTTAAAGGAAAAAATTAAAAAACTTTTTTTTAAAATTAAAAAATTCAGACACTTAGCAACTGGAATATATTTATGATGATTGCAATGTTCTGCAGTCATGAGACCATATTTTGTGATGTTCTGATAAGAACAATCAATGGGGGAAAGCAGATTCACTTAATCATCTTACTAATTTAACAATTGCAGTGATTCATGTAACAACTGTGGCAAGAAAGGTCATAACATTGAGTAAAAGTCATTTAACAATTGTCTTGCTTAGCAATGGAAACTTTGGGCTCAACTGTGGTTGTAAATTGAGGATTATTTTATAGACCTTTATCCATTCCAGGTCTTATGCAACCCTTATTTCCTTCCACGGATACGTGGATATATCCATAGCAACCATAATTATATATCAACATACAAAATAATGGTTCACATGTCAGAAATCAGATTTTAAGATTATCTGTTTTTACTTTGTATATATATTAGACAATTTCAATGTTTCAGATATACCTACATTATTTCACTTTTAAGCATTTCAACATACATTTCAGCCATGAAATATAAAGTGGTACTTTAAGAAACAAAACAAATAAAATCCTTAACAACTTTTCAGGTTGAAACAATGGATCTAGATAATTAGGATCTGTGGGTCTTTGGAAATATTTCCCAAATGGTCTATTCAGGATTTATTTCCCAGAATGTACATTCTTGGTATGGTTGCTATAAAAGTAACATCATTCTGGATTGTAAGACTTCTGTATTTTGCAGTGAATAAGCTGTACATACGTTTTATAACTTCACATATATGAATTCCTCACGTTATATATATATTCTTAACACAAAGTGAGAATAATGATTCTGTGTGCGCCCAGTAAAGATTTCATTCTTTTAAACTCTTGGATATTATTCTTTTTTGCTTGGTCTAGAAATCAATTAAACTAATAAAATGAGAATAATATTATTATTAGGAATACAATATTCACAACACAATCCTATACTGAAAAATAAGTCCCTTTGCATTTTTCTTAACATAGTTTGTGTAGGATTGAAAAAAAATTATCAATTTATTTCTTAATTAAAAACTTACTTTTGATCAATACATTTTTTTTGCTTTAAATCAATTCAGTAATGAAACAAGCAACATAAATGCTAATTTACAAAACTTGCATACGAATAAGAAAGCTTGGGAAGGTATTTTTCCCCCTTCAAAATGATTTCTTTTGCTGGAATGAAAATATGACCCCAGGAACAATATGATAGGATAAAGACAGGAAGTCGTTTGCCTTACAGGGATGGTTCATTTTTTTCCCAGTTGCCACAAACTTTCTTTTTCAAAGGTTATGGGAATTTCAGCATCAAAGAGAAAGGAAGCCTTTCAGAGATTTAATGGGGACCTGCTAGGACAATCAGATTGACAGCCTTTCCACACTTCACTTAGTTACAGTATTTTTAGCCATTTTTGAAGGAATTTATTGTTATAGAAGGAAGATAAAATACCATCCCTGCCTTTCTCTGGCCAAGATCTGGGAAACTCACAACCAGGATTGAATTATCTTGAGGCAGAGAGCCTTCATCCTGAGTCAGAAGAAGAAATCAAATTGTTGAATTTTCAGAGTCAGAGTTTGTGAAGTAGTGTTTGTTCAAAGAATAGCTTTTCTTAAAAAGGAGGGGTTATTGAGGAATAGAACCCTACCTTCTCTACTTAAGTGTCATGCCTTTATAAACTCTCACCTGTGAACAGACAGTGTGGGAGACAATGTCGCTTTCTAGCTTTAGTATTTCTGACTTTACCTTGTTTGCCAAAGTCACTGATTGTGACTCTTCTGCTGACCCAGAAATCTGCTTTGATTTCCTGAACGAACCTTATAAATAAATTGTGTCCTGTGAACCTATTATGAATGTCTGTCTTTCTGCATCATGATCCTCCCTGCTGAACACTTTAGCCATTGGTAGGCTAAATAAACAGTCCTTAACTAACTAGGACAAAATCTTAACAAGAAAAGTGGGGGGGAAGGGGGTGGGAACGAAACCTCTGCAGAGACCTTCCTTCTGCAATGTTGGTAGGAAGATTCTGAAAATTCTAAAGGTAGAAGTGCTCCTTTAAGCCTGTTCATCCTATGATATGTGCACATGTGCGCACACAAAATGCATTTGTGTGTGCATTCTCACTGTTTTTTATTCAGTGACATCAAAAGACAAGCAGGCATGTTGTGAGAAATTCAAAGCAGTAGAATAATTCCTGGGAGTATATTTTCATTTTTGAGTTTTGTTGTCTTAAAGTATTGAGCCTTCTGGTCATGTGGCCGGCATAACTAAATGCCAAAGCTGCACAGAACGCAGTTACCTTCCCACCAAAGGTGGTCCCTATTTTTCTATTTGCATTTTTTACGTGCTTTCGATCTGCTAGGTTGGCAGAAAGGGGAGCTGACCCCTTTATGTGGCACTAGGGATTCGACCCGCTGAACTGCTGACCTTTCGATTGACAAGCTCAGCGTCTTAGCCACTGAACCACCGCGTCCCAAAGTTAAACAATAAAAAGTGATAAATCTTCTGAACTTTTCTGCAGGAAGGAGAGAAGTCTCTATGACAATAGACTAGAGAATTTGTAAGAAAATCTGTCTCCAATTAGCCTTGTAAATAAATTCCACAACATTTATCAGAAAATGATGTTATCACTCTGCTGGAGACAAATAGAATTAAATGTGGATAATTTTTTTTCTTTTATCAGGCAACTTGGTTTGATGATGACAGTGTAAGGAAACATTGGATAGTTTCATTAACTTTGCTGATCTACATGCAATTTCTGCTTAGCCCTGGAGGTTAGGCTAGTACTTAAATACAAATTTGGTTAATATTTTTATCTTTTTAACAAAATGATTGACTATATCCGATTCACACAACACCATGCAGATAGCTTTTTTTTTTGTGATACTTGCTTGCTCTTTTGATGTTCTGTAGTAATGAAACGGTAAGAACACACATAACTTTCTGTTTCTGTAAGTTAATAAAATGAAAGGCACAAACTGTGAAGACAGGAAGACAGAAGCATAATTAATAATGTCTTCAATTTAATTTTTTGTAACAACAAGAAGAAAAATGTGAAGAAACTGTTTATTCCTTAAATTGGGCCAATTTCCATTCATGGTTATTGCTTGCAATGTGCTTTATGTGAATATATCATTGTGACTGCATAATAAACAGCCATAAAAATCAAGTGTAAAAAAAAGCCTCCAGAAAGGAACAAGAGGGATATATTTCATGCTGTTGTGTGCAACTAAAAGAGTCAAGAAGGCAACAGATGACAGATGAATGACTGTATTTTTGTGTTGAAATTAAGCCAAATGCCTAGACATTATTCACAGTCAGAGATGTATTGCACAGTGATAGTTTGAGATCAGTTGGCCATGGAGAGTTATCTAGTTATACTAGATGTAATAGTAGGGCAGTGCACATATCAAAAACAATTGGAAGAAGTTTTTGAAGCATCCAATGATTTTCAAACTTTTGCATAAACCTAAAAAAGATGCTGCTGCTTTAAGAGTCACATTAATGATATGGCTACATTAATGACTCAATTACAGGCTGAGATTTCAGACTGAAATAGAATTACTTGCCATGATGCTTTTTGGGAGATAAGTTAAATGCTACCCAATTCTCCTGAACTTTCACCATCAGTGATGGTATATGACTGGATTGGCATAATGTCGGCAAATGGAAACCATGTTTTATGAATATATTCCTGGGGAATTTTTATTCCTCCCATAGTTGTTGAACTCTGGGATGCTTCAGCTTTCATCCTGGCAATCATGTAGTTAAATATCCTTATGAAACAACTGCTGATGATACTGAACCCTTTTGATCCATACTTTTGAGGCAGATGAGACTGCAGATCTCAAGTACCTATTTAACTGCCGCAGTGAACTGGATTGAAGTTTCAACTCTGAAGCGAACCTGGCTGGTGCCATTTTGAAGGCTTCAGGGTAGCCACAATGTGAAGAAGGAGTAGGGAGGGGCAACATAGTTAGATGGGGGTTTTGTAGCCAAAGCAAAATAATTTCCTATGGGAACCAAGGTCATTCCAACAGGTGGCTGGAGGAGGGGTGAAGTAACCAGGCAACCAGCCAGCACCTTGATTGGACAATGTGACTGATTGTTTGGGAGGAGGGGGGACTTTCACTTTTTAAGCAGGTGAAAACCACGGGAACTTTCAGAGTCAGTTTTCACCAGTTTGTGCCAATATGATATCTCCAATAAAACTTTTCTTTGAGGAACCTACCTGCCTCAGAGTTCTACTTTCTATGGGGCTATTACTTGGCACCCTGACACAGAGTCATATAACTGAATGGAATCTAGACAAAAAGGATGCTCTGTGGATTAGGGATTTCTATTGGGTAACCTGTCTTTAAGGTTTGAAAATTGCAAAATATTGAACTGTTGGGAGTTGGATTGAGGAAATTCAAGTTCAAAATCTCTGCTCATCCACAGAAGCTATTAGTGTTTTCGTGTTTTAGACCCAGACGCTCAGTCCATCCAACCTCACAGAATTATTAGTACGAGAATTTACAGTCATACATGCATGCCATTCTGAGTTGTTAGAGAAAGAGAGGATACAATTACAATAAATAAATAACCCAGGAATGAACCTTAATTAAACTTTGTCACTGGAGAGCTGATTGTTACTGCCCAGCCATCTTCAGGCTAGATAATCAACCCCATCTCTGCTCAAATTAATGTTCAGCTTCAATTCTTATAACTTCTTGCCATTGGCATCATAGGAACAGCATCCCAGAATCATAGCGTTGAAGAGGTTATTTAATCCATCAGGTCCATGGCTGTTCTCTGTACAGGAATCCAAAATCCATGAAATGGTCATCCAATTTCTTGAACATGAAGGGGAGTTCTCTGCACTTTTCTACTGTCAAACAGCTCTTACTGTTAGACATTTTTCTGACATTCTGTTTGATTTTACCTTCCTATAGCTTAAATCAGTTATTACATGTCCTTTCTAGGTTAATACCGTAGAGAACAGGCCTTGGTCTCCTTGTGTGTGACATATTTTCAGGTATTGGAAGAGTGTTATTGCAGCATATGCCTTTCAATCTTCTGTTCTCAAAGATATATTGTGTCGCCTACTTCTGAAGAGTCCTGTGATTATGAAGAGGAGGTCATGCCTTGTCAGGTTTAGGACCCCGGGAAAACTGTGTAATGATAGTCAAATGCTAGGGAAGACTTCTATATAGCTATTTTTGCTTCTGGGGAGACAGCTGGAGTTGAAGAGTAATAAGAACCCACATCCCTTCATAGGTCTGAAATAACAAAGATTGTAAACTGAAAAGACTGAGATGTTGCAAGTCGATAAAGGTGACAAGAGGTTAGAGTAGGATTGCCTTGGCTTACTAATGAAGCAGCACCTTGGAAAAGAAACCCAGCTCAGCTGACCTGATCAAGGTGGTTGCCCACTCTCAGTGGTGCTTGCAACTGAAATCATTTTTGTGTGCTTGATGATCCTTCTCCATAATCCTTGAGATGTGTGCCTGAATACCGCACCATTCTATGAACTTCTTTATTTGCCAGCCTCTTAAATTTAACTGAAGAATCCAAATGCAATTCAGTTATCGATAATGACCATTTTATCTAAAGGTAAAGGTTCCCCTCGTACACATGTGTTAGTTGTTCCCGACTCTAGGGGGTGGTACTCATCTCCATTTCAAAGCTGAAGAGCCAGTGCTGTCCAAAGACGTCTCCGTGGTCATGTGGCCGGCATGACTAAATGCCAAAGGTGCACGGAACGCTGTTACCTTCCCACCAAAGGTGGTCCCTATTTTTCTACTTGCATTTTTTACGTGCTTTTGAACTGCTAGGTTGGCAGAAGCTGGGTCAAGTAACGGGAGCTCACCCTGTTATGCGGCACTAGGGATTCAAACCACTGAACTGCCGACCTTTTGATCAACAAGCTCAGCATCTTAGCCACTAAGCCACCGCATCACTTCTATTTTACTAAAAGTCCCTGCCTTGTTTAGCTTCCTTCTTCTTCAGAAAACTATTTCCCCACAAAAGAAAATTATATCCACAAAGGCAATAAAACTAGACAAATCTTTGAACTCATTTTTCATAGGATTTAGTTTCTAGTCCTCTGATGTTTTTCACTCTCCTTCTCTGAAACTGCTCCAGATTTTCTCTGAATTCTTAAACTATGTGCCCAAAACTGGGCACAGCCACTGTGATGGAATCTGTCCAATGCAGAATAAAGCCAGATTAGTACTTTCTGTGATTTGGAAACTGTTGATGGAGCCTAAAACAACATTGCCTGTTTTAGTCAAATCATGCAGTTAACTCAAATTCACTGTTGATTACTGTTCTTTTTCACAAGTTTAGCACATATTGAGGCGTTAAGTTGGAGAAGGCTTGTCTGGCTGCATTCATTCATGGTTTGATAAATTTATGACTTGATTATTGAAATCTCCTCTGCAAAGAAGGGCTCTTGAAGATGATTCAGACACTTCTGCTAATATAGGTAGCTAGACTGTAGTTTTAATAGCAACATATAGAATTATTGCTACATACTAATGTATATCATTAATTTTAGAACTGTGCAACCTTTCTATATTCTTTCAATCTGAGTTAAAAGGACAAATGGATATTTTGGGATTAAGTATTCCCTAGTGAAGTATTAAAAATCCTAAGAATAGCTCTCAACTTTGTATCTTGGAATTGATATATTAATTGGTTTTAGTTACTTTATTTTATTGATTAGCCCTTGCGCCATATCAAAGTGCAGAGTTCCAGACACTAATTATTACTAAAATCTGATAAAAACAATTTAAAATGGAATTGGATAAAATACAGTTTAAAATGAAATTGGAATAAAATACAATAATTGGTGGCTCAGCAGACTAAAGCAGTGTCATTAACTGTTATTAAGATCAGCTGCCTGCAATTACTGCAAGTTCAAATCCCCCCAGGCTCAAGGTTGACTCAGCCTTCCATCTTTTCTAAGGTAGGTAAAATGAGGACCCAGATTATGGGGGCAATAAACTGAGTTTGTATAAATATACAAAAGTATGAAGGCTATTGCTTAACACCTTGTAAGCCGCCCTGAGTTTCCGGAGAAGGGTGGCATATATATATATATGCAAAAAATTAAAATCTCGGGTGTTTTCCCGTGTCATAGTAACTAAGTTAGTTAAAAATGTTTAAAATTCTGGTTAAAATCTCAGCTTAAAATCTTCTAAAATTCCTTACAAAGCACTCTGCAAGGTCCTTTAAAAAACCCCAGCTAAAATCCTACCAGTACCTTAAAAAGTTTTTTTTATCTAGCAACGTTTCGACAGGCTCACAACCCTGTCATCTTCAGGCTCTGGTTAAGCTTTGAAGCTATGGCTGTTTGCGAGGTCGGAGATATCGTTTATATGTATTAGCTGCTGCTGACGTATGTTGGTTGGCCTGTAACTCTGTGTCCTGATTGGAGGACAGCAGTTTTTCTTCCTGCCTCCTTCTCTTGTCTGTTTGGCTACTGGCCCGGCTTTTTCAGATTCTCTATTATTATCTGTCAGCTGTAGAGGGGGAAGGATTCTGGTAGGCATCACAGCACTTCTGATTGTTAGTTGAGAACTCAGTTTGTTTTCTGGCTCGATCCTCTCTCTCTCGCTATTACTGGCCACCCTCTGCAGAGAGGGGAGAATTCTGGCAGGACTTACAATACCACTGGTTGCTTGTTGGAATCTCTGCCACTCTCCTGATGTTAACATTCAGGTTTCTCTCAGTGCAGGTCCCCAAATACTTGATAACCTAGAGGCTTCGTCTCATCTGTTCATATTCTGCGGCCTCTTTTCAATTTAGATAGCCTCCCTAATTATTCTTTTGTTTTATTAAAATCAATATTGTGTCCCGTGGCCTTCATGTGTTGTACCAAAGAAGAAGTTTGCTCTTCTTTCCTCACTGCATTTTTATGTTCTACCCGCACACTTATTCGTCTGTTTGTCTGTCCAATATAAGACGACTGACAGGCGGCACATGGCACTTCATATATCCCCTGGCTTTCCAACTCAATTTTGTCCTTCGGGTTTCTCACCATCATTGATATTTTTCTGTTTGTACGGAACACTGTTTTTATTTTTTGTTTCCGTAATATTTTACTGATTTTATCGGTGGTCCCTTTTATATAGGGCAGGATGGCAGTTCCCATATTCTGTTCTTCTTCTTGGGTTTTGCTCTGTCCTACTGTCCCTTGTTGGATTATGGTTCTAATTTTGTTTTCGTGTCCCATAATCCAGCCGGGCCAGTAACATGTAGCCAAACAGCCAAGAGAAGGAGGCAGGAAGAAAAACTGCTGTTCTCCAATCAGGACACAGAGTTACAGGCCAACCAACATACGTCAGCAGCAGCTAATACATATAAACGACATCTCCGACCTCACAAACAGCCATAGCTTCGAAGCTTAACCAGAGCCTGAAGATGACAGGGTTGTGAGCCTGTCGAAACGTTGCTAGATAAAAAAACTTTTTAAGGTACTGGTAGGATTTTAGCTGGGGTTTTTTAAAGGACCTTGCAGAGTGCTTTGTAAGGAATTTTAGAAGATTTTAAGCTGAGATTTTAACCAGAATTTTAAACATTTTTAACTAACTTAGTTACTATAACGCGGGAAAACACCTGAGATTTTAATTTTTTGCACATACACACCCGCGAAAACCTGAGAAAACACACACACACACACACACACACACACACACACATATAAAATATACATTAATTGGTAATATAAGGCTCTTTTCAGTTGAAGCACTCCAGTCAACTGCTGTTGCTGATACATAGATTAATTTAATATCTTCACAAACCTATGACCCAGTGGTGGGAAGCTGCCAGTTTAACAACTTGTTTGGTGAGTGCGCGTGTGTGTCTAAGGCGCTTGTGCTTTGCGCTGAAAATGGAGCATTTAGAAGCTCAGCTGCTTACCTTCCAAGTCAGCAATGGTAAGTAGAACACAATCAGCTGTGTTGCGTGATTGAGATGAGCTACAAAGCAAGAAATAAAGGAGAGAATAGAGAGGGGGGGTGGGGGGGGGCAACTGATCATCGAAGCTACCAGTTAGTTTGAACCGGTCCAAACTGGCTGGATACCACCTCTACTATGATCTATTAGTTGCCCAAGTTTTTTGATTGAACTGATTATAATATTGCATTTGGTCTGCTTATTCTGCTGTTTATTTAAATTTTGAACTGATGAATTCATTTTATTTGTTTATTCATATTATAAAATGTGTCTAGCAGTTCAGAACAAAAATGTACATATGCAATAATGCGTAGAAAAGACATTATTGCATTACTTATAGTCAACAGCCCTAGCATCTACACATAATCATAATCCCATACATGCTGAGCTCAATTAACAGTCTGACTTTAACACCTGTGGGAAAAAAGCAGGTTTTCAAAATTTTCCAGAAGGCTGCTGTCATAAATAGATGGACTGTGTACTGTCATAAGATAAATGAATACAAAATAAATTTATAAAGAAGTTAACAATATTGGACAAATTGAATATTATTTGTACTGTACAAATGCTGGTTTTCAGATAATGAGATTTCATTTATTCCAGTAATTCTAAAAGCTCAGTAAGTATGTTTCAGCCTGATAGAAAAAAAATCAATTTATCTTAATGCCTATAGCAGTGACAGTTAACCTTTTTGGTGCTGAGTGCCCAAAGCACGCACACACATGCATGAATGCACGTGCGTATGTCACAACTCCCAAAATGCAATGTGAGTGCCCCCCACACATGCACGTTCCCTGTGCATGCACCCCCCCCCCCGCATGCACCCTGGGTCCCCATTTTGGTGCAGGAGGCATTTCAGGCCCAAAATAGGGTTTGGGGGGGAGGTAGCTAGGACTCGATGAGGGTAGAAACTGCAAAGATCGGAGAAGGCATGGAAGGCAGGAGGCAACTAGGACTCGATGAGGGAGAAATTGTGGCGATCGCGTCTTAGCTTTCTCTTGCCTTCCTGCCTTCTCCAATCTTTGCAGTTTCTCCCCCATCAAATGCTAGCTGCCTCCTGCCTTCCACAATCTCCAAAGTTTCTCCCCATCTAATCCTAGCTGCCTCCTGCCTTC
>WNWU01013802.1:3167959-3252326 GCA_012654045.1 Ptyas mucosa
CTCCAAAGTTTCTCCCCCATCTAATCCTAGCTGCCTCCTACCTTCTCTGATCTCCAAAGTTTCTCCCCCATCTAATCCTAGCTGCCTCCTACCTTCCATGTTCTCCAAAGTTTCTCCCCCATTGAATCCTAGCTGCCTCCTACCTTCCATGATCTCCAAAGTTTCTCCCCCCATCAAATGCTGGCCGATGGGAGGTGCGCGCATGTGCGGTGGAGCTGGGCTGGGGCGATGGCTGGGGTGCCCGCAGAAAGGGCTCTGCGTGCCACATGTGGCACACGTGCCATAGGTTCGCTATCACAGGCCTATAGAAAGCTGATCCAGATGATAAATCCAATACAAAAGGGTCTGATTGTATCTACTGGATAATATCACCTAGGATCAAATTTTGGGCTTTTTAAAATAAGTATTATTTTGGAAAGATTATTGCAGTGTATCACTGAATATGATGAACTAGCTTAGTTATTTAGCTTCCCTTCAAGCTAAGAAGTGAACCTTACATATATTTTTTTAAAACAAGCATGGTTTTATTGCCACACTGTATTATCCAAGCTTTTCCGTGGGATTTGCAATTTCAGTAAGGCCAGAATCAATGATTTCTGTTTATTTTTCAGCTGTTTTCATGGCATGTGGTGCTGGAAGGAAAGGAAGGTTGCTGACATGTCACAGCCAAGGAAATAAAAAAGCAGCGATAAAGGACTTATTAGATTGCAGTAAGAGAAATTGTCTTAACTTGGAGCTTACAAAATCCAGCCATGATAAATTATATCCTTGTATTTTAAATCCCCCTCCATTCTCTAATAATAATAAACCATCTCTCCAGATGAATATGTTTGGCAGAAGTTACACTCCTCTTTATTGAGGGTCTGTGGTAGGTCCATTTGAAGAGTGACGACTCTCCATATCCATTTCAAATTCAATTTGTCCCACACTGAGAGATAAATATTTTTACTTAACTTTAACTCCTCACTTAATGTTGAGCACTGCAATGTTGAAATGTCTCATAAAATATGTACTTAGCTCTAAATGTGCCTCTTGTGTTTTGGGTAGACAAGGGGCATAACTGGCTGATAAAGAAGGAACCCTCAGATAATTAGCTTTTCTTGGTCAACATGGACACTTCACAATATATCCTTCTATTGTGGCAAGCATGGCTTATTATAATGATTAGTTGCAAATGCAAAAGGAATCAAAACCGTATGGAGATTCTCAGTCATCCAGGTCATGGTTAACCCAAAGGTGCTTTTTCAAGAGGCAACTGGACTTCTTTTTTTCCCCTTGAAAAACAAAATCCAAGAAGCTTCTTCAAGTTCTGTGATACAAAGAAGTCCAGTTGCCTCTTGAAAAAGCACTTTTGGGACTGTCAAATGCATAAGCTCTCTTGTATTGCTGAGGAAACCCTGAGCATGTCCAAGGATGAGTAGTAATCACTATTGTTATCATCCATCTCACATAGCTTATACGCAGGGATGGGCTGCTGGGGGTTTGCAGGGGTTCGGGAGAACCTCTAGCTAAGATTCTGTGCAGTTTGGAAAACCCCCCAAATCGCACTCCTGGCTGGCTCCGCCCACTCCGCCCCTCCCAGGAGTCCCCATGCAGCCTGTTTTGGATGCAGGTAAGTGCAGGGCACGCACAGAGGTTCTGGGAGGACGAACAATGAAGGCCGGAAACGAGCCCATTTCTGGTCTCCAGAGGCCTCTGGAGCCTGGGGAGGGCGTTTTTGCCCTCCCGGAGGCTCAAGGAAAGTCTCTAGAGCCCGGGGAAGGCAAACACCCTCCCCCCTGCCATGGTGCAGGAAGCTGAGTAGCCACGGCCACCACGGCCACACCCACACAGCAACCGGGCAAAGAACCCATTGCTAACATTTTTGAAGCCCACCTCTGCTTCTATGCCAATATTTCTCAATATATTGAGAAAGTACATTTTAAAAAGGTAAAATAGTGGCATTGCTATTATAGCGACAGTCTCCATTTGAAGGCTCCAAACCATGACTCACACATCTTTAAACCCCACAAGACCACTGTTTTATGGTCTCCACACAGAGAGCCTCTGTATGAACCGCTTGTGGAGATTCCTTGATCTTGAGAAGAATTTCAAAGTGCCATCTTCCAGTCTGCCATTGCTTCCTCAGAAATTTTCATTGTGCTTTCAGTCTATTGTGTTTCTGTTTTATGTTATGGTTTAGGTTATCTGCCTTGAGTGCTAGTGTATGTATAAAAGTAAATATATTATTCTACATAACATATTATTACATAAATACATCCTATTTATTTCTAATCAAGAAACACATCATACTTAAAGCTACCGTATCTGAGCTCCAAAAATCCAGCTCTATAGTAATTGACCCTTTATTGCCATTTAGTAGTCATTTGGAGTAGGGAGAGACATAGATATAATAAGCCCTAATAATATTGGAATAGAGAATAATGAAGCACTTCAGCCTTCAAATCTAACAGCAAACTCTGTGTTTTCTCTCTTTCTCCAGCTTTCTCTGGCCACAGAAATATTCTACAATATTTCCTTTTTAAGGTACCAGTTGTTAAGACGAGTTTTTTGTTTTTTTTTAAAAGAAACCATTTCTGGAAGATATATATTCATTTTTATTTTTGCACTTGAAATATCATTTTAAAAATAAGTGTTATTTTGACTTCTGCTTACAGACTTTGGGGGAGACTCCAGCCAGAGATTTACTGGAATTAAAATCTAGCGGAAATCCTCTTGCTGCCATATGTTGGAAGTCTAGAAAGTATCCAGCCAAACTGTTCAGCTAAGTCAGAATTATGTTCAACCTCTAATTAAGTCTATTCTCTAAAAGCTATGAATTGCATTCATAAGCCTTTCCAGTTGTACTTTAAAACTGAACTGTTCATGCATTTCATATTCTCTTTTTCCTGAATCTAGCATTTTCTCCTGACCTTCCCTGAACATAAAATCTATAGGCCTTAGACGAAACGTTCTGCAGCACTCTCACACTGAATGTTCTCAATCACTTGGTAACATCAGAGAGGCTGCAGAGTTATTTTCAAAGGTATGCATCTTTTAGCCATTTCCTGAGTGTTTGCTTAGACAAGCATTTTGCAGCATTTCAGAATTGTTCTATAACGAACGCAACAATTTAGGCAATGGTGTTTATGCACATAAATAAAAGCCCAGCACATTCCTTCATTGTAGTTCTTATTAGTGTCCTTTAGCTATCATAAAGTATCCCACAAATGGATTTTGAATCAAAATATAAAAAATACTTTAAAAAAATGCTTTCCAAAGTGTTGATATGAAGTCACATTATGAGTTTAGGGAGTTTGAATCTTGATTCTGGATCTTCCTAGTCCATCATAACATATGTTGAGAACTTTATCTATTTGTTGATTCTATGATAGAATAACTTAAACACGGAGTACATATAACTAATTGCCTGATGAAATTATAGGGTTGCATGCTTCAAGCTAATGTTATGCTGGCAACATAGCAAAGCACAGTTGCATAAAGCAAGCAGATGTGCTACAGATGCGTGACTTCCCTGGTTGTTTTGGGAAGAATTTTGGCACCAATTCAGCAAAGCACTTACACCTACATGGAATTAAAGATATTGTACTGTTTATCACTCGAAGTGGCCATTCATATAAAAACATCTATTCTCAATATTTTAACAGCTCAATCTACCACCTCTCAAGGTCAGACAAGAATAACAAAAGCAACAACAACCAATAAATAAAAGAGCTTAACAATGACAAAATAATATAAAAGATGTGAGAAAAAGGACATATAACTTTGATTTACAAAGAAGGAAATAATATAAAGAAATTTTGGTCATATAGATTTATTTCTTTACTGAATTTAGATTATAAGTTATTTGCCACAGCATTAACTAGACACATAAGGAAGTGCATTTCCAAAAACATACATACAGATCACATAAGTTACATTCCAAACAGGAAGATGAAAGACAGTTGTAATTTTAAATTAATGCATTAATATATAGTAATAAAAAGAAAAATAAAGCAGAAAACAAAACCAATGATAACAGGTAGAACAAACAGTCTTACAATGAAGACACTGAAGTGCTGGATAACTTCTACCTTTTAGAATCAACCATCAACAGTAAAAGAACAAACAATCAAGAAATACAGTGGAGATTAGTGCTTGGTAGAGCAACTATCAATGTCCTATCTTAGGCCTCATACTCAGACAGATAGATAGACAGACAGAGTTCGAGGCTTTACTTGGTTTTAAAAAAAATCAGCAATAGGCAGTGCAGGTATATACAGATGCATATAACCTCAAACAAACCCAAATCATTGGAAACTGACAGGTAAAATCTCAGTAAGCAAAACTTCCAAGCAACAGGCAGAAGGATTGTCAGGGCCCATTCCAGAGGTTGTAATGTCATTGTAGGTTGTCAGCCAGTCCGGGTTCAAAAGCACAGATTTTCCACAGGCAAGAGTTCAGGATGCAACAAAGGTCCTGGATAATCACAGGTCTCCACTGGTAGGTGACAAAGTGATGTTTACTTATTTATTTATTTATTGGTTTGATTTATATGCCGCCCTTCTCTGGAGACTCAGGGTGGCTTACAATGTTACATACATTACTTTATGACATCATAGCATAAAGAATACATTTGTATAATTTCACAATTATGCCAAGATATACATTATGGCTTCTACTGGAAAATCCTTCTTTGGGTTCATGTCCCAAAAGAATTTATTGCCAGAGTCCCCAATTATTTAATGGGTGGGCACAATTTTGAATGTTGAGAAAACAATAAGGTTTTTTCCCCCACAAAAACACTGTCACATATTGCAAGTGGCTGGGATAAAATGATCATTTAATAAAAAAATAAGCTGCAAAGGTTGCTTACCATCATTTTCTCCGACTTCCCACTTTTATCCCTTCTAAGCAGTTAGGCACAGTTCAAAACAAAGCACTGACCTGTAGGTCCAATTTTTTTTTTTAAAAAAAAAATAATTCTGAGAGTGTCTTTGGAAACATTCTTGTAAATCAAATTTATGTCTGAGGATGGAACTTTGCTTTGTAACATGAGAGCTTCCTATTTAACATTTCTCAGGTTTTTTTAAAAAATTCAAATAATTTTTTAAACACCGATGTTTAGGGTTTTAGCTTGCTCCAAAACTTCAAGAACACAGTTATGGGAAAGAAGGACTTCTCTCAACAGGTCTGTGAGGTAGCACAGACAAAGTGAATGTGACTGGCCCAGACCCACTAAATAAGCTTTTGTGGTTGAAGAAAGAGTTGAAAATTTAATTTTCCTGATACCAACTCAACACTGTAATATTTATACTGTTTATCAAGCCAGTTGCAAGATGATGACATTCTTCCAAAATGTGATGTTATCCACAAGGAGAGACAAGAATCATGATAATAGATTACTGGCCCAGCAAATGTGATTCTGCAGTCATACTGAAAAAAAAAATCCTCCTTGCTATTATTTACATTTTAGGTCATTGCTTTTCTATCCAATGCAATTGCCAGCAGGTTGGCAGGCGTCTCACATGTTTGTATTGTTTGCTTTTTGTTTTGTTCCAAGTAAAGCTGCCTTTTGCAATTAATGAGAATTCTGTTAATGCCAATGGTGTTCAAGTGATGCTCCAGATGTTTTCGAATTGCACCCAAGGTGTCTATGACTATTGGGACTTGTTTCTTGTTTTTTGCTTTCTTGTTCCAAAGTTGTTTGATTTCTGTTTGCAGGTTTTTATATTTTCTGCTTTTCTCCAGTTCTTTCTTTTCTATCCTGCTGCCTCCAGGTATTGCAATATTCACTATCCAGACATTTTTGTCTTTCTTAACAGCAATTAGGTCTGGAGTCTTGTGTGGCAGATGCTTGTCTTTTGAATTCTAAAATCCCAGAGCACTTGGCGTCTTCATTTTCAATTACTTTGTCTATTTTATGGTCCCATCAAGTGTTTGTTTGCAGGCAAATGATATTTCTTGCAGATCTTCCAATGCGCCATTGTTGTTATTTAGCCATGTCATTATTTGTAATGCGTCTGTGTGATCTTCTGATAGCCTACTGTTTCTCCAGTTTCTTTGCAGAAATGGCATTTGTCCTCTGTCGCTGTCTTATCAGACAGCCATGGTAGTGCAGTGGTTAGAATGCAGTACTGCAGCTAACTCACTGCTCAATGCCAGGAGTTTGAGTCTGCTCAAGGTTGACTCAGGCTTCCATCCTTCTGAACTCAGTAAAATGAGGATCCAGATTGTTGGGGGCAATATGCTGACTCTGTAAACCGCTTAGAGAGGGCTTTCTGAAGTGGTATATAAGTCTAAGTGCTATTGTTATTGCTTCTGAGTTTACTTGCATTTGCTCTTTAGACTTGGACTTGTGCAGCATTCAGTAAGTAAGTCTTCATGGTATACTATCTTCAGTGCACCCTCTTCTCTGTCCTCAGATATTCTGTGAATGTCCTTTTTAATTCTCAACTGCCTAGTATATTTTCAACATTTCACAGCCATCAATGTTCAGGCAAATGTTACTTCTTATAGATATTCCAATGTATTATTATTATGCTTGTAACACAGCCAGCCAGAAGTTTAGACTGGTTTTGGTTTTTATGATTATTATTTTGAATTATTTTAAATTTTTCACTGCCATGAGCTGTCTCAGCAGGATAGGAGACCATATAAATTGAATAAGCTAAAAATACAAACAAACAAACAAACAAACAAAACAAAAAAACAACCAAGTAAAATAAGCTATTTTAACAAGTTCACAGAAAGTGGCCCAAGTATGTAATGAGAAATGGTATTTCCTTGGGGACTAAGCATACCAAAGAAGGAAAAGCTAAAAGGAATATGAAAGTCCTTTTATTGCAAAGCACTACATGATTCATACCGAACTCCAGCTAAACCTCATTTATCTAAATGGTTTGGGAGAGACTGCCAAATAATGTTAGATAAATTGGAGCGCTAAGTACAGAATAAATTTACATTTGGTGGGTGGGGGAATTTGATATTAATTGGGAAAAATGCATACAAAGGTATCTTTTTATTTCTGAATTACAAGAATGTAACATAACATGCTGCTTCTTCTTAGAGAGAGGACTCTAGTATATTCTTCTGGAGACTTTGTAAAGTCCACCATGTTGTGTCTTCGGCTCCCGAGCCCGGACCTTTGGAGGAAGAACCCTCCGAAAGTGAAGAGGAGGAGGAGGCAAGGCCCCCCTCTCCTGGCCCGTCTGGTTTGGCACCACCCCAGGCCCCAGCTGAAAGCCCTGAGGAGGAAAGCTCCTCTGAGTCAGACGTTAATGAGGAGAGGGAGTGGATTAATCCCAGGTGGCGACGATCAGAGAGACGGGCTCAGCAAAGGAGTGGGTGGGGCCGAGCACGAGGTGATGAGTCACAAAGCCAACGCCCCACAAGGTATAAAAGGAGCTGACCTTACCTTGTTGGCTTTTGTGACGAACAAATTATTAACTTGGCTGCTTGTTTCCTGAAGTACTGCATCAGATAAGTGTTTGCTAACCTTAAGACTGTTTGTTTTTGGACATGCCGGAGTGCCTTATCAGGGACTGGCTGTGGCAACTCAAAATAACAGCTGTCTTTATCTCTCCCGGGCTCGCTGCCAGCTTGTTGTTTATGAATGGTGAATAAACGACTTTCGTACACTTCTGTTTGTGTGTGTGCTTGTCTGGGCTCCTGAAGCAGGGAGGGGACAGAACACACCATAACATTCAAGGCTTTCCCAATGTCTCTTACATGTTGTCAGCCTTCCCTCATCAATCAGTCAGGAAACAAGGCCAAATGAGCTACCGTAATTTTACTTTACTTAAGGCTACATTAACACAATCTTGCAACTCTCACTGTCTTTTTTTTGCACTCTGAGAAATTAGGGAGGTCCTTTCTGAGTTTCTCTGCCCATTATGCAGCTACAAGCTGTGTCCTCCCTTATCTGATCATTCCCTAGGCAACATCTCTTCTCCCCTCTGTCTCCCAGAATGATTTATACATACATACATACATACATACATACATACATACATACATACATACAGTATACATACAGTATTTTTCAGAGTATAAGACATAAGACACACCTTTTCCCTCCCAAAAAGAGGGTGAAAATCTGGGTGCATCTTATACTCCGAATGTAGCCCCGCCCGGCTTCTCAAACGGAGGTTTTAGAGGCTGAAAAAAGCATCAGAAATGAAGCTTCAGAAAAGAAGCCCCCAAACAGAGCTTCAGAGGCTTTTTTTTTCTGAAGCTGTTTCGGAGGCTTTCAGAGGTGGGAAAAAAGTTTTTTCTGAAACAGTTTCAGACGTTTCAGAGGCAGGAAAAAAAAGCAAAAAAAAAAAAAAAAAAGCAAGGCACAGAGCTCACAACCAAGGAACCTGTTGCTAAAATTCACTTCTGGGAACAGCTGATTGGGGGTATTCCGGGAGGCTGATCCACCTGCCAATCAGCTTTTTTCTTATTTTCCTCCACAAAAGCTAAGGTGCGTCTTATACTCCGGTACGTCTTATACTCCGAAAAATATAGTACATACCAGTGGTGGGATTCAACCGGTGAAACAACTGGTTCGCTGAGCGCACGCATAGTGCATTTGAAAACAGCTCTAAAACTTACTATTTACTGCAGCCTCAGTGAGTAAAACAGCTGAGGCGTGGCAATCCACTCTGCCGCGCCTATCAGCTGGGTTTCAAACAAATGAAATATAAGTCAGTATAGCACAGGGGTGGGTTGGCCCACCTGATTGTTGGAGCGAACCGGTTCGCTCTCAGCTGATACATACATACATACATACATACATACATACATACATACATCTTCAAAACCTGCTTTCATAAATCTTTCATTAAAAAAAAGAACTGTATTTAACATCTCCATGCTGTGGACTTGGTTTTATATGTTGCAGATTCTAATTTTCTAGGCATGCCACTCTCCACCTATTAAAAATCCTCCTGCTCCTGCTCCTCCTTTCTGTAGAGCAGAATTCTCAAATCCCACAATTCAGTTCAGAATTGGGAACCCTGATAATGAGATGTCAACATTTGTGGCTTATTGGCATCCTTGCAGCCAATCACCCATTAGATTTATTAGGCAATCCATTTTCCCAAGCAGGAGTGCCTTTTTTGTTTTGATCTTATAATAGGAGTGTGTGATTTTCAAGCAGGCACAGTCTGCCAATCAATTGTTCACTAAGTTACACAGGGATGCCTTTTGAAAAAAAAAATCCTTTCTTTTCAGGGAGAAAAGAAACCACACAGTTTTGCCTGTCCTCACAATGAAGTATAACTGTACAGGCAGTTATATCAACCCAAAGTTTATTAGTGACATCATCAAACCTGGGTCTAGAAAATGGGTCATTATTTTCAATTTTTTAAAAGGATTGTTTTTAAAATTCACGATGACAATAATGTTGGTGATGAGGATGATGATTAAGCATTCAGTTCTCAAGTGATTAAGGCAGCTTTCTGAGAAATTAAGTTCTTCCAAGTAATTTAATAGGAGAAAATGTTCTTGTGTTTGAAACTGTATAGGTAGGCTCATATGTATACATACACATAAAAATGACTTTGTTATTTATTTTTCTTTGGTTTCCACTGTTATTGGTTTCCAGAATAGTAGCTATTGAACAAATGTGTTGCACCATATTATTATAGCATAAATTCTTGTGATCTCTTCTTTGAATAAATATGCTGAGTGAATATATTGTGGCAGCTAAAAAGACCCGTCTTTAGCTTATTTTAATAATCTGAATGCTTAGTACAGCAGTCCAAGTGTATTGCAATGCCTAGCCCAATGTTTTGAGAATAGGTTTTCTGATCAGTTAATGTAATATATAAAATATGTACCATGCAATAGCTTTTCAGCTTTTTCTTTACTTCTATGTAAGTATATGATGGTCCAATCCATATAGAGTCCATTCAAAATTAATTATCTTGTTTAGGCATGGAGGGTTACAAATTAAAGAAATAACAACCCTTCACTGGTAGAAATAAAAGAAAAATGACGTAGGAGTGAGCACAACAAGAACTATGCTTAGCTGAATAATTTAATTTAATTTAATTTAATTTAATTTAATTTAATTTAATTTAATTTAATTTAATTTAATTTAATTTATCACATTTCTATGCCGCCCAACTCCCAAGGAACTCTGGGCGATTTACAGCAAGAATAATGTGAACAATGAACATAGAAAAATTATTTAAAAACATTATAAAAACATTTTAAAAACATTAAAAGGCCATGCACATTCATGGCCGGATCTCGCAAGATTGCAGCAACGAGATCAACGGCCCCAGGCCTGCCGGAAAAGCCAGGTTTTCACCGCTTTCTGGAAGGCCAATAGGGTGGAGTTAGTCCGGATCTCAGGAGGTAACTGGTTCCAGAGAGCTGGGGCAGCTACAGAGAAGGCCCTCTCCCATGGGCCCTCCAGCCGGCATTGTCTAGCCGACAGGACCCAGAGGAGACCAACTCTGTGGGATCTTACCAGTCACTGGGAGCTATGCGGTAGAAGGCGGTCTCGAAGATAGCCTGGCCCTGAGCCATGTAGGGCTTTAAAGGTAATAACCAACACCTTGAATTGTGCCCGGAGACCAATAGGGAGCCAGTGCAGCTCGCGGAGAATTGGCATGGGAGTAATCTTTTATTGTTAAATAGCTATAAACAATAAAGGATTTTCATGTTTCATATTTTTAGAGTGGTCAATTTCTACACAATTCAGGGTGATACAGACTAGCTAATGATCTTGTCTTCCAACATTAGTCCATTCAAATATATCCTTGCTAACATACACAAACATTTTTATTTATGTATACCAGTTGTTTAGCTCACAATATACAAAGCAACCCTTGTCTATCTACTCAAAAATAAACCCCACTGGGTTCAATCCCATGTATATAAAAGTAAAGGCAACAAGCTGCGTAACTCTAATTAAACTAGTCTTGAATCTGTCTGAAGAAGAAAATAGCAATTCCTTTCAGGGGAACAGACTTCTCGCTATTTCAATTTCCTGAAGGTTTCTAAATTTAGTTTTCTAAGTTTGCACAAGAGCTTGAACCATAAACTGACCATAGAAACTGTGTTTCAGTAATATGCTAAGCTAAATGTGATTGATATTCAGCATGTTGTACAATAGTAGTTTTTGGGTGCATTTTAAAAAAAATTTGGATGATTATCATTTCATGTTTACTTACAGAAAGGTAGAAGAAAAAGTATTCATGGGTTTCTCTCTCAAGCGGCAAAATAATTTGCCAGCCTTCGTAAGCAGAAAAAATTATTATGTTAGGGTTACTGCTCATTTGATCCCGGAAAGATAGAGACTGTCCAGCTAGGATACTACAATAATCTTCCTTTTTCAAGGCACACTGTAAATATATGTGACGTTTTGGATCTAGCAACTCATTTTACAGCAATTTTCTTCTATGTATAATTCATGCAGGAACCCACAAATAAGGTTCTTTCAAGTAAAAAGCCTCTGGGAACTGTATCAGCTAAAACTTTCAATAGCTGCTACATGACCTCCAAACAGAGCCTTCTTTCAGCTGCTTGCTCAATCAAATCATCTTCTTTTCAAATCTGCCTAATATCATCTTGAATTTGGAACAAGGGAGTCACTACGCAGTTTGTATGAAAAGGAAGGTGATGGATGAACAGAAAATGGGAACATGGAGGTGAACTTTCCTTGGGTAGTTATGGTAACTGTCAGAATTATTAGATGGAGCTATTCATTTATCTTGCCACCAAATTTCAATGGTGTGATTTTTTTTTCTGTACGAGAAGAGAAGAAAAAAGGGTGGGGGGATTTGGATTGGCATGTGACCTATGAAGTGTCACTGCTGCCATAAGGTTCTTCTAGAAATCTGATGAGGACAAGAAGCTGATGGAGGGTTTTGGGTTTTTTAAAAATTTGATTTATATGCCGCCCTTCTCCGGAGACTCAGGGCGGCTTACAATGCGTTAAGCAATAGCCTTCATACTTTTATATATTTATACAAAGTCAGTTTATTGCCCCCACAAACTGGGTCCTCATTTAGAAAGGACGGAAGGCTGAGTCAACCTTGAGCCTGGTGAGATTAGAACTTGCAGTAATTGTAGGCAGCTGAATGTTAATCAGTGCCTTAGTCTATGGTGCCACTCAGGCTCTTGTGAGTTCTAATGAATCCTCATTTTAGGCTTAATCTATCTGTATGTATGAAGTTATTATTACAGAGAGAGAGAGAGAGAGAGAGAGAGAGAGAGAGAGGGAGAGCGCGAGCGCTCACAGTGACTTGGGTTATTTAATAGGAACTAGTTAAAGATTGGCATTTGTAAAATGGAAGTCTACTCTTGAAATTGCCAACACTGCAAGTAGCTTTGTCAATCTTATTCAGCACCATAGTAGGGTGATGCTCAGCTAACCAGAGACAGAAAGAAAGGTAAAAACGGTGCCAGAATCACTTCTGGCTCTCTTCCTGCTTTTTTCAAAACTCACCCCAAGCAGGTTTTGCTGGTGATCTGAGGTAGACAACTTTAGCTGGAACTCATTTTCTGTCCTGCTGACATAACTGTTCTACATCGGGAAGATGCTTTCCTGGCAGAAGCTGCCATTCTTCTGGTGAGACACATCATCCGTCAGAGAGAACATTAAACCATTTACAATGAAGGCCAAACCTATTAAAATGAGATCCATTTGGGGAATATTACACAAAAAAAAAAAAACAAAAACCAAGAGGCTGGTCTTTAACATTAAGAGCAGCAGCCTACTTCCTGCACTCAGCATTTCCATTTGAAAACAAGCCTGCTAAATGACTCTTCTGCTAGCGTTCTCATTTGCATCCCCAAGAGAAGGCATACAGTCCATGCCAGGGCATTTACTGTATCTCTTGACTGCAGCCTCATCAATTTTTCTTCTTGTCAGGGAAGGAAAAAAAAGTTAACCAAACACATTAGTAATTCTGATTAACTGCAAATGGCTTAAGCCCAGAGGTGTCCCTGTGGTGCAATTACCAGCCTCCTCCTTCACAGCAACACAAGAAGTATTGGTTTATGTTCATGTAAGGCTATGATTCTGCAATGACTCAGTTCTCAGTATCCAAATATTTGCAGCCAGAGAGGCTCTCACACTAGGTGGGAAAAGCCTCCTAACTTTATGGAACAATCCATAAAGGTGTAATCCCAAAGATTTTTTTTTTAAATCAGGAAAAAAAAATGAAAAAAGCAGGGAAGATGTGTTTTTGTTTTTTAATGCACGGTTTCACTTTAAACCATAGCACAGTCCTAAGTTAATACCACAAACAATATTTCAAGCATTTAGTTTCATTTGGAAGAAGAGAAGCTGCCTGATTGCTTGGTGGCCCCCCTCCATGTTTGCTACTTCTCAAGCATTGCATTACTGCTGTGAAATGAGGACCATCAAGGGAAAAGATCATTGTTGAAAACAATTGCTATATCTGTATAAAATTGCTATATAAAAGTGTAAAAGTCAGCACAGACTGAAGAAGCAGCCGCCAGAGATTGGCTGAAATTCATTGCCACTAGTTCCAAGAAACAGCCAATCACACCAGAGACACAATGTAGTAATAACAACCCAAGGGAAAACCTAGAGTCCCTTTCCAGGGTGATCTGCTTCCCTTGGAAGTCTCCTTATCAGAAAATGAACCTAAACCCTGAGACGTGGATTTGGCTATATTGATGTCTGAGTCCAAAAGTTATGCATACTCAAAAGGAGAAATCAAACTTCATTAAGCTCAGGGGAGTTTGGGAGAGTGAGGAATAGGATTGGACAGTTATGGAAGGCAACCACATGCAATTGCTTAATGGACAGTTGTGACTGCAGAAGGCTCCACCCACCTGCCTGGACATAATGCGCAGAAGGCTGTTTGCATGTGCAGAGGTGGCGCATGTGAGCATAATGGGCAAGCGCGCTCACATTTGCGAACCAGTAGGGAAGGTAAGTGAATCCCACCTCTGGGGTAGATGTATGTCACCATGTCCTTCTTTTCTTCAAATTCAAAGGATAGCACATACTTTAATTTGATCTTTACTCTCTTATATCCTAACCAAAGCTTAAACAGTCGATCTGTATGATACACCTGCCTACGTTAACCATGGCTTATTCAATTGATTCAATTTGCTAAGTTTCACAATACATTGAATAATAAATTAACCACTTGGGGTGAATAAAGACAACATGTATGTGAAAATGTAGTCAGCTAGTTTGAGATTCAATGTGTTGTTCAAACACAATCACACCATAAACTCCAGTTTGGTTTTAGACTCTATTTTCAAATATCTGGGAGTTTCCGTCCTGGCAGATGGGGTGTTTTATTGTTTCTCAGGCAAGACACAGAGCCAAACATGCCTCCAAGGGAAATCTGGGGCATTGGATGAGGTGAAGGAATTGAAGCTTGAAGAATGAAAATGTAATAGGTGGCAGTAACAATTTGTTTTTCTGTTCTAGGCTTACTTTTCTCCTTCATTCTTGAGGGCAGTGGGGCATTTCCTATTATTTAAGGGATGCTGGCCAGCTCCTCAGTCAGTAAAACTATACTGTATGTGTGGGGATTTTTATATTCATGTTCCATGGCTTCTTGCAGGATGATTGCAGAGTCAACATTCCACATAGTTTTAGAATCCTCTCTGGGGTTTGAGCTATCATCAACAGAGATGGATGACTTTCCAGTTGGGAATCCTCTTACAGAACTCGGACCCTGTTTAAAGAGGACTTTTAATCATCATCCTTGTTTCATACTGAATAAAGGAACAGCAAGAGTGAATGATGGGACTTTTGGGGCAAGGAATTGTTTTGGTGATGCACTAAATCATAGATGTCACCTCACAGAGATTGGTACTCATATAAGAGCTATAATGCAGGGCATGCAGCTGTAATTATTCAAAATTTACTGCTGTTTTTTACGTGCGACCTCAATTTTCTCAGCAGAGGAATGCAACCTTAATCAAGAAACAACCCAAACTTTTTAAGCTTCATGACAAGATAAAAATATTATTATTTCTCACTAACTTAATTCTGATTTTTCTTCTAACCTAGTAGCAAAAAATACAAAGTATTTCTGTAGGTGCCATACACCCAGAGGTGGGTTTCAGCAGGTTCTGACCAGTTCTGGAGAACCGGTAGCGGAAATTTTGAGTAGTTCAGAGAACCAGTAGTAAAAATTCTGACTGGCCCTGCCTCCATCTAATCTTTGCCTCCCAAAACCCATCTGATCAGGAGGAAATGGGGATTTTTCAGTAACCTTCCCCTGGAGTGGGGTGGGAATGGAGATTTTACAATATCCTTCCCTTGCCATGTCCACCAAGCCACACCCACAGAACCGGTAGTAAAAAATTTTGAAACCCATCACTGCATACACCTAATAAATAAACAAGTAGTACAAAGTAGCTAAGCAAACAGAAACAGAAAGCTTCCTTATTTTCCCATCATGTGAATATGCAAGTGAAAGATAAACTATAGTACAAGTGTCCACTCAGACTTTTTCATGGGAGAAGGCAAATTAAGAATGAACCATTTTTTTCCTGATTAATTTGCAATAGAATATACTCTCACAACCTATGAGAGGTATCTGCCCACTGTTCCAGCTGGCCAGCTATGTAATCCTCTGAACAGCTTATTTCTTTCTTTTTTTTTCTATCTGATGAGTTTCCATTTTCTTCTCCAGAGTCTCCAGAGTCTCTGTGGTTGATGGATATGCTTAGTTAACAATAAAGATGGTCTTTTGATTGCCCACTATGAAGGATATAAAAGGATTCTAGAGAGGCATTTAACTGTTGTATGGTGACTAAGCCTGTTAGGGTGAATGGATGGAAATTTCAAACTTGTTTTCCCAGAAACCCTATGGATCTTCGCACTCTGACTCTGCCCTCCCGCCTTTAAGGGTAGTATCTTAATAGGTCTTATTGTGACCGCCCAAGGGATGCTTCATTTGACATTCCCTGCAAACCCCAGTATGGAAAAGAGATAGGATATGTTCAAGCCCATGCTGATTACTTGTGATTAAAAAAATAAAGGAGGGAGGGGTGAATGAAAACATGCATATATTTAACTCCTGTAAAAATACACTTGGATTTTAACAAGCTTGTGTGTGTGTGTGTGTGTTGTCTATTACAGTATATACTGTATAATGGCATTAAACTATTATGTCTAATGGCAATTAGTAATTAATAATAACATACCTTTTGAAAGAAAAATATTTTTTTTATAAATCTTTTTACTCTCAGAGATTATCTAGTTTATCTTTTCTATGTTTCATATATATATATTTTAATTTGATTTATATGCCACCCTTCCCCGGAGACTCAGGGCGGCTTACAATGCATTAAGCAATAGCCTTCATACTTTTGTGAATTTATACAAAGTCAGCTTATTGCCCCCACAAACTGGGTCCTCATTTAACCTACCTTAGAAAGAATGGAAGGCTGAGTCAACCTTGAGCCTGGTGAGATTTGAACTTACAGTAATTGCAGACAGCTGGTTTTAATCACTATGCTTTTAGTCTGCTGAGCTAAACCAGGCTCCTGGTTTATTCTTGGGTTTGTTTTCATTTTCTTGGGTTTATTTCATATATTCTTGGGTTTGTTTTCATTTTCACATTTTGTTATAAAATTGCATATTTGTGTAGAGTGGGTCTGCAACAGAAAAGAGTGAGCATTAAAGGTAGAAAACTTCATATGCAAACTATTTTTCTGTATAAAGTTTTAAGGCTGTCAGTTATCTGTTCTGTTCATTGGGTTCTGACTAGTGCTAACTTTTGTACAAATCTATTTGATAATAGTAAAGGTAAAGGTTCCCCTCGCACATATATGCTAGTCGTTCCCGACTCTAGGGGGTGGTACTCATCTCTGTTTCAAAGCTGAAGAGCCAGCGCTGTCTGAAGACATCTCCGTGGTCATGTGGCCGACATGACTAAATGCCAAAGGTATTTACGCTGTTACCTTCCCACCAAAGGTGGTCCCTATTTTTCTACTTGCATTTTTTACATGCTTTCGAACTGCTAGGCTGGCAGAGGGCTGGGACAAGTAATATATTTTAATAAGTGCTTTTATTATTTTATTTTAAATCTACATTTTAATGTTTAATTGGTTTTTTAATGGTAGAAGACTATGCCTTTACTTGTATTTTAATAGTATATGCCACCCAAAGATGGCCTCTATAGAAATTTAATAAATAAATACGTATTGTTTTTCTCTATTATTTGAACTAGTGCATTCTGCTATAGTAGTAGAAATTTGTTTAGATTAAATTTATAAAAGCAACAACTGTATAACAATTCTGGGAAGTATAGAAAAATAAAAAATAAGTACAAAACAAAAACGTAAAATACACAAGACCCATTATTTACTGAATTCTAAGCTCTAAGAAAGCCAAGTTTTCACAGTTTTTTAAAGCATGGCTAGGATAGGGGCCAGACATACCTCAGGGCAGAGGGCATTTTAGAGGGTAGATACAGTGATATCATATTACACAGTCTTCCATAATATAGAAGAAAGCATTCTTCACTGTGGAAGTGGATACTACCTAATGGATACCACCTAATGGATGCAACCTAATGCTTTGCTCAATCATATAGCCTGGACAGAAGCCATAGAAGGCAGACATTTTGTTTACATCAGGGTTTCCCTAACTGTGAAGTGTACCTCACTTGGGAGATGTGAAGAACATTTTAGTTGTATATTATTACAATAAACCCATGTAGAACATAGAACAGGGGTGTCAAACTGGCGGCCCACAGGCCGGATGTGTAATGCGCAGGTCATGCCCACCCCAGCTCCACAAAGAGGAAAAATGTCATAATACATCACGTGACGGCAATGTGATGCTTTGAGTTTGACATTTGTGACATACAATAATAGGGTTGGAAGGGACCATGGAGATCTAGTACAGGGGACCCTATACCATTCTGGAGAAACATCATGTGATAGAGCACCCACAACTTCCAGAGGTAAGCTCTTCCACTAATAAATTGTTCTCACTGCCAGGAAATTTCTCTTTAGTTCTAGGTTGGAGCTCTCCTTGAGAAGTTTCCATTGGTTATTTTTTGTCCTGCTTTCAGGTGCTTTGGAAAATAGGTCGACCCCTTCTTCTCTGTAATAGCCCTTTGAGTACTGGAAGACTGCAATCATATCACTCTTACTTCTTCTTTTTGATAGATTAGACAAGTTCTCTCAATCATACAATTCAGCCTTCAATTCCCTTATCATCTTTCTGGCTCTTCTCTGCACTCTTACTAGGATCTCAACATCCCTTTTGCATTGTTTCATTGTTGATTGCTCTTTGTTCTTTGTGTTAATTTTGGTATTTAGTTTTTAAATGAAGTATATACATTAAAGCGTGAAGGCAAAAAGTTTAGGATCCCTTGCTTAGATCTATGCTTTGAAGGGCTTTATAGCTGATAACCAGCACCTTGATTTATACCAGAAATCTATTGGTAGAAGTAGAGCTCAGGAAAGCAAAAGTGTTATGAGGCCAGCCATATTGTTGGGTGCTGCTGTATTTTAAATGGTTTTCAAAGGTAGCCCTTTCCTTGTAATACATACTTGTCAAAATAATGTTAGTTCTTTCACAGTGTGCCTAAAATATATCCACTTTATGAAACGAAAATCACTACTTTTTCATTATGATTGTCCAACATCTCTTTGATCAGCTACAAATTTGGATTGGTTTCTGATAACCACTGATTTAAAATGAAATTGCAATTTGTAACATACATTTAGATACAATAAGTATTATTGTCAATAGAATACACGCTGATTGCTAACCATCATATTTAAGGGGCACAGTATCTGCTTCTAAATAGTTGATAGATAATTTTCTCCTGCTTCTTCTTGGTATCCTGTACTATTCAACCAGAATATATTTTGCCCATTTCATATATCTATATACAGTATTTGCTTTTGTTAATTTTTGGAAAGACATTATTTCTTCCAGTTTTAGATTTTACTGTCAGCTGTCCAACTAGTGAACAAGGAAACACTCTCAGGAGAACTGAATTTCCAAAAGGAAACTTTATGTTATCCACCATATTGGTACTGAAGAAACAAAACCAACTCTGGTTTTCCCCGCGCATATGCTTACCTAGGTAGATAATAGCTTCCTCTTCTCCCCACCCCTGGGTGATCACATTGTCCAATTATGAGATGTCCTTTTGTTATGGGAACAGTCCATCTCTCTCTCAAGCAACTGCAGTGGTGACCTTGATAGTTTCCATACTCTCACAATCTTCGCATACATTCTCAGTTTCCCCCATTTCCCCCTTTCCTCCCCCCACTTCTTTAGCAAGTTGAAAAGCATTAGGGTTTGAAAGAAGCAAAGTGATTCAATCTTAACATTTACCCTATGTGTGCAACTGCTCTTAGTTGTGAACTATATTAGTTGTTTTACATTTTATTATTATGCAGTATATTCCTAATAAACTAGTGAATAATTCCAAACTTCTACCATTAAAGTAGGCTCCTGTTCTTTTCCTGGAAAACGGTATGTATTTTAAGTGAAAGAATATTCACTATGGTAATTCCGCAATGCAATCAAAGAGAATGCCAGCTAAAGGGTAATGTTATCATGCTGTGGCTATCTAAGGACAGATGTCTCATTTTCATTTCATTGCTCCTTTCCCTTTCTGTTTTTCTCAATATCTTTCTTTGATATAGGTTAAATTCCAAAATAACTGTTTTAAGAGAAATATAGGCTTTATCAATTATGCCAAATCAAAAGTAAGCTAAAAATCTCAATAAATAATTCCAGTCAAGTTCTTACAATGGTGAACTTGCTTCAGATAATAGAAAGAATTAATGGTTATCTTTTAGGGCCATGTGTCATATCAGAAGTGGTTTTAAAATTACAATAGCACTATTCAAAATGAGAGGATGAAAGAGAAAATTACACTTTGAATAAAATGCTACTGCATACAATATCAAATCAAATACCAAACATAAAAAAGGGTCAGGTAACTTACATCTGATATAAGATGAGAGTTAGTTGAAAGTCGGGCACTGTATAAAAGCAATAAATAAATTCAGATCTTCCAAGATGGCCTGTGACATGTGATACTTACAGCCAAAAATTGGCGGTGACCTTCCAAGATATTTAAAGCACAATTAAGAATTTGATATCTTACAATACCCCTGAATATTTGCTGATTTCTGTAGTTGCCCTGCCTAGGATTAAGGTACTTGACCTCTGCATTTTTATCTCTATACCGATTGCTTTATTGCCCATTCTTTCCAGTATGGAGAGATGCTTTTGGAGTTCTTTTGTGTCCCTTTTTGTTATGAAAATCTAACTTGGCTTTGGCAGCCAACATCCCTAATTTTCTGGTAACCTCTTTCAATATCAATTTCAATTCCTTTGTCAAATTCCATGTTTCTGGGAGCAAGAACAACATGGATTTCAAGAAGGTCTTTCTAATGCTATTTTGGGCAGATTATGGGCATCTGCAAGAAGAATTTGTCGCCCCCTGTTATAGTGAGTTAATTAAGATGGAGTCTCTTTGTCACTCTGTTCTCCACCTCTCTGAACACCTTTCTGAAGTAGCAATAGCAATAGCACTTAGACTTATACACCGCTTTACAGTGCTTTACAGCCCTCTCTAAGCGGTTTACAGAGTCAGCATATTGTCCCCAACAATCTGGGTCCTCATTTTACCTACCTCAGAAGGATGGAAGACTAAGTCAACCTTGAGCCTGGTGAGATTCAAACTGCCAAATTGCAGTCAGCCAGCAGTCAGCAGAAGTAGCCGCAGTACTGCACTCTAACAACTGTGCCACTGTGGCTCAGTAGACATACAATTGACACTTTTCTAGTTTTCCCAAAATCTTTCATACTCTTAACATTAAATGGTATTAATTCGCTGCCAATTTATCCGTGTAGCTTTCTGCAACTGTGGTTCTGTGGTGGGAAGAAGGAATAACCTTGAGGAACAGGAGGAAGAAGTGATACCAAGATAAAAGAAATCTGAGTTTAGGGCAGAACTGAAATCTGAGTATCTCAGCCAAGACTCTCTTTCCAGTTACACTTCTGGCCCGGACTCGGTTTCCTTACATTCAACTGTGATCTTGGTAGCAGCTTTTCCTCCTGTTCCTCGAGGTTATTCTTCTTCCCTTTACAAGTTCAAATTCTTTACTGACATTCTTCAACAAACACTGTAAAGGATGGTTGTGGTTAAATCAATTTTACCATGGCTTTTTAAGCTGTACGAAATGTAGCCTATGTTTTCATACCAGCCTTTCATTTCCACTGCTCAAGCACTGAAGACCTTCTATTGAAGACTGTTAAGATTCACACGTTTTAACCACATTTGCACTGTCAACCAGGGGTGGGTTCTAAATTTTTTTACTACTGGATCTGTGGGGGTGTCTTATTTTGTGGGTGTGGCTTGATGGTCATGTGACAATTATTTAGGATTTAGCAGAGGTCCTGGTCTACCAGGCTTTTAACTGCTTGCAGAGCTGTACCGATCTACCCATTTATTTTTTGCAGGCATTGATCTACTCATGTATTTTTGCAGGCACTGGTCTACTCATTTGTTTTCTTTTAACACTGATCAGCTGTAGGGCGGCCCTTTGAAGCCCCATGGCAAGAGTTTAAACAGTTTTTTTCCCTCTAGCCATCAGCTGGGACTCAGGAGGCAGCAATAGATTAAGAGTGGGGCCAAATAAAAGGTAAGAATAATGCGGGGGGGGGGCACGGGGGGGGCGGGGGGGGGGGGCAGAACCGGTTCAGTCATATCGTCACATCATATTGTCACCGCTACCAGCTCGGGAGAACTGGGCTGAACCATGAGGAACCCACCACTGCTGTCAACATTTCAGAAGTCTACAAAGAAATCTTAGAACAGGAATTTCACACTTTAATAACTAGGGGTAGTTTAAGCAGCCATTTTAGGCATCACAATTTCTGTTAAACACTCTTTAGGAGTCAGCAATCAATTCTCCCTAGGGAAGAATTTAAAAGGAGAAGAAAAAAAACCTGACAGAGTTCCTCCTCTAAACAGCACATATTACAAAATTTGCTTAGCACTATTCATTCATTGGGCAAAACCACTGAGAAGCAAAAGTGGTTTCTGCTAGTAAAATGCATAGGTGGTGTTGGACCATGGCTATAGAATACCCCTAGGCTGCTATAACTGGGTCCAGGCCAACTCACCAAGGCCAATTCTCCATGGCCAACTCATCGCCACCAACTTGTCATGGTGAATTCACCACAGGACAACTCACCACACCCAACTCACCACAGAAAAACATGCCGTGGGACATTTCAACTACCTTTTATTAAGCATTTCATTGAGTTACTTTTACTATTGGTGACCCTGTTTCCATCAAAATTATTGAAACTCTTGTGTTTCTGGATTGACTTGCTTTACTTTATTATTATTGGTCATGGTTCCATCAAAATTAATTTAACTTTTGTATTTGTTGAATTGTGAGTTGGCCGCGGTGAGTTGTAACTGGTGGTGCCACCTCCTGCCAATATAAAAAGTTGTATTTTTAGAATGATTCAGAAAGAAGTATGGTGTTGGTGCTTCTAAGCTTTGGCACCCTAGATCATACTGTCATAACTTCAAATGGTCACTAAATGAATGGTCATAAGCACGGACTACCTATAGTCTTTCCATAAACTGAAATATGCTAAAATACAGTATCACTCTCCTATACATATGCTGGCTGTAGGGTTACCCTTATGAGCATTCATTTAGTGACCATTTGAAGTTATGACAGTACTGAAAAAAGTGACTTATAGCCAGTCCTCACACTTATGATGTGAGGACTGTCACCGCAGTCATGTGATTGTGATTGGGCAGCCATTGCAGATTTACCATATTTTTCGTAGTATAAGGCAAATCTTTTTCCTCTCTAAAAGGGGGTGAAAATCATGGTGCATCTTATACACCGAATGTAGCCCCACCCACCCACTGGCCTCCATCCTTTGACCTCTGCCTCTCAGCAGTTTACCTCCTTGCAGCAAGCAGCAAGAAGAAACAGTTCCTTTCAGCTTCAGCACAGCCTAATTAGCACAAGTTGATTGTTTCGGCCTCCCGACTCTCAGCTGTTTTGCTCTCAGCTGTTTTGCGTGGGCCTCTGCTGCTTGCTGCAAGGAGGTAAATTGCTGGGAACAGATTTTTTTTTCTTGTGCTAATCAAGCTATGCTGAAAATGAAAATGAAAGTAAAGCAGGCTGTTTGCTGCAAAGAGGCAAAATTGCTGGGAGGCAGAGGCAGATTTCTTTTTCTTGTTTTCCTCACCCACAAAAGGTAGGTGTGTCTTATAGTTCAGAGCGTCTTATACTCCAAAAAATACAGTATATTGATAGCAGCATCCCACAGTTACGCAATCACCATTTGCAACCTTTCCAGCCAGCTTCTGATAAGCGAAGTTAGTTGAGAAGCCAGTAGGAAATTGCAACTTGCACTCATATGATGTTTCATTTAATGACAGCCTCATTTGGCGATGGAGTTGCCAGTCCCAGTTAGGTCCATTAACTTACAACGTTTCTTTTAAAGAATATGATCATTACAGCTCCTTAACTTCCCCACCTCCCAATTTTACTCATATGGTCTTTAATATGTGTATCTGCTTGTGGGAAGTGACTCATTATGAATATCTTGCTAATTTGAATTTTAAACGCCTCTTATCTTAACTCAGGCAGACAAAGCCTGCGTATTCCTCAAGCTGACCAGGGATAAATGCAGTTTATTTTTCAGTTTGGACAGAATTCATTAAAGCCTAACTCCCTGTATGTAAAAGGGGAAGCAAAGAAGCAAGCAATTGGCATTTAGCTTCTGTCTTATTTTAGGATAAAATATACATTACATTAAATGTATTATTTGCAGCAGCTTCAAAGTTTTCTAAATATTAGTTACACGTATAACCCTGATTTCTCAATAGCTACATTGCAAATGGAGGAAAATCTTAAGCTGCCTTTCTTTTCTACAGCTCTATTAAAAACAGACAAAAACCTTAAGAAAGCTTTACTACAATTATCAAAATCAACAAAGCTAAAGTAAATGCCAGTAAGTGTTGTCTTTCTTATCATTATTTGCATATGGAGTGTTTTTTCACAGAGATTTTGGCAGAAAGGGGATAACATGTATTGCTGTTCCAGCAAAAATCACTCTTAGTATGAATTATAATAATTTTTTAAACAATGTGATTAGGATCTTATACAAGCAGATGGTACAACAAGATGTATCCTTATTTCATAACATACTTCCAGCTGCGCCCTCCTCTTCATTCCACCCACCCTCAAATTTCCCAGAGTTCTTTGTTATGTCATAATCATCATGCCTGCTATTGAGCAGACTTGCTCCTTGCTGGGTTATCTTTTGCAGATTGCCCCCTACCACCTCCCCCAATTTTCTGTCTTGCACACATACACACAGTATATGACAACTTGAGACATCTTTTGATTATGCTGGTATCTCCGACTACAGTGTTTCTCAAACTTGGAGCTTTGAAGATGAAATGGGATGTTTAGGCGCCCACCTTTGGCTGCATCCCTTCACCCCCAGCCACCCACCTCAGGTGATTCACAGCCAGTTTTCCTCTTCTGCTGACCCTCCCCTGACCATGGCCCCCTACCCCTCTGCCCCTCACCCTTCATCCCTGCCCATTCATCCAGACACCGTTTGACCTAGGCCTTTGGCTGCATGGGATAAGAAGCCGCCCGCCAATGGGGGCAGGCGGCAGTCTATGGAAAGGCAGCACGCCATCATGGGGGCCATCATGGAGGGTGCACAAGGCCACTGACAGTGGTGGCATGCAGAAGCGATCATGTGGGGGAGGTGCCGGGCAACTGGCAGCACTGGCGTGCAGAAGCGATTGCAGTGGGGGGCATGGGAGAGTGCTCCAAGCAACTGGTGGCGGCGGCATCCAGAAGCAATCTCAGGGGGTGGGGGGGGATGCAAACAAGCAGCAGAGGCTTTTTTAGTGATACCTACAGGCTGGAAGTTTTAGATTCAATTCTGGTCTTGTCTTCTGGAGACATAACTGTCTCCAGAAGAGAGCTTCCCTACCATTAAAATGGGGCAAGCTATTGCTGCTGCATTTGGGGATCTGTGTGGCACCCGTGCTGCTGAGGGAGAACAAAGTAACAGGCAGGCAGGCAGGGAAGGCTTCGGCCTAATTTTCTACCCAGAAACAATTCAGAGGCTTCATTTAGATCAGTGGGTCTCAACCTTCCTAATGCCGCAACCCTTTAATACAGTTCCTCATGTTGTGGTGACCCCCCAATCATAAAATTATTCCTAAAACCATTGAAAATATGTGTTTTCCGATGGTCTTAGGCGACCCCTGTGAAAGGGTCGTTTGACCCCCAAAGGGGTCCTGACCCACAGGTTGAGAACCACTGATTTAGATGGTGTCCTCCCTGCACCACTTGCACAGGGGGAGTAAAATGCAGATGCTTAGACAGCTTCTATCCCAGGGCAATAACCATATTGAATTCTACAGTATAGTGCTATATCGTATTTTCAATTTCAATTATACAGAATGTAAAGGATGTTCGTTTGTGTTTTTATTTTTATAGTTATAATGTACATTGAAGATGGCATTTGATTTTGTTGTACCATGTGCAATGAGAATAAAGTAAACTAAACTAAACGTATCTGCTCCAAGGAAGCGTGGAGCCACCGCTGTCACCAGTTGCTTGGTGCACCCCCTCATGGCTCCCCCATGATCACTTCTGCATGCCATCATCGCCAGTTGCCTGGCTCACCCCCGTTAATGGCTCCTGAAATGGTATGCTGCTCCCTTCTATAGCCTGCCACCGATTGCTCACTGCTGCTTGCCCCCACTGGCTGGTGACTTTTTGTCCCGAGCAGCCAGAGCCCCGGGTCAAACAATGTCTGGGTGAATGGGCAGGGATAGAGGGCCAGGAGGCCATTGGTCACAGAGAATCGCCAGGGATGGGACAGCGGAAGAGGAAAGCTGGCTGTGAATCAGCTGAGGTAGGTTGCTGGGAGCAACGGTTGGGCCAATGATGGGCGCCTAACATCCTAAACCCATTTTAAGATGTGTGGACTTCAGTTCCCAGAATTCTCCAGCCAGCATAGCTGGAAGATGAATGTATACATTGCAAACAAACTCTGCACACCCACTAAAAATCATAGTATAAGTCCCTTTCGATATTATATCAGGATCAAAGGTCTTTGCTGCTATGGGATTAGTTATAAAGAGGCACTTTCCCTAGATTTGTGACTTATGATTTATGTATCCATTACTGAAAATGAGCTGCCACACTGAAAGCATTTGATCTTCCTAGCATGCTAAATCCTAAAATAATAGTAATGGAATTAAAAGGCACCACAGGTGTTATGCCTATAAACTGGGACAAGAAATGCTATGCTTTAAATCAGGAATAGAATTTGCAGCCTCTTTTTAAAATGTATTTTAAATATGCACGTAAAATGTTTTTAAAATAAACTGCCAAAAAGTATGAATGTGATGAGGATACAGTTGTGAGCTTACGTATTATACACGTGACTCTTTTCCCCTGCTGAATATACTGTATTTTCTTGCTGCCTTCTAATATAGAAAGTGACAATTCATGATCTCAGGCCTAGAAGAATCTTAATAATGATCAATTATTTTAATTCTCCAGTTATGAGCAGTAAGTATTATTCTGTCAATCCAAAAATAGTTTATTAGCAATAAGTCCAGTGATGGGATTCAAATAATTTAACAACCGATTCTCTGCCCTAATGACCAGCTGGGTAGGTGTGGCTGGGTGGGCATGTGACTGGGTGGGCCATGAGCAACTTAAAATCACTCACATTGAGGGGCACTTCTCATCTGAAGACCCCCTCCCCAGATAGGGGAAAAAAAACATGAGGTAGGAAAAAATTCAAACACACCAGAATGTTTCCTTCCTGCCTTCCTTACAGGATTAGCCCTGGAAAAAAATAAAAGGAGATTTCTTCCAACAACCAGTTCTCCAAACTGCTTAGAAAATTAACAATCGGCTCTAGTGAATAGGTGCAAACTGTTTGAATCTCATCACTAAATAAGTCTCCCCAATATCAATATTCCAAGTAATTAAATAGACTATTGTTTCCAAGACCTGAAAACATTTCTGTGCAATGAATGTGGTAAATCCCATTCCAAAATCCCATTACTTCAGACATTGAAGTAAAACCAGGTTAGAAGTATCCCAACCCCACCCCTAAAAGGAATCAACCCATTTCCCATTTCAGGGAGACTTCTGTAAGGAGAAGGGAGTCACCTCCATTTTGGCTCTTGCTTTTTTTTTCCTATTAGAGTTCTCCCCTTGGGGCTGAATGAAAGTGTTGTTTTTTTAAAGCCCCAACTCATACAGATTTGGTTTGGAGGTCAGGAAGCTTGATGCAACATATTGAATCTATATAAATTTATATGAATTATATATGTATTTATATGCTTTTGGGGAGTTTGTAATCTGAGTTCAGTGACCTTATGTTGTATTTGTAGGAGATCTGAGTTGAGGAAGCAGCTGGTTGAGAAAAAGCTTTTCAGAAGTAAATGTGTCAGCGTTCCAGGAAAAAACCCAACTCCAGGTAAAAACTCTGAAGTGAGCATTTTTCAAAGTTCTATTTACTAGAATAGGTAAACTGGCAGATCTGGGAAAACCCGAATCTGAGAGGTCTGGGTTTTCCCTCAGTAAATCAAAACCCCCCAAACCATCCCCTCACTCCTCAGTCGAACACATGCTCCAATCACCATCCATCCCATCTCGAGACATCATTCCGACCACTCCTTCTCCAGATGCAGGGTCGGCCTGACCTTGATCGACAGGAAGAATGCTATTATGTCTAAAGATAACCCCTCTACTAAATTCCCCCTCCTACTTTCCCACACATGAGAAGGTGGCAGCATGGAAGCTTCCAGCCTAATATAGCTTCCAAACCTGACAAAATATTCATGTCTACTCCCTTTTTCTTTTTCTCCTTTTATGCCTTTCAATTTCAAAAGCATTTACTCCTAACTGTTACATGAACCAAAATGTACAACTGTCACAAAATCTCAACCTGACATTCATCTATATACGCAATTTAACAAAAAATCTGAATGGTCTAACTCAATGCAAAATTCATCCAACTGGCAAATTAATAATGTGCTGTAACCCAAATCTACATACCCAATAACAGCCACAACATAAATCTAAGACTATGATTAACATAAAATCTCATCTTTATGCTAGCTCTCATACTACATTTAACAGCAGACTGACCTATCCCCAAATCTAATATGTCTCTTTCAAGTTAGTTTTCCCCAAAAATAAGACCCGGTCTTATTTTCTTTTAGGATTGAAAATAAGCACTAGGGCTTATTTTCAGAGAGGTCTTGTTTTGTCTTTGTTTTTGAGGTGCAGGAGAGCACAGTCTCCTCATGGCTGCTCGGCCCCTTAATCACAGCACATGGATCAGCTGATACGCTTCCCACAATCTTCCAGAATTGCTGCTGATTGCCCTGGTTTCTTAGCAGAAACCAGGTAGAGGCGGGGGGCAGGGATCCAATTCTGATGGGCCGCATGGCTTTTTGCCTCATTGTAGCAGCAGCCTGAGCAACACCCGAGCTCCAGGCCTGACAGAGTGCAAACCGAGGGGCCCTTGGCTGTGAGATTGCCTGGCAGGGCTGGGGCTAGCAAGAATACACCGGAAACATCTTCAGGTGCCTGGAGAGACAGAACTCCTGGCCCTCGCTGGCTCAGCTGATCCGCAAGCCACAATTAAGGGGCCGAGCAGCCATGAGGTAACCCAAGAAGGGAAGGGATGCCTCCTGTGCTGACTATGCCCACCCCCTTCATTAGGGCTTATTTTTGGGATAGGGCTTATATTAGGCCCACCTCAAAAATCAGTCTAGGACTTAGTTTTGGGGTAGGTCGTATTTTTGGGGAAATACGGTAGATGGTTTAGAGATGATTTTATACACACCTATGTTAAATTAATATAAGAATGTTGTGGTTCCCTGTTTGTCCCCCATATAATATTTTCTCTTTTCCATTGGCTCTTAAAAAGTTTCTGTTTTATTTTACACTAGTGATATCTGATATTGCTAAAAAGAAAGGCTTAGCATCCATCATGCTAAAGTGAAAATTACGATTTTTGGAAAACAGCCAAAGCAGGTCATAATGGCTTGTTCAAAGATATTTCATAGAACTGTATACACGATTTAGAAATTGGACATGTGTTTTTAATGAGACAATGCCTTGCATGCTTATGAAGATTGCATTAGGGCAGCATCAAAGAAAATAGAGCTTATTTTACATTTGTATTATATGAAAGGGAGTAGCTTGTTGAGCCAATTTCAAACTCTGCTAGAACAAGGATTTATTTCAATGCTCAGGGCAGAAATCTGTGATTTGCAAATCATTGTATGATGGCTCTCGAAGTTTTACAGAAATATTTTTTTGTCAATGATGATTGGTGCTTCCATAAGGAGCTCCTGCTTTCTTTGTTCACGCTGAGCTCAGCCTCCTCTCACTGATCCTTCATGTTCATAAATTTGATTAAATATAATAAACATCTCACAGAGGGGTAACACGTCTTTGGTACTGAAGCATTGTAAGACTTGGACATTAGTGTTCACTGATCTACTGCATTCATATTCTTTCCCATTTGTGGGTAAATCTGGGTTGAATCACCCTAGTGAGCTGAGAGACTGGAGTGTTCATGCAGTTTAGGACTGTCAGATGAGCCATCAGAGTCTTCATGGCAAAATAGCTGAGAATAGATCAGGAGAAGATAGTTATAATATAATCTCATATAAATTGTGCCAGCAGGGACCCACAGCTTTAAGATTTCAAACTATGCCAGAGATAGTGATTTATGGTAGATACAATTAAATTCCAGGGATGAAAAGATTCTGCATTCTTCCCAAATTAAATACTTGCCTCATTATTTGCTGTATTTTCAATTATGTTCTCCTCTTCAGTTCTTAAAATTCAGAAGATGCTTTTCATTCAAAACAATGATACTAATCAGTTCAAATAAACTAGCAGATGTTTGTTTATTTATATTTCACCTTTATTATTTTTACAAATAACTCAAGGTAGTGAACATATCCAACACACCTTCCTCCTCTTATTTTCCTCAGAACAATTCTGTAAGGAGAGCTGGGCTGAGAGAGACTGACCAGCCCAGGGTCACCTAGCTGTCTTTTATGGACAAGGCAGGACTTGAACTCACAGTCTCCTGCTTTTTAGTCCAGTGCCTTAACCAACACCCACCCACACACAATTACTGAATTAATGACTTCAGTAAACAGTGACATAGGCTGGAAAAATGAGGATTTCAGAGTTTCAAAACGATACCACTAAAATTTTACCTAAGAACTGAGTTTAATAAAAGTAAGCTTATGAAAATGATTAAAGAAAATGGAAATTTAAAAGTTATGCTGAAAGCAACAACAACGAAAATGATCTGATGAAGTTGGCCACTATTCGTTATTGTTTGTCTCCAGCATCCTGAAATTTTCTTAGAAGAGAGAAGTTGCATAAGATTTAATTTTATATTCTTGAATGGTTAAAAGCTGTAAGGATGTTTTCAGAGCTTCTCTAGAAGTCCAATTTAAAACATTTATAAAGATCACCAAATGGACTAAAAAGCTTTTGGTCCATTTGGTGCATTTTTCTAGTGGAAACATTGGTGATACTTACCTGAACATTTCTCCATGCAGGAGAAATAATGCTGGAACATCCCGCTCTATTTGGGTTTTAGTAACACTCTGGATTACTTCCATACCACGCCAGGAATTAGCAACTACCATTTGCTCAGCTCTTAAATCAATTTAATTCCAATTAACTTATTCTTTTTCCAACTTCCCTATTGCAGAACTGAGTTGTTCTTTTAGTGTTGTGGTCAGAAGCTGCCTATGGAGTGAGAGATTTGGCTTCTAACCTCGATGTCTCGTTTTAATTTTTTTAAAAATAGTTGTTGTTCGCAAGGCAACAGGAAGATTTTTAGACATTATTTTGCGTGTAAGGAAAGATTTGGAATAGGTTTTGGTGGAGTGTTCAGTGCAGTTAGATGCAATTTTTTTGGCTTCTTTTTATGATTGTTTCCTCTTTTTTTTTTTTTTTTGAGTAGGGCACTTTTCTCTGTTTCAGAGTATGATTTTGCCTACAGAGACAATGGCATAGCTAATAAATGCCAGTATGTCAGGATCATAAATAGAGGTATAATTTGTTATGTGTTATTTTTATTTATTTTTTTTTATTTTATTTTTAGATTTCTATACCGCCCTTCTCCCTGGGGACTCAGGGCGGTATACAGCCAAGTAAAAACACATAATATAAACAATTAAAAACCAATTAAAAAGAATATCTAAATTTGGCCCAGAATTTAAAAACACCCCACTTTAAAATCATTTAAAAGGCTTCGCTTAGGCCAGCCCGGCTTGTTGGAAGAAAAATGTTTTAAGGGCCCAGCGGAAGGCACAGAGGTCATGGATTTTTCTTATCTCAGGGGGAAGCTGATTCCAGAGGGTAGGAGCTCCCACAGAGAAGGCCCTCCCCCTGGGGGTCACCAGCCTACATTGCTTGGCTGATGGCACCCCGAGGAGACCCTCTCTGTGGGAGCGCATGGGTCGATGGGAGGTTGTCGGTGGCAGAAGGCGGTCTCGTAGATAACTGGGCCCTATACCATGGAGCGCTTTAAAGGTGGTAACCAACATCTTGAAGCGCACCCGGAAGACCACTGGGAGCCAGTGCAGCTCGCGCAGGAGCGGTGTTATGTGGGAGCGCCATGTAGCCCCCGTGATTACCCGCGCGGCCGCATTCTGGACCAGTTGGAGCCTCCGGGTGCTCTTCAGGGGGAGCCCCATGTAGAGAGCATTACAGTAGTCCAGGCGAGAGGTGACGAGGGCGTGAGTGACCGTGCACACGGAATCCCGATCAAGAAAGGGGCGCAACTGGCGAATCAGGCGTACCTGATAAAAGGTCCCCCTGGCCACAGCTGTCAGATGTTCCTCTAAGGACAGCTGCGTATCCAGGAGGACTCCCAGATTGCGCGCCCTCTCCACGGGGGCCAAAGACTCGCCCCCGATAGTCAGCGATGGCGTCAGCTGGCTATATCGGGAAACCGGGAACCACAGCAGTATTGTGCAGTATGTCAATGTCAATGTATGTCAATGTTTCACACCATAAGGGATATATCCAAAGTTGAGCCAGCTCTAATCCCCCCAAATAACAAGTGAGAACTAACAATCTGAAAGTTTACTGAAGTAGTCATTCATCACCGCAAAGCAAATTATGATGCAGTAAAGAAACTTTGAAAAAGTTTACTGCTTTATCACTCATTGTATGACTTGCATCAAGAGCTCATTAGCACTTGGGGAAATTTTAAAGGCTTTCATATTTGGCTTATATTTGACACAACCAACAACCTGGAATATTGAGAAGTTACAGGATTACTTTTCACAAAAGGCAACTGTCTTTGTTTGTGTTTATTTTCCTGGATGACTTTTAGCATCTCTTGTATGCTGCAAAGCTCAAGAAACTAAATGTAGTTTCATGTTGTTTTGGCTTGGATTTCTCCTTAGACATGCAGGAGGGCAACAAGAAGATATTGAAAATGAAATACTATTCTTGATAAGGGAAAGACTTCATTTCAGTTGACCAGTAGCTTTTGAAAATAAAATACTATTCTGGAGGAGTTTCCCCTCCCTTATTTGGAGCAATAATGCAGTTCTTAAAAATAAAATATTGTCCTTTTGTACCAGAAATTCTTTATTTCAGCTCTCAGGCGTTTTAGAAAATTGTTGTGTATGTAAACATCCTTGACTGGGAATAACATTTAATCTCAGCAATCCAATTATATATCACACTATGGCATCTGCTGGTCTCTCTCTCTTCCCCCCCCCTCTCTCCCTCCTCCCACTCTGTCCACAACATACACACATATTCTAGTTACTCCCATACCCTTTTTTATGGTGTGATAAATAAGAAAACACATTTTCTAACCTCTGTCAGAACACCCTAAACAAGGAGGAGACACGCATCTCACTTAGTATTCAAACAATGTAGGCAATAATGTTCATAGAAGTACGATGGCAATAGCAATGGAAGCAATCCCTCATTTCTCTGTATATTTCTTGCCTGTTGTAGAAATCAGGATTTTTCTGGGGCAGATTTTTTGGGTGAGATGGCCTCATCCATACTGACTAACTGCCTCTGCCATATTGGAGTAGTATTAACTGTAGCAAAGGTCTAGAGAACGTTTTGTTGCATCAAAGTTGCTACCGTATCTTGCACTACTGTTCTGGTGTGAACGTATAACATCCTCATTATACATTTCATTAATTTAATATATTTTTAAATGGTTTTTAAACTGTGCCTTTATTGAATTCAGTTTAGATGAGGCAAATGGGAAGCTCACAATATGATAATCAAAACAAGATACAGAACAAAACAAAATGGGGTCTGACTATCTTTTTGCCCTATAAATAAGGCTCTATCCATCTTAATCCAAAGTCTGAGAAAACGACCAAGTCTTTAAGGCATGAAACACCAACAGAATGGGAGCCACACAGATTTCAAGAGGAACTCGTTCCAGAAGGCAGGCACCACAATAAAGAAGCCATGCTTTCTAGGTCCCAATAGATGGCACTGTTTAATTGAAGGAAGCTGGAGTGTGCCAATTCTGTTAACATGTACCTGTTTGGCAGACACCATGAGAAATAGGCAATCTCTCAGATAAACTGGTCCTATGCCATATAGGCATCCTAAACCATATGGGCAACCAGTGAAGTTTATGAAGCAGAGATATTATGTCAGCATACTGTGTCCGTAATAGTCTATGCCATTGTAGTGTGTGTCTGTTTATTAGATATATAATGAGCTTTATTTATTGTGCTTCATCAGAGCTATCTTGAGTCTGACTTAATTTTATCTGTTGCAATGTCTTTGCTGCATGAAATTTATCCACTATGATCTTCATATTATGACCTTTTTGTCAAAACAACACTCTCTGAAAAATCAGTCAACGATACATTGATGTTACTTTCCTCTGTATTTAAGAACAAAAATCATGATATTTATGATCCACTAACAGATTTCAAGTAAATGTTATCAGTCTTTTTATTCTGTATCTCAGACAGCCACTGAATGTAAATGGATGCATTTTTAAAATCTTTATACAGATAATGATAAAATAACTACTTATAAAAAACAGAAGCAAGAAGGAATGTTAGAAAAGTTTTACTAAATACATATAAACAAGAGATTGATTTATTATACGTTCAGCTGCAGCCAGTTTGGACACAACTGGAGTTTCTTAATTTCCTATTTACATTTACAAGATCCTTCTGAAGCAAAATGTAGAAATGTCAGCAGAAGTTTAAAGAGCTTTAATAAGATTATCAGAGGAAATTTGCATAGCGCAAGCTTCACATATATATGCAAAAATATAACTAAGTTACAAACTCTACGTGGAAGCTTCTTGAATAACAGTAGAATAGACAAACAAATATACATACTTATGGACATATAAACATAATGGCAAGATTCCTCACTTCACCAGTTGTAGAAAGAAAAGCTTTTTCATACAATTTTTAGGCATTAGTACTTAATTAAACTTTGTTTTTCTTCTACTTTAGTCACGGACTATGGACCAAAACATTTTGACTACATTGATCTTAACTCAACTTAAATGCAGCCATAGATTGGTCTGGATCAACACGGAGGATAAGAGGTGGCACAGTGATTAGAGTGCAGTTGCATTGCAGTTCAGCAGTTCAAATTTCACCGGCTCAAGGTTGACTCAGCCTTCCATCCTTCTGAGGTGGGTAAAATGAGGACCCAGATTGTTGGGGGGCAATATGCTGACTCTGTAACCCGCTTAGAGAGGGCTGTAAAAGCACTATGAAGTGGTATATAAGTCTAAGTGCTATTGCTATAAGAGTTTCCTTAATTATGATTTGCTGAATAAACTCAATAGGCTGGATTTACAAATTGTACTAAGTCATAAACCATTTTTACAAGCCACAATGCTTGGTTCACATCCATGACAAACATGGATATGTCTGGTTTTGATTTAGCATGTTTTATGAGCAAAGATATCCTGTATCTTTATATCTTTAGAATAGAATAGAATAGAATAGAATAGAATAGAATAGAATAGAATAGAATAGAATAGAATAGAATAGAATAGAATAGAATAGAATTTTTTATTGGTCAAGTGTGATTGGACTCACAAGGATTTTGTCTTGGTGCATATACTCTCAGTGTACAGAAAAGAAAAGATACGTTCATCAAGAAACTTAAGTTACAACACTTAGTGATAGTCATAGGGTACAAATAAGCAATCAGGAAACAATATCAATATAAATCATAAGGATACAAGCAACAAAGTTACAGTCATAGTCATAAGTGGAAGGAGATGGGTAGTGGGAATGATGAGATTAATAGTAGTGCAGATAGTAAATAGTTACTATCTGCACTACTAGTAAATAGTTTCACAGTGTTGAGGTGATTATTTGTTTAGCAGAGTGATGGCGTTCAAGAAAAAACGTTCAAGAAAAAACGGTTCTTGTGTCTAGTTATTCTGGTGTGCAATGCTCTATAGCGTCGTTTTGAGGGTAGGAGTTGAAACAGTTTATGTCTAGGATGTGAGAGGTCTGTAAATATTTTCACAGCCCTCTTTTTGACTCGTGCAGTATACAGGTCCTCAATGGAAGGCAGGTTGGTAGCAATTGTTTTTTCTACAGTTCTAATTATCCTCTGAAGTCTGTGTCTGTCTTGTTGGGTTGCAGAACCAAACCAGACAGTTATAGAGGTGCAGATGACAGACTCAAGAATTCCTCTTTAGAACTGTATCAGCAGCTCCTTGGGCAGTTTGAGCTTTCTGAGCTGGCGCAGAAAAAACATTCTTTGTTGTGCTTTTTTGATGACATTTTTGATGTTAGCTGTCCATTTTAGATCTTGTGATATGGTAGAACCTAGAAATTTGAAGGACTCTACTGTTGATACTGTGTTGTCTAGTATTGTGAGAGGTGGAAATATGGAAGGGTTTCTCCTAAAGTCTACCACCATTTCTACAGTTTTGAGTGTCTTCAGTTCCAGATTGTTTCGATCGCACCACGAGGCTAGTTGTTCAACCTCTCATTTGTATGTGGCTTCATCATTGTCTCAAATGAGACTGATCACTGTTGTGTCATCTGCAATCTTCAGTAATTTAACAGATGGATTGTTAGAGATGCAGGAATTGGTATACAGAGAGAAGAAAAGTGGAGAGAGCACACAGCCTTGGGGGCCCCTGTGCTAATTGTACAGGTATCTGATGTGATTCTGCTTAGCTTCATCTGCTGCTTCCTGTTTGTTAGGAAGCTTATGATTCACTTACAAGTGTGTTCAGGTATCTGTAACTGGCTTAGCCAGTTAGAAGAGTGTCTGGAATGATGGTATTGAATGCTGAACTAAAGTCTACAAAGAGGACCCTTGCGTAGGTCTTTGGAGATTCAAGATGTTGTAGGATGTAGTGCAGAGCCATATTAACAGCATCATCTGTTGATCTATTTGCTCGGTATGCAAATTGCAAGGGTCTAACAGTGGATCTGTGATGGTTTTCAAGTGGGACAGCACTAGCTTTTCAAAGGTTTTCATGACTACAGATGTTAGAGCAACTGGTCTATAGTCATTCAGTTCCTTGATGGTGGGCTTCTTCGGCACTGGGATGATAGTAGAGCATTTGAAGCAAGAAGGAACATAGCACATTTATTGAAGATAAGGGTGAAGATGGGGGCCAATTGGTCAGCACAGACTTTTAAGCAAGAAGGAGTTATCTTGTCTGGGCCTGGAGCTTTTCCTGGCTTTTGTCTATGAAATAGGTCTTGCACTTCCTTTTCTGTGATCACTAGGGAACTCAATGGGATGGGGTCAGTTGTAGGAGGCTTGGCTGTTATTGGTGTGTCTGAGATGGGAGTTGTGGAGATAGGTAGCTGTAGTTTTCTTTCAAACCTTCAGTAAAATACGTTCAGGTCATCTGCCAGTTGTTGATTTCCTTCAGCCTGGGAAGGAGGTGTGCTGTAGCCGGTGATATTTTTAAGAGTTTTCCACATGTTTGCTGGTTCATTTGTTGAGAACTGATTCTTTAGCTTTTCAGGGTAGCTTCTTTTTGCTGCTCTGATTTCCCTTGTTAATACATTTCTGGCCTGATTGTACAGCATTTTATCACCTTTTATGTAGGCTTCCCTTATATCATATACTGAACAAATAGTTCTTAATGTTACTACATTTACATGGAGGAAACTGAGCAGTGGGATACCACAAGGTCCCATCTTAAGCACGGTAGTCTTCCATATCTTCATAAATGGCTTAGATAAAAGAATAGAAGGGGAACTCATCAAATTTGCAGACAACTAAGCTGGCAGGAATAGCCAACACCCCAGAAGCCTAACTCAGGATCCAAAAGGATCTTGACAGACTTGAACAATGGGCCCTATCCAACAAAATGAATTTTAATAAGAAAAGCAAAGGTTTACATTTAGGCAGTAAAAACCAAAGGTTTAAGCACAGATTAGGCAAAACCTGGCTCACAAACAATAGCTGTAAGAGGGACCTTAGAGTCTTAGTGGACAATCACTCTTAAACATGACACAGCAATATGTAGTAGCCACCAAAAAAGCTAATACAATCCTTGGTTGCATAAACAGAGGCATAGAATCAAAATTACATGAAATGTTAATACCACTTTATAAATCCTTATTAAGACCACACCTGGAATACCCCATGCAGTTTTGGTCACCACATTACAAAAAACATGTTGAGACTTTGAAAAAAGTGCAGAGAAGGGCAACTAAGATAATGAAAGGGCTTGAGATTAAAACATATGAAGAACTATTGCAGGATTTGGGTTTGGCTAGTCTACAGAATAGAAGGACATGATAGCAGTATTCCAATATTTGAGTTGGATATCATCAACTTATTCTCCAAAGCACCAGAGGGCAGGGCAAGAAACAACAGATGGAAACTAATCAAGAAGAGAAGGAACCTGGAATTAAGGATAAACTTCCTAACAGTGAGAACAATTAACCAGTGGAACAGCTTGTCTTCAGAAATTGTGGATGCTTCATCACTGGAGGTTTTTAAGAGACTGGACAGCCACTTGTCTGAAATGGAGCTTGAGCAGGGGGCTGGACTAGAAGACCTCTAGGGTCATTTTCTATTCTATTCTATTCTATTCTATTCTATTCTATTCTATTCTATTCTATTCTATTCTATTCTATTCTATTCTATTCTATTCTATTCTATTCTACTCTACTCTACTCTATTCTATTCTATTCTGGTTTGTGTGAATCACTAGGACAATTCCTTTTATAAAACTGAAGTTTGGCCTTAAGCTTTGGCTATATTGGATCTGACATAATAGTTCTAAATATTACAAAATAATCAATGCTGATGTAATTGAGCCAAGGTTTTCTGCATTTGTGAGAGGCTAAGGTAAGCATCGATTTTAAATCAAATGAACTCTTTTTCAAACTGGTCTAAAAAAATCTTTGATGGAAGCCTATGATCATCAGGTTGTTCAATTGTTTATCAGATTATGAGGAGGCATAAAGGAAAGAAAACATTGCTAGTGGTCAAGATTGGCAGTGGAAAACCAACAGATGAGATGCCAGACAGGAAGTCTGCAAATGTGGTGAACTTATTCCACTGTACACCTAGCTCTGGAATACTTCTTTTGACATCTTGGCCCCAAGCCTACTTTTCCAAAGCCATTTCCCAAAAGCCCAAGATTTTTCTTTCATTTCTATACTGCTGATAACCAAAGCCTCAGCAGATGTCTTATTAGAAGCATTCTAAAATGATTGACAGGACTTAGCATTTAGTTGATTGGGATGAGTTTCTAATTAAAAAAAGAATTAATTTTCTAGCTGGCCAAGAGGAATGTGCAAAGCAGAGGAGGAGAGATGGCATCTTATTTCAATTTCTTAAGCAACAAATGACTGGGGAAGTAAAAATCTTGTGTGTGAGAGGGAGGGAGGGAGGGAGGGAGGGAGAGAGAGAGAGGGGGGAGGGAGAGGGAGAGAGATATAGAGAGAGATAAAGAAAAATGATTTGCTTGACTGCAAGACCACCCATATAATACTTCTAAGATGGATGCTGTTAAATAAAATTATCTTGTATCTGTGGTAAGGGTTTTATTTCATTTTAATTAACAGCTCAAATGGAGCTTCAGCTTTCTTAAAGGGAAAAAAAATGAAAGCATTCTTTCGGATGTTAAAAATAAAATTCCCATTCACAATCTGATCCTTTGACATACACATATTCCTGCCTTTTTAAAAGTAATCAATAACCACCTGAATACCTAATCAGTATTTTATGAATAATAAATCAACTTTCCATTTTAATAGATATAAGGACATTCCTATAAAAGGTCATAGAGATATGATGAGCTCACCAAATGTTCATCAACAAGAGGGTTAAATTGAAATAATCCAAGGTCATGTTTATTCATATTTATTTATAAATCTTCGTTGTAGATTTTCATCCAGCCACTGATCATTTTTGGCATTACTTCTCGATTAACAGAACTTATGAACATTCTGTATCTTTTTAAAAAAATCACTTGCATGAAAGAAAATTAGCTTTTCTAAATTAAACTCAAGAAGTGAACTCAAGAGCATTTTGGAATTCAGAAGAGATTTGCCTATGGATAGTGAATTTTCATGATGAAATGTCCAGGGGTTGTATTTGACTGGGTGAACATCCTGTTTTTCCTCATTCAATAACCTCTCAAGTGGTTTGCTTCTCTAGATAGAGCAGGGGTCTGCAACCTTAAGCACTCAGAGCCATTTGGACCCGTTTCCCACAGAAAAGAAAACACCAGGAGCCACAAAACCTGAGTGGGCATGGCCAACTCGATGTCACTCACCTCCACCAGTCACATGACCCCCTAGCCACGCCTACCAGCCAGTTATTAGGGCAGATAACCAGTTATTAAAAAACACAGGGAACCACAAAACCCTTTTGACATATCTCTCTCTCCCCTCACTACCCCCTCTCTCCAACTTCTGGTTGAACAGGAAATGATGTTTTTTGCTGTCCCCAGCCTCCAGAACCTCTCTAGGAGCCTCTGGAGACTGGGCACAGCAAAACATGTAACTTCCTGTCCAACCGGAAGTTGGGAAATGGGCTGTTTCTGGCCTCCGGAGAGCTTCTGAGGGGGATGGGGAAGGCTGTTTTCGCCCTCCCCAGATCCATAGAGAGGATCTCGAGCCAGGTGAGAAAGAAAAACAGGCCTTCCACCCCCACCCCCCAGGCCCGCCAGAGACAGGAAACAGCCTGTTTCCCTACTTCTGGTGGGCCCAGAAGGTCCGAAAATCAGCTGGCCAATGTATGCATGCATGCTGGAGCTGAGCTGGGGTGCCCACTGATATGGCTACGTGTGCCACCTGTGGCACACGTGCCATAGGTTCGCCAGCACGGATCTAGAGACTAAGTCATGCTTTAAAGACAGATCTAGGTTTCTTCGGAACAGAAACAACCAAAATAGTCTGGCTATTTCCCAATGGGCTGGCCAATATCCCTTTTATTTTTATTGATTAGGATATTGTATGGGTTTCTACAGTTACTCCAATTTTATTTCTACCATCTAAGAGATGCATAAGCATCATATTTTAGAATAAACTATGCAGTCATAAACTCATCCAGTCATATAAATCTTAGGTTTGCCCATGAATGAAGTGGGATTTAATAATAGTTTTTATTCTGGCCTGTTGAGTACCTCTATGGACAGAAACACTCTTTCACAATGTTCCTGTGAAAATGTCCCACTGATTGTAATGTTAAGCTAATGCATATGTTTATTATTATTAGTTCCAATCTGCTCTTATTATTAGTGGTTGCATTATTAGTGTTGCAAATATATTTTCTTGTTTAAATATTCAAAGCAGGCTAGACAGAAATAACTGATGTTATAAACATCACAGAATGAATGTGAGCTAAAATAGGGCATGAATATAGTTTCTAATAAAATCATATTCATTTATTGCAGACCAATAAATGATTTGGATTTTTGTTGATTAAAAGACCTTCATCCAATTCTTAATCATCTTTTTGCCCAAAATGTTTCAAAGCTAAACAATAGTGTTTGTTATTTAGATATTTTAATATCAGTTTAATTTTCAATTTTGTTATATATGAGTGTGCTTTTTTAAAAAAATCCTCCCAACCTCTTCTATATATACCATAGAATTTCACAGTTTAATAGAACAAATTACAAAGAAATAAACTAGTTTAGTTAGTATACTTGGTACAGTCTGGTCTCATAGACTTGAATATTTATGATTTTAAATCATAAATATTTAAGATGTTCCTGGACTAAACCCAAAGGTGCTTTTTCAAGAGGCAACTGGACTTTCTGGTTTTTCTTTGAAGTTGTTTTGCTTCTCATCCAAGAATCTTCTTCATCTCTAACCATGACCTGGATGATGGAGAATCTCCATAGACATTCCTGAACTAAAGTTTCCCACAATCTTAGACTACAGTCTCAGTCCTATCCTCAATTATGTTTCCTATGTAAAGTGACAATTAGAAGGTTGTCTTTTTTTTGTTATTGTTGTTCAATAAGATTTCATCATTCTAATTGAGCAATGAGCTAACCATTTATTGCTTCAAACATAACTGGAGAAAGTTCTTTTTATTGTTTATGGCTCCCCTCCAGCTTCTCTTTTTCTTCAAGCTCTTCCTACGCAGAAGCATACATGCTTAGTGCTGGAAAGGGCTATTTAGGGTCCATTAAACCTAAATCCTTACTCAGTACAGTGGTCCAAGTTAAAGCATACACAACAAAATTCTATCTAGTATCTTTTTGATGTGCTATAAAACCTTGTCCACTTAGCAGTTCGAAAGCATGCTAATGCAAATAGATTAATACCATAGGTACCACTTTAATGGGAAGGTAACAGTGTTCCATGTACCTTTGGTATATAGCCGTGCTGGCCACATAACCATGGAAAATGTTTTCAGACAATGCTGGATCCCTCGGCCAAGAAATGAAGATGAGCATCGTGCCCTAAAGTTGGACACGACTGAACGGGGAAACCTTTACCTTTTATAAAATCATGTACTCCAGCTTTACACGGAGTTTTCCTCAATAGACTATCTGCTTGATTTTTACTGACCAATTCTTCTCTTTTGATTAAGATCAGGTCAAAGTCCATTGATCTCATCACTCTTTCCTTCCCCCTGCAAAGTGCATCCATGCTTTGCAGAATTTATCTGCCATCAGCTGTAACAATATCTGAAATCTGAAGTTGCCTGTTACCATCAATTTTTACTTATCTGAAACTTCTGAAGCTTGCTTCAGGCATCATTCAGACCCCCCCCCCCTTTAAGATGGTAGGCTATAGTCAAATTCAACTGTAAAGTTGTTTTTATTTCCTTCCCCATTTATTTTTAACCAGATGCTCTCTGAGTTTTTTGTTCATTTTCTTGAATTTCTTTGTATACCATTTTAAAGTCAGATAATGCCCCTCAATTTCTTTTTCTCTTGCATTTATTCTCTTTGAACTTGCTACATCCTTTCAGGACTGCACTCCACCAAACCTCAGTTACATCTATCAAATCACATTTACTTTCCTTTAATACGAGTTCAATCTAAGTTTGTTTATTTTCTATATCTACACATTTTCAACTTCAAAAGTCTTGGATATTCTTTTCTGACATCTCACCTGCTGTTTTGTGGGAGGCAGGTTGTGAAGATTTCTGACAACTCCTCCGGATTTTTTTCTGTAATATCCAAGTTAGTGTCAAGTGCCCGGGAAATCAGGAGATTCAAGCAGTTCAAATAAGTATAATGATTTACTGAAAGCTTACGCATTTGGCCAACTGGCCATTAAGGGAAATGCATGGGAAATAAGAATAACAGTAACAGAGTTGGAAGGGACCTTGGAGGCCATCTAGTCCAACCCCCTGTGTACGCAGGAGACCTGTACTAGGGATTTGAACTGCCGAACTGCCGAACTTTCTGATCAACGAGATCAGTGTATTAGCCACTGAGCCATCTAAGAGAGGCATTCAAGTTGGGCTGGACTTATATCTCTTGTGGGCATGCAGGGACTTATTGGAAGAAATATCCATCTGGTTCAGTTCCAAACTGAGAGAAAGGCACTGGAGACAAAATGGAGGCTGGAGACTAATTGGAAAGAGGGTTTAATGGTGAAGCAGAACCACATGGGTGGTTCTGGGCAGCTGGCCACTTGGAGTTGAGAGTGAGGGGATTTATACGTTCTCCTGGGCTTTACACATGAGCTTCCTGTTATGTACAAGAGCATGTATTTTATTGGCTGTTGTCAGACTCCCATGGGGCTATGTAGGGGTTACGTAGGGTTACAGCTGGCTCTATAGGCAAAGTACAAATCCTAAGTGTTTGTCTGAGCTAAGTTTGGTTGAAGTTTCTGAGGTGATGTAATGTCCTTAGGAAATCATGCAATGTAGTGAGCTCTGTTTCTTCTGCTAAATGGTAGTGGGTTAACCCTATTATGCCCTGAAGGGTCATGTCTTAATCCCATCACCCTGAAGCTGAAGGTCCTTTGTTTTGTAGATAGGATGGCCCAGTCTTTCTTAATGAGCACAAAATATCTGCTGGGGGCAGGGAGCTGGGACTCTGAGTTTCTTTCTCCCTTAAGATTTTCTTTTCTCTTTTAGGGGAAATATTTTATCTTGTCTTTTTAAATATATTTCAAAATATTTCATTCTTTGTGGGGGGGGTTGGCTTCCCACAGACTCGTGACTTATGACGTGTTTGACCATTCTCTTGGGTTCAGCCTGGTCATCTCCTACAGTTAGCAGTTATCTTTCTGGTCTCTATTTCTATCCTTTAAACATCCTTGTAGCCCTGAAGCCCCAAAGATTATACTACTGAATTACAGATTGATCTTTTTCTTTCTGAAAATTAGCAGTAAAATATATCCATTAGGCATCCAATTGGGTTAACTCTCCTTTTTAAAAAAATCTCCTACAGAATTTGTGGGAGAAAACTATAGAATTTGTGTGTGTGGTGGGTGGGGGGGGACAAGACCCACACAATCCTGGCAAAATTTCAGTTTTGAATTAGAGACTAGATCAGCATGATGTTCATCTGAATATAGCCAAAAATATGATACTTTAGAGATAATAAATCTTGAATAGGTGCCCTTTTTTTGTGGTTTGTTTCCACTGGGACAATGATGTCCTTGGGTGTATAAAAATGCCAGTCCCAGGGATTCCCTTTTTATTATTTGCTTGTTAGATTTGTGTCCCACTTTTTTTATTGATGTGCTCTAAGTGACATGCATAATACTTTCTCCTCCCATTTTTGCTCCGCAACAACTTAATCGCCATCTACCCATGCAATTCTTTCTTACCCCACATGAGCTGACAGTGTCAGCATTCATTTGATTCCTTTGATTAAGAGGAAGATCCAGGCAGCAGATCTTCTCTGTCACCAGAGTGTGGGTCCCATCCATGGGTGAAATGTTCCCAGTTCGGACCGGATCAGGCAATCTGGTAATGATTGTGGCAGGTGGTTCAGAGAACCAGTAGCGATGGTGGTGTGAGGCTCCGCCCACCCACCCGAGTGTCATTACTTCCTGGTTTTAACCAGGAAGTAATATGTTTTTTACCCTCTGTGCATGCACAGAAGGTTTTGCGCATGCACAGAGGGTCTGCATGCGCATGTGATGCGCGTGGTGTGTGCACTTCCAAACCGGTAAGGAAGGTAAGTAGAGTTCACCCCTGGTCCCATCCCCTAGGGAGATACACCTGGTGGGACCCAGAAAAAGGGCCTTTTCTATGGTTGCTCCCTCTATCTGGAACATCATTCCCCCAGACATTAGAGTGGCCCCCACTCTAATACTCTTCCAGAAGGCGCTGAAGACCTGGTTATGTAAACGGGCCTGGGGAATGCAGAGCAAGATGGAGCCCATTAAATGGCTCATGTGATGTCTTGCCGCTGGGGTGGGGAGGGGGGGTGGGATTATTTTATTATATGATTCTCTCTTCTATTTCTTTTATTGTTTTTATATGAGGTTTTTATATTCTTGTAAGCCGCCTTGAGTCGCCATCTGCAAATTGGCGGCTAAATAAATAAATAAATAAATAAATAAATAAATAAATAAATAAATAAAAAAATAAAAAAAATCTAGAACAAACCCTCTCCCCAGATTTGTACTGATCCCTATTTGGTGCAGTTTAAATGAGCCCTTACGATCTAGTTCTATTCTTAGGTCTTAGGTTTGAGGAAATGATGTGGTTCTAGTTTTTAAATGATTGTTGTCGTCCCCCCCCCAGACATTTGATGATTTTTTATGGAATGTTGTTCATTGCATTTTGTAAGCTGTTGTGACAGTTTGGAGGGCTTTTCAGGGAGGATTCATGGCCCTGAAGAAGAGGGGATGGCATTACAGCGAAAATTGGCAGCAGAAAGAAAAGGGAAAGATTGTGAGATCACCCACTTGCCTTCTGGACAGATGCTCTTCAAAAGTAGACTGCAGGAAATGCGGTTTTTATATACAGCTTATGAGTTGAGCAGCTGGAGTCAAAGGATTTTATAAAAAATTAAACTAGGAAAGATGCCTGGACTAGATAATCTTATAATAAATGTTTTAACGATGAACTCTTACACTCTTTACAAAACACAATGGACTCTGTCCTACAGAGGGTTGGAAAGAGGCCAATATAATACTAATACAGAATGAGACATATCTGATTTTAACAATAAACTAAAACTGTGAGAGATGATGTTTACAAGGGAGAGCTGGGGTGCTGGGTTATAGTGAAATGGCAGTTTCCCAGGAAGGGGAGAGAGATAAGAGGCAGCACAGTCCAAAGCTGGATAGGAGGCAGAAGAAGAGAGTAAAAATAGCCACTCCCTAGAATCTCCCAGGGTATTTCCATAGATTGGGAGTAGTAAGGGTTTAGGCTGGTAAGACTATGTCTGCTATGTGTAAGTAAAATAAAGAAATGAAATGAATTGTTCTACATTGTTCTTGGGCTTCGCCTGACAATTGGCCAATATTATTATTAAATAAAAAGGGACATGGTGGTTCAGTGGCTAAGATGCTGAGCTTGTTGATCGAAAGGTCAGCAGTTCAGTGGTTTGAATCCCTAGTGCCGCATAACAGGGTGAGCTCCCGTTACTTGACCCAGCTTCTGCCAACCTAGCAGTTCGAAAGCACGTAAAAAATACAAGTAGAAAAATAGGGACCACCTTTGGTGGGAAGGTAACAGTGTTCCATGCATCTTTGGCCTTGAGTCATGCCGGCCATATGACTGCGGAGATGTCTTTGGACAGCGCTGGCTCTTAGTCTTTGAAACGGAGATGAGCACCACCCCTACAGCCAGAAACAACTACCACACATGTGCAGGGGAACCTTTACCTTTTATTATTATTAAATAATGATTACAAGTTGTCCACAGTGATTCTAGCTGATAGACCAAAAATAATTTTGCAAGATGTTATTCCTGAGGATCAGTGTGTTTTCCCCCCCTAAAAGATAGTTAAAGGACAATGTTAGAAATGTGTTGGACATTTTTATAATATTTGGAGCAATATAATGAAAAACAAGCCACATTGATTTTCTTAGAGGGGAAAAAGGCAAAGAAGGCCTTTGACAATTTGAACCAGGCTTTCTTGGAGAGAACTTTATAAAATGGCTAAAATCGATTTACATTTCACAGAAAGCACAAATAATTATTAATGGAGATCTAACAAAACACAGTGAGATACAAAGAGGAACAAGAGAGGAATATCCATAGTGTGCTCTCCTATTTACCGGTATTTGTGTTCTTGAAATACTGAATAAAGACATACAGTAACATAAAAAAAGAGGATTGTGGAAATAAGAATTTAAAAAGAAACTTGTAAATTAAGGATGATGGTGTTGGTTCTGGAAGATCCTTTAAAAGGAATTGAAATATTAATGGACAAATTAAAAGAATTTGGTGCATTAGCAGGTTTCAAGAATAATAAAAGAAAAGACAAAAATGTTCGCAAAATATGCAAATAGAAGATCAAACAGAATTAATTCATTTATTTATTTGAAAGGAGGTCTGAGAAGATATCTGCACACTCCTTACATCCTGGACATAAACTGTTTCAATTCTGTCCCTCAGGATAGTGCTTTAGGGCCAAAAACATAATTTTTTCCCTTGTGCCATCGCTCTGCTAAACCCTTAATTCTCTCAGTGCTGCTTAATCTCTATTTTCTTTACTCCACCTTTTATCAGCATTATTATTATTATTCTATTGTTTGCATGTATGCCGAGTGCTTTTGTACCAGAGACAAATTCCTTGTGTCACAATTGGCCAAATATTCTATTCTATTCTATTCTATTCTATTCTATTCTATTCTATTCTATTCTATTCTATTCTATTCTATTCTATTCTATTCTATTCTATTCTATTCTATCCTATCCTATCCTATCCTATCCTATCCTATCCTATCCTATCCTATCCTATTCGTTTTACGACTGAGAAGATGGTAAAATATCTGTGTCCCACTATAACAAATATGAATAAAATGAATGCTTTGCTGTATAATGTAATGTTTCAGACAATAACTGTTTTGACAATGGATGCCCCATTGAACAGTGGCAAGATGTCTCTAAATTGTATGTGTATGTATATGTGTGTCTGTATACATTATATTACATTACTATATATAGCCGTGATGGCGAACCTATGGCATGCGTGCAGGAAGTGGCATGCAGAGCCATCTCTCTGGGCAAGCCAACCATCGTCTGTTGTTGTTCCAGGTTCTGGCGCACATATGCACGCTGGCCAGCTGGTCTTTTCAGGCGCAAGAGAACCAGAAATTGAAAAAGCAGCTCTCTGGGGTGCATGCGTATGCATGCATGCTGGCCAGTTGGTCTTTGCTCATGGATGTGCACAAGAAACCGGAAGACTGGCGTGCATGCGCATGCTGCATGTTCTTCCAGTTTCTGATGCTCCCCCGTGCACATGTGCATGCTCCCATTTCAGTACTTGGTGCCAAAAAGGTTCGCCAACCTTCCAATATATAGGAAGAGTTTAAGTTAGTCTGTAAATTTAATCAAGAAATAAAAATAAACCTTGTAAGGCAGGCTGATGTGAATGACCAAAGCCACCTATAGAATTTGTGAGGCTGATCTTAGACCTGGGTCTCCCTTGGGGCCAGTCTAACTTTCACCCTTACACCAGTGGTGGGTTGCCCCTGGTTCGCACCGGTTCTATAGAACTGGTAGTAAAACTGGCAGGAGGCTCTGCCCACCGACCCCAATGTCATCAAAATGCTTCTGTGCTTGCGCAGAAGAGCGTGCATGCACGCGAGCGAACCGGTAGTAAAGATAAGTAGAACCCACCCCTGTCTTACACCATACTGGCTAGACAGAAAGGATTATTTTTGGAGTTCAACTAATAGTATTTCAATCCAGATCAATTAGATTTACATTGGAATTCTACTGATAGCAAATGACTTAATTTTAGGGAAACTAGCTAAGGCAGTTTTACTCTAGCTGGTTCCCTTTAGATGTGTTAGGAAAGGACAAATAGTAAGAAGATAAATATTTTGTTGGTTATCTCTATCAGAATATATAGTATTGTTTCAGCCTTGGAGGCTTTTCCCTTTTATTTAAAACTTGATCAGTGGATCTTCCATCCTGATATATCACCAATGAAATAATATGATAAACCCGGATCATCAGTTAGTTCCTAAACAAATTTCATTTAATTTTCCTTTTCAAATAAACCCAATTTACCTGCATAGAGGTGTGACAAGTCTGATTAAACCCTGCTGGGGAGAGGGTGGCAGATGCAGGGAAGAAAACAGGAAGAGGGGCATTTTATATACTATACCTGATAAGATATCAAAGTTAAAACAAAGTTCCTCAGTACTTCTATTAATCATTCAAAGGTGGCCTCATTTCAAACATCCCTCTCTAATTCTTTAATTAGAAAGATAATTAGTTCTGATTCTGATGAAGGAGGAAATTTAAAGGTCAGCCTTTATTTTTTTTAAAAAAAAATTAAATGAAGGAAATTAGAAAAATCTAGTGAAGATAAGTAAGCCTTGTATCTGTTGTTTCCTGTACAATAAGACATTTTCTTAGCCAGATGGCTAGGGAATTCTGAGAGTTAAAATTCACACATTTCAAAGTTGCCAAGTTTGAAAAACGCTGCTCTCGTCGTCTTCATTTCGCAGAAAATCTCATTGCCGGTATTTTCCATCACATAGGACTTTGACCATCAGTTCAATCAGCTTCTATAGTTGAGAAGGATATTTGGGACAACCCGACTTTTAAAAATGTTTACATCATGCTTTTCTATATAGTGTGTATAGCATTGGTAAATCGAGGGTTAAATTTTAAAAAGCATTTATATTTGGCAGGTAAAGAGCTTTCCAAGTTATAGGAAAGCTGTAAGCTACAGAACGCCATGGGGTGGTTGCATATCAAAGGAATGTTTTGTAACAAATGAAATCAAAAGCTATGTTTCTCTAATTGTCCTAATTCTCACATTCATCCTGAAAATTAAATATTTTTCCACAGAAAATGAGAAGATAACAAAACATGACTCCTCTGATCAAGGAAGTCATGTTAACTGTGTGTTTTTTTAATGGCCTTTCTTACCTTTTTGTTACAAGGAATTCTTTTCAAAATATTAGCACAAACAGAGTTCAGTGTAGGAGAAGAACTTAAATTGAAAAGCCTAAGCAGGAGGTTGGAGTAGAAGACCTCCAAGGTCCCTTCCGACTCCGTTATTCTATTCTATTCTGTTCTGTTCGGTTCTGTTCGGTTCGGTTCTATCCCTAATTCTTATTCTTATTCTATTCTATTCTATTCTATTCTATTCTATTCTATTCTATTCTATTCTATCCTATTCTATTCTATTCTATTCTATTCTATTCTGTAGGAAAGGTATCTTCTTCTAAATGTATTTGTTTCCAATCCTTTTCTCAAACATCTTTCACCCATGTTTTCAACATGACATTTCATTTGAAAAAAGAACTATAAAATCTAATATATACTGCTATTCTGTTAATGACTTAACCTATCTAATAATGACATTACTTGGTTATGTTCCACACACACACACACACACACACACACACACACACACACACGGGTGTGTTTATTTCTCTTGCATGTATAATGGCATTTTCTGAGGGATATATTACCTTTAGAAGAATGTGTCCATTGGAATATGCACATGTTATTTATTTTAAAGATAAAACTTGAACAGATGTTTTATTTATTTATTCATTTAGTCTGCCAACCTGTCTGACCAAAGACTTCAGCTGATCTCAGCTTATTCAGAGGATGCATTTAGCAGCTTGAGGTGTCCTACAAATATTGGAGTTTACTTATTACTAGCCCTAAATATTTGTCTCCAGGCTATTCAAAGAGTCAAGCCATCTTTAAACAATAGCACAGTTTTTTCCTCTTTTTCAACTGCCATTCACTGAAGTCTGTGATGTAGTTATAGCTCTGTGTTATAATTCAAATCTTTCTGTGGCGTTTGACATCTAAATCTGATGTGGTGTCTCATAATAGTTTCGAGATGAGTGTTTAGCATCTCTAAACTGCATGAATTTCTGTCCCAGAATACTGATGCTTAGCTAACTCTGATGCACTCTTCACTCATGAGTCAGCATCCAGGGTATAAATCAAGCCAGCAGAGTGAGACTGAGGCCTGTTGCTTGAAGATAAAAGTCTGTGGCAGATTCTTTTCTGTTTCTTTACTATTTTTCAATCAATTACCTTTCAACTTTAGAGACAGCAATATTGATTCTCAGATCTCTTGCTCTCATACTCATCAATAGAAGTTCAAGGTTGTTGAAGTTAGCATTTATCTTATTGATTTGATTCCTTCAGCTCTTGCAATGAACATCATATAGACCATTTTTATTAATGACACAGCCAAAGATGTCTTTAATACAAAAATTGTAGCATATGCCATGGGGCACTTTTCATGAAAATTCTACATTTCCTTCTTCTGAGAAGTAAAATAGTTATGATTCAAGGATTTAAGGGTTCCAGCATATGTTACTTGATGCTGAAGATATATAATGGGAAATTAGGAATATAAATCAGAAGTTTCTCTTTTTTGAACATTGGTGGGATAATTGGAAATGTAGCGACTACATTCTATTTATATGGTCATTCCTTTTACAAACATGATTTTGGATGACTAACAACATTGAAGAAGCAATAAAACAAAACAAAGACAAAGAAAAAATCCAAGGAACAAGCAGAATCAACATACTATGATAATTGAGGAAACCTGCTACCCTCCACCTGGGTTTAACTAATTTTCCAATGATCAGGAAAATAGCTAAGTTGTGTTGACTCTCTGAAAAGTTAATAGAGTTGGACCTAACCTGAATTCACATGATGGTGTTCTAGAGCAGGGGTCTCCAACCTTGGCAGCTTTAAGCCTGGCAGACTTCAACTCCCAGAATTTCCCAGCCAGCAAAGCAAAGCTGGCTGGGAAATTCTGGGAGTTGAAGTCCACCAGGCTTAAAGTTGCCAAGGTTGGAGACCCCGGTTCTAGAGGACAGCAACTCTTACAAAGGCACACTTCCTGAGTTCCCCAAGATGGCATTCTCTAATGGTTGGGACCTGGTGTATTCCTTTCCTGCCAGATCAAATGAGACTGGTAGACAAATATGGAAAGAGCTAGTTCCTCAGGTAACTCAGCCTCATGTTCTCTAATGCTTTATAGATGACAGCCAGTAACTTAAATTGCACCCTAAGTCTACAATAAACCACAACAGTTTGCAAAGGAAAGATGTAACGTGTCTCTATATCTACCCCTAACTGGTCATTCCATCATTTTCTGGACCTATGACAGCTTCCAGAATTTTTCAAGGGCAGCCCTACGCAGAACACATTGCAGTGATCCAGATGAAAGGTGATTAAAACATGAGTGATTGTACTAATTGTCTCCTGATCTGGAAAGGTGCAATTGGCAAACAACACGAAAATCATTCCAGTGAGTTGATGCGTGTCGATGTTAAAAAGGAGCAGAAAGTTGTTGAGCACTGAGGACCCCACACAAAAGGGGGTATGGGTTAAAACTCTTCCCCATCAACACTGACTGGAGCCCAACCTGAAGGAGGAAGAAAAACAAATTGCCCAAACTCCCAATGCTCAGAACTAGTCCAGTATACCATGACTGATAAAATCGTACTGAGTGATCAAGAGGCAAGGGTGGGCGAACTCCCTCCAGACATAATCCACGAACATGATTAATATCATCTTGACCCCATACCTAGGTCTATAATCCTACCAAAAGAGGTCCAGATATTCTTCTTGATCCAAGGATCTTTGCAGTTGTAGCTGCAATTTTCTAAAAAAATGTTCATAATGGTCAGGTCCAGGGATGGCTTTTTGAGAAGGAGGTGACAGGACTACCTCTTCTTTTGGGATACTTTCACCATTGCCCATTCTACACATCATCAAAAAATCGTAGCAAGAGAACATGGATCTACAACAGAGTTCATAAGGAACTCTAATCATTTCCTCAATACTAATTAGGATGAAATTCAGCCCAGATAACCAAATGAGGTTCAACCTTGGTCAATTTCACAGGACATGCATCATAATCTGAGTAAAACCTGGAAGGAATCCAAGTGTGCTTATCAACCAGATGTCTAAAAATAACCAGATGCCTCACATCAGCCTTGTAAATCAGACTCCAACCCTTTCTTCTCCATAAGGAACTGGACTACTCAAAACACAGCAGCCGGATGATTATCTGCAAATTCAAAGAGGACAGAAAAGTATTTACACTTTCTTTCCCTTACTGTCACAAGGCAGTAATAATGGTTCTAGCTCATGCTCCATTAGATTCATGCCTCATTATCCTACAGCACACTCTAAGCATTTAAGAAAATAGACAGCAATGGGTATTTTCACAAAATGGCTCTTCCAGTGAACACATGGTTACTTGTGATTTTCAGATCTGCAAGATTCTGTTGATGTAGTCTTACAATAAAGTAGAATGAGCTCATCTTATCATGATTATCATCTAGTCAACTTGGGAAGCTGACATCAGTCTTACAAGTGCGAAACTACACAATTTACTGCCTGATAAGTTCAGTAGATTCTTTCCAGATTTCTTTCTTTGCCTGTTATCCACTTATGGGCTCTCATCCCCCGCCCACCCTTGAATCTGATTGTTCCCTAGGCAGCATTTCTTCCCCTCATCACCCAAGGTCATTCTCACATACTATTACAATTGCAGAGATTCTGTCAATTAAAAAAAATGCCTACGTGAGCCCAAAAAATATTGTTAGGAGATAAAATTACGCTGAGGTTTAGTGTTTTGCTTTACAGCATGTCAAAAATTTCACTGGGGTTGTTGTTGGGTTTTTTATTGGTAATTGCAGAATCTTTAATTAAATAAATAAAACAGTGTGATGTTTATAGTCACATTAATGCCCACAGACACCACATTACAGGCCCAATGCATAAATCAATATTCTGGAGAGATTCCCAGATATGAGGGCAGAAAAAACAGCTCTATTGAAAATTGACTATCCAGTACAAACTTTAAGGGGAAGGAAGTATCAAGACAAAATAATTGTTTGCTGCACATGCGCTTCTTTCAGATTATATATAAAAGAAGTGCTCCAGATAGCAAAACAATTCAAGCTTCCTGAAAATTATCATGTTAAAACAGTATGTAAAAATAAACCTATATATCTGATGTTATAGCTCTGTTGTTGTGATTACTTCAAATTATGCAGTTTTGCTTCACAGCTTTGTAAAGTTACACAGCTATGTAAATAATATTTTAAAATATTAGTTTGATTATCATATTAGAACATGTTGTTATGTAGTTATGAATGGTCAGTTTTTGAGGTAAACCATCAATATAGAGATGGTTTATCTTTACTAAGTATTTGGCAGACTTAGAAGGGCACGGGTGCTCAGGGCATCACTTGAGTTCCAACAGAACTAGATTAGAACAATTCTCTAGAAGATTATACATCTCTAAGGGTAGATAAGAATCTAAGAATTCTTTACATAAATGGTGGGTATATATCGGTTCGGACCAGTTCAGGTGAACCGTTAGCTCTGACTATCAGCCGTGAGTGAACTGGTTCGCTCCGATTTTGAAGTGGGCCCACCCTCACACCCCTGTTTTATACTCACCTATATTTTCGTTTCCGAAGCCCAGCTGATCGGCGCAGCAGAATGGATTGCCACGCCTCAACTATTTTCCTTGCCAGCACGCGCTTAGCTAACCAGTTGTTAAACTAGTAGGATCCCACCCCTTTTACATACCTCTAGGTATGTAATGATTTCATGTTGTGTTAGGATTAAAGTCTATAAGAGGTTTTAACCCACAAAATACTGGTGTCTTTGTTATACAGATCCATGGAAGGATTTGTGACCACCTAATGACCTAAGGAGATTGAATGCTACCTATTCCCTACCTGCAAACTTTGAGGAAGAAGCTACTCTGTTGAATGGGCATGCTCAGTAAAGGACATGGCAGTACCCCTGCTCCTTCTCCCAAAATCTCATTACCATAAAGCATAATGGGTGGGTTCTAATTTTTTTTACTACCGGTTCTGTGGGCGTGGCTTATTTTGTGGGCATGGCTTGATGGTCATGTGACAATTCTTTAGGATTTAGCAGAGGTACTGGTCTACCAGGCTTTTAACCGCTTGCAGAGCTGTACCAGTCTACCCATTTATTTTTGCAGGCACTGGTCTACCCATTTATTTTTGCAGACACTGGTCTACTCATGTATTTTTGCAGGCACTGGTCTACCCATTTATTTTTGCAGACACCGGTCTACTCATGTATTTTTGCAGGCACTGGTTTACCCATTTATTTTTGCAGGCATCGGTCTACTCTTTTGTTTTTGGAGGCACCGGTCTACCACCAAACTGCCTTTTACCACTGATCAGCTGTAGGGCGGCCCTTTGAAGCCCTGCGGGAAGAGTTTAAACAGTTTTTTTCCTTATAGCCCATCAGCTGGGATTCAGGAGGTAAGCCAAATAAAAGGTAAGAATAACGCGGGGGGTTGGGGAGGGGGAATAACCAGTTCGGTGACGTCATATCGTCACTGCTACCGGCTCGGCAGAACTGAGCCGAACCGGGAGGAACCCCCCACTGTGTGACTCCCAATATCATGATTTCATTTTGATCTTATTCCCAATCCCACTTTCCAGTTGCTGCAGTCAGCCATGCTTTCACAAAGGAATATTGTTCCTTCTTATAATATATTGTTATCACCAAAATTTTTAACAGCATCACAACAAACAGATCAACTTGATAACAGAAACACAACTCTTTAAAGACACCCAACTTTTATTTAGTTCCCCAAAATAATGTTTAGTGCTCCCCCTGCTGGCTGTGAAGCAATACTTTAATCTCCTTGTACATTTGAACAAATACTGTGAGACTATTATGGTTTGACGACATGATTATTTTCTAAAAGTGGACTTAAAAAGTCCCTATTGCATCATAGGGAGCACATAAATATTGTTGCAGCTTGATTAACTGAAAGCAGCATTATATGTTGCATATGAATAATTTCCAGAGTAGAATGTAAAAGAAAAAATAATCAGTTAGTAGATTCCATTTATAAAAATTTGGATATTATATTTAGATTTGATGTGCTTCATTTTCCCTCTTAAAAGCTAATCTGCCAAACCCTCCAGCACTCACACTGCATTCTGAAAACAACCCCACTTTCACACAATGCCCTATGAATTGAATGAATCTTCATACCCAGCTCTGCCTTTATCAATCTGGCATTTGGTCCCCTGAAAATCTATATTTTATTGCTTTCGAAAGTATTTCAAACAAATAAAAGTTTCATGTGTATTTCATATGGGCAATGCATATTAGAAGATGCTTATTACCTCTTCTTATCTGGGTCCCCTGCAGATGAATTGTGATCTTTGATATGATGCTACTCCCCAAAGTTTTCACCAGCCTGGAAAACAGAAGCATTGTTAATAAATATTTAGTAGTTCTACAGCACAGCTAGCATTCTGAAGAACCAGCTCAAGAGGCTGAGCCATCAAAAGTAGCAATCTGTGGGACAGACTGCAAGACTTGCTATGATGGATCTGCCAGACTTTTCCCTTATTCTGATGGTCTAATTGGAGGGACAAGAATTTGGTGTGCCTATTAGAATAAGTCAGGGATAGCTCCTTAAGTGCTTTGTTCTATACTTCTTGAACCATAGACAGGGATTACAAAGAACTCTAAAAGTAAAAGATACAAGAAAATTCTCACCTAATGTAGAATCTGCTTCTTACTGCTTTTTTTCACCTATCTGGTGGTGGGTATGATTATTGATCTTCTATCATTCAATCAGAACTCTTTTCAGACCAGGATTGTTGATTCTTATGACATTTTCATTAAACTTTGATATCTACCCTACATGCACAGATTGCTCCAATAATCCCAGTCAGAGTGTCACACCTTCTAAATTTCACTAAACCTTATCCCAGAAAGTGCCATAAAATGAACTCCACAGATTTGGTTCTATGCCCCATGTCTAAATTAGCTTTGTTCAGATTAAATCATTGTACTCTCTCTGAAACTGCTGCATTCCTTTTTATTTAAATAAATATTGAACAAAAAAATTGTATCTGCTTTTCTCCTTGATGTCTTTCATTCTCTAAGGGCAACAAATCAAGTATACTGTGAAATTGGCATCCCATATTGAATTGGCTGCTGGCACTATCATCATTAAATCAAAAAGACCTACATGAATCTCTAAGAAAATGGAGCCATGAAAAATTAACTACGTAGATTTATGGGGAACAAATCATACGCCATTAACCTAATCATTCTGAAGTCAGATTGCAAGGTTAATGACAGAAAAAAGGCTCTGTGTTAACAATGGGTGGAGGGTAATTCATACTTAAAATTGCTCTCTGAACTTTAAATAAACAAACAAAGGTCAATACTTTGGGGGAAGTTATCCAATGGACATCCTAGAGCTTCCAGTTAAAGTGCTATTTTATTAAACACTTTTATAAATGATCCGGATTAAGAATTCAAGATCCAGCTAATGAAATCCTCAGGGATATTACATAAAAATAGCAGTATGAACATAAACATGATGTAAATTCCATTCTGTTTTCTGTATGCTCTTATACCAAATCCTTTAATGAAATTATTTTGTGCTACAGAGGTGTGAAACCGCAAATAGGAATTTGACATATGGATATAGAAATAGGTACTTGCAAATGAGGTCTGGGGTGAGATGGGGAGAAATGTTGCTTTTAAAAGGAAGTTAAATAATGAAAAATATACTTGCTGTAATATGCAGAAGTTTCTACGAGAGCCATGTTTGACATAATTGGGAGCTCATCCATACACTATGTAAAATCTAGTGGTAAAATGCTGGTTTCTACTGTCTTTGTCATTTTACAAAATCCATGGAAGTAGACCTTTACATTTTTCTATTTAATAGGCTTGTTTCTTACTCACAAGACATACTTACACAGGAGAACATTGAACAACATGATTCCATTTATTATTCTTGAATTTTGGAATGATAATAATATATTTTCCTATCCTGTAATATGCACACACAGTATAACCCAACCTTGTATTAGGCACTTTGTGTTAGGGTGTCTAGGTAAGGAAGGCATTTTCATTATCCTAACACCATTTTTGCTATTACCTTCTCCTCATCCTTGCACTGAGGAGACATGTCTTTAGCAGAGAGGCTCTTTATGTATATAGGATCCTCCAAACTAAGGCTAAACTAAGACCTGAGCAAATTAGGCCCCTTTTTGGGGGGTAGGATTAGGGTTAGGGTTAGGCCTACTACCAACAAGTGTCATATAATAGCATTCTTACACTCCTGTGATTTGTATTAGTTGTGTCTCATATGATGCCACATTTTCCTCACAATTACTGTTCATGTAGACAAAAAGTATAAGAAATAGAGAAGAAGAAATTATCTTCTATTTCAAACATGCTTCCCCCCTCCCCCCCACCCCCTTAGGCTCAACTGCATTCTTGATGCCTTTAAATAAATAATAATTTCTTCCAGTTAATATCAGAGGTCAGGCTAGAGACGCTGAATGACCCTCAGGACTTCCCATGGGTTCCTATACTGGAGAAAAACCCTTCACATGATTAATACCTGGAAGAGCCTTTAGTGATTGTTATTTCCAGGCAAGCAGAGAAGATGATGTGCTTAAAATGTATTAAGTAAAAGAAATATTCCACCTGGATGTGTATAACATTGTTAAAATGAGTAGGGATTCTATTAAGTATACACGATGCTTTCGATTTAATTGTGAAGAGATATTATGAACAAGGAGGAGGTCAAAGATCAAAAGTGTCTCTTTCCAGGATGTCCCGAAACTACTTTTTCAAGAATCTTTCTGTTTTTCTTTGAAGACATTTTGCTTCTCATCCAAGAAGCTTCTTCAGCTCTGACTGGATGGTGGAGAATGGAAGGATTTATACTCCTTGAAGACAGCTGGTTATTTGCATATTTTTAGTGGATCATTGAAACACTTGGAAGTTTATCAGTGTCATCAGGGTCACCTGAATAGTGCAAATGGATGTGGAGCCTCCTTGGAACTGTTGAAAGGACTGTGTTGTATTAGAGAGATTTAACAAGACTTGTAAGTAGAACAGATGATTGGAGAATCAAAGTGATCAGATTGATAAACTAAACTTCTCCAGCTACCAACTTCTAGAATACCTATACAAAGTTCACAAAGTTTTCTGACTAGAAATTTTGAAAACTATTGATTAACAGCTCTGGGGAGTCCTACGTTGGCCATTAATTCTACCATACACCTTGACTCTGGAGATGGCATCATCTCTGAGCTGTGGAGATGGAGAGAAAGACATGAGAAAGATGGTCTTCTCATACTGTCCCTGTGACTCTTCTTCGCCTGGCTGTAGTTCATCCCACCTGGGTTGTAGCAATGGGGCTTTTCTATCTTCATGTATTTCCAAATTAACATCAAATGCAACAAATGTCTGCTCTAACTCATTGATAGTTGGGCTAAGCCCATATACTACATCTCGGACAACACTTGCTTTTCTTTTTAATGTGACGTTTTACTTAATTACTCAGTATGCTTTCAGCATTCAGCATATTTATTTATTTATTTTATTTTATTTTATTTTTATACCGCCCTTCTCCCGAAGGACTCAGGGCGGTGTACAGCCAAGAATAAAATAAACACATACATAAAATTTAAAAACCATTTAAAAACATATTAAATAATTGGCCCCAACATCCTTAAAAACAGAACAACCATTAAAATAATGTTTAGGCCAGCCCAGCTTGTTGGAACAATAACGTCTTGAGAGCACGGCGAAAGGTGCGTAGGTCAGGGATCATCCGTATCTCTGGGGGCAATTCATTCCAGAGGGCAGATGCCCCCACAGAGAAGGCTCTCCCCCTGGGGGTTGGCAGTCGACATTGTTTGACCGACGGCACCCTGAGGAGTCCCTCTCTGTGGGAGCATATATGTTCAGGCGTATATCTTTTAGCAAGGGCTGCTGCTGAATTGAAATGTCTAAGCAGCCACTTTATCTATACGTGATGATTTGATGGAAAAAAAGAGATGGTCCAAGCTCAGTCTCCTTCATTCTCGTGTGGAACTATTTCTATGCAGCAGAGCCCTTTCTTTTTTCTCTAGATGAAGAAAGAATACAATATAATACCCCAGACTGATTATCCATATTATGTAGATTACCCTACATGTGCCATGAGCAAGAAGAGAGCAAGGTGTCCTTTGCTAGAAAAGCCTGCTGTGCGTGGAATGAGTTCCATAATAATAATTAAAAAAAAACCCAGAGAGTTCAGACTCCTGGCTGTTAAGTAGATTGCAATACCTCTCTTAACACAGGCCATTTTATTTTCAAGTTATGTCCACATTTAGACACTCTGATACCTTTTAAGTACAGCACATTAGAATTCATTGCAAGACTGTTCGTTCACTGTTCCTTCCCAGTATCCCCTTAAGGGCTTCTACCCTTTGCAGAGAAGCTATGGAACATTTCCGAAACACACTCATATTAGCATGCTGTTCACATGGTGACCATGGTGTGAAGGGTACCCAAAGAGACCTAGCAGTTTTAGACATCCCTCCACTAACCGGATACTCCAAAAAGACATAATCACACAAACCCTAACCTTTTATATATATGAAGGTTGGCTAAAACTCCAATCAGGAAGATCTGGAGAATTGTAAACATCACAAAGGCCCTGGGTGAGTTCAAGACATTTTCTTGCCTGGAGCAAAGGAGCCCGTCTGTGCTTTGATTCAAGGTGAATAGCATAGAAGGTAGAACAAGCTATGCTGTCTGAAGCAGAATATCTTACAAACAGCTGTCCCCATTCCTCGTAATAAAGGACCACAAAAATGAATGGGCTCATTTATAAAATGAAATTAAGATCAAATGTGTAAACACTTGTTTTCTTTTAGGGGAAAAAAACATTTGTCATATATTGATATTTTGAAGATTTTGGGAGCATGAAAAGATTTTAACCGACCGAAACACTGTCTGTAATTGTTTGAAAGTATGATGTTTTTATGTTGTTTTTGTTTGAAAATAAAATTTTTTTTTAAAAAAAAATATGAATGGGCTCATTTGAGTTGGCTCATTTGATTTGACTCTGCTCACAACAGAATACCTTATGCTAACAGGCTTGAAATTTTGGGCTTAGACAACTTAGAACTACTTCGGTCTGTACTACTTCATAGTACACAAAATTATCTGTTACAATGTCCTACCTGTCAATGACTACTTCAGCTTCAATCACAGTAATACACAAGCACACAATATATACAAACTGAAGGTAAACCGCTCCAAACTTGATTGCAGAAAATATGACTTTAGCAAGAGTGGTCAATGCCTGGAATGCACTACCTGACTCTGTGATTACATCCCCAAACCCCCATAACTTTAACCTTAGATGATCTACTGCTGACCTCATCCCATTCCTAAGTGGTCTGTAAGGGGCGTGCATAAGCACACCTACGACCTACCGTCCCTGTCCTACTGTCCCCATTTATTTGTCCCCATTTTCTGTATTCATAATCATGTTTATACTTATATCTGTTATCTTATACATGCTTGACATAAATAAATAAAAATAAATAAATTTGTGATAAAATGTGCTGGATTAAGAGGGAAAACCCAAACTCCAATCTACTCTAGAAATAGTGGATGGTTTGACTTAACTGTTGTAATTTCCAACCTATTTCATAGATTTGTTGCTGGTGGGGAAAACTTGGATCTTCAGTTCACCATAGAAAAAGCATGAGTACTATTGTGTGTACAAGTCTATTGCTGTGTAAACATCACAGTAGTGATCACAAAAAAATCTACAGGTAGTCCTTGATTTACAAACATTTGTTTAGTGAATATTTGGTTACAATAGCAGTGAAAAAAGTGACTTATGAATGTTTTTCACACTTACATCATTGCAGCATCCCCACCATCATGCGATCAAAATTTGGATGCTTAGAAATTGGCATGTGTTTATGATGGTTTCAGTGTCCCAGGGTCATGTGATCATCTTTTGCAACCTTCTCACAAACAAAGTCAATGGGGAAGCCAGAGTCACTTAATAGTCATCTTACTAACTCAACAACTGAACAACTGTAGCAAGAAAGATCATAAAATAAGGCAAAACTCACTTAATTGTCTTGCTTAGCAACATAAATTTTGAAGTCAATTATGATCGTAAGTCCAGGACTACCTGTACTGCATTTTAGCACAGCATGTTGCGTGAATTTAAAAACTGAGGTTAAATTAAATGTATGTATGTCCTGTGAACACCTAATCTATGTATCATTTTGTTTCATTGATGAATTTTTTAGAGATATATTTTTTTAAAAAGCATATGAGATATACAATCTTTGGTAATTTGTGAAGCATGTCAATATTATAGAAAATAACCATGAATTATTACAATTTATTAATGTATATACAACCATAGTCTCAAAGTTTTCCTCAGCTACTCCATGCCAAATGGTACCACATAGAATTCTGTTCTATTTATTCTTCTTGCAATAGCCATATTCTCAGCCAATACATGAGTTTCTTCTACTATAAAAATAGTTTTATCAAATTTTTAGTTTATTTTTTTAAATAATTTATGCTTTATAATAAAACCAGATGGAGACCCAGTACAAATTTCTCTCTCCAGAGCACAGAGCAGCAAATGGAAGACATGTTTAGGAGTCATGAACCAATTTCCATTTCCCCATAGAACTAGATACGTTGATGCTTATAACAAGAAGCTGGTAACAAAGCCTTCTTTGCTTTAACTAGAGAAGAAAAATACAAACTATCCAGAGAAGATCCTGGCACCTCAAAGTTAAAGCACTATTAGCCTTTATTCGTAGGCTATATCTATTAGTATATAACACTGCCTTTGCAGCCTGAAAATTCAAATGTACTTGAAGCACAATTCCTCAAACAATTAACTAATATAGAAGAAGGCATGAAAAAGACTGTCTTCACTCTTAACATATATGAGATGTAATTGGAAGGAAGACTTCAAACCAGGGGTGCTATTCAGCAGGTTCTGAAAGGTTCTGGAGAACCAGTAGCGGAAATTTTGAGTAGTCTGGAGAATCGGCAAATTGGGCGGGAATGGAGATTTTGCAATATCCTTCCCCCAGGAGTGGGGTGGGAATGGAGATTTTGCAGTATCCTTCCCCTGCCATGCCCATCAAGCCACACCACGTCCAATCAAGCCAGGCCCACAGAACCGGTAGTAAAAAAAAATTGAATTCCACCACTGCTTCAAACTGTTATTTGGTAACATTATTTTGAATTGTGTCTTCCTTTCTAAAAATAAAATGTTATTTTTTAAAATAATATTTAATTTTTTTGAAAGGAACTAGAACTCAGCAGAACTTCTTCAGAACTTACACAAGCAACACTGATGAGCAGAAAGCAAGCCCGCTAGCCAAGCCATAGAGTATTAAAAAATTGAAATAAAGGAACGGGGACACTTCGTACTTATTCACTGAGCCCAGTGAATGCCAGTTATATCCAGTTACAATTATAGGCTCTTCAGCACATGGCCATATCAGAAATATGCTCTAGTAATCCATTTTTTAAAAAACCCTCCCCGTGAAGTTGGCTTCATTTTGTCCCCAGCATATAGGTGAGTTAGAGTCATCTTTAGATGTACTAACACTATAGCGTGCTTTCTCTTTATTTTGACACGGTCCAATGGCAGTCTCAATATATATAAAATGCATTAGGTTTTGTCATTATGTTAGAGGATAGTCAGATGATTGGCAATGACTGTGAACAAAGCTCCACAACAAACTTCTTTTCAGAATGGTTATTTTTTTTCCTACTGAAGGATCAGTAAAATGCAATTCAACCCACCAGTTGCAACTGTTCTTAATCCAGAAGCTTTACCAAACTGTCAAAAAACAAATGCACCCCCATACAGAAAAGATTAATCCCCTTTTAGGCAATTATCTAGAATGATGTTACGTTTATTTGTCTTTATTCAGCATTCCCCCATTTCTAACTATACAGAAGGGTTTCATCATAAAACAAGCTAATTTTTTTTCGCAACAATGAACATGTGTTGCACTATTTAAATAGGACTTAACATAAAGGTTATAAATACAAGTTTACTTGCTGGGATCAGCTGTGGTTTCCAGTCAAGTAGCAAATCCAGGAAATATAAAATGTTATTCGGAAAAACAATTTTTAATTAAAAAGAACATCTGTGAAACTCTTGTTAATTTTTTTTTAAAGGAAAAAGGAAACAGGCTCAAGTGAATATGAGTAAATTTGATGATTCAATATTGTTGACTCAATAAAAACACCCGAATAGGAGGAAATGTTACAACTACTTAATTTACAATAAATAATATCAGTGTGCATTGAGCCGTGTTCTTCTTCTAAACTAAGGGAGAAAAAAGAAACATGATTGATAGCCAGTAGACTTTTGAAATTCATTTATATTTCGCTTAGAATGATTGCTGTATATCTAAATTATGAATGGAATTGTTATTAAGATTGGGATGATCAAGCCGAGTTGATTCTCCTTTGTGGTAGTGAAGAGGTCAAAGAAATATTTTTGAGACTATAGGCAGATATCCATTAGCTATAGTTCTTTCATTCCTGTTTGCCAAACTCTCACCAATACTAACAATCCTATCTTAAGTTAATGGGGGCTCCATAAATATTCACATATGAATTATATGAAAAACTGACTGTCACGGGATTAAAATGGGTGGGAAATTCTGCACATCCAGTTCTGCAAAAATATCCCTTCACATGTAGAAGTGACATCTATATAGATTAAAGTCAGTAAACACAAGAGATGCCTGCAAAGAAGGCTTCAAAAAAGTCAAGATGACAACCACAACCATGACATCCAAGCTCCACCTTCTTTATATATGTTGCAACATATGTAACAAAGAATAGGATAGGAGGGGAGGGGAGGGGAGGGGAGAGGAGGGGAGAGGAGAGGAGAGGAGAGGAGAGGAGAGGAGAGGAGAGGAGAGAAGAGAAGAGAAGAGAAGAGAAGAGAAGAGAAGAGAAGAGAAGAGAAGAGAAGAGAAGAGAAGAGAAGAGAAGAGAAGAGAAGAGAAGAGTTGGAAGGGACTTTGGAGGTCTTCTAGTCCAACTCCCTGCTCAGGAAGGAAACCCTATACCATTTCAGACAAATCTCAGTCCAATTTCTTCTTAAAAACTTCCAGTTTTGGAGAATTCATAACTTCTGGAAATTTCTTCTTAGTTCTAGGTTGCTCCTCTCCTTGATTAGTTTCCATCCATTGCTTCTTGTCCTGCCCTCAGGTAATGATTTTGATCACAGGATCATGGTTGCACTATTGAGGGTTTTTTTTTACTTCCTGCAGACCCCACTCCTAGTGGATCTATCAGCATAAGAAAAAAATGGGCTTAATCCTGAACTCCTTTCCAAATGTATGGCTGTTCACTCAATAAAAAGAAAAAAGAAACATAGAATATTGTAGAGCCTGAATCATGGGCAATAACTCGGCAAGTCAGTAATAGTAACAGAGTTGGAAGGGACCTTGGAGGACATCTAGTCCAACCTCCTGCTCACACAGGAGACCTGTACTAGGGATTCGAACTGCCGAACTGTCGACCTTTCTGATTGACAAGCTCAGTGTCTTAGCTACTGAGTCAGACTGAAGTCTCAGCTCTGAATGTTCCTTGAGTCACCCTTTCTCTGTTACACTTCACAGGCTGTTTCTATGAAGAAAAATGGGAAGAAAAAGCACAATGTCCATTTTTAACTCCTGAAGGAAACATATAAATCTAATGAATAAGTAAATAAATAAGAAGACTTGGTGCTGGGGTCAGTTATAATATTGCCAGAAGCACTCATTAACTTGAACAAATTATTTAATTAAGGATAGCAGTCTTGTTAGAGATCCCAGAAGATTTTTTTTTTCCTGTGGCACTTTTTGCATAATCCAATTGAACTTCATCGAATTTTAGAAGTTCCAAACTAGAGAGCAATCCGCGGGGACTTAGGGTTAACAAGAACAGCTTGTATGAAACCTTCCTAACTAATTTATATCCCCTTGGATAAATCTTGGAATAATGTCCAGCTTTATGGTTTGACTCCTGAATACTTTCAAATAATATATTAGCATATACCATTAAATATAAAAAAAAGTTGAAGAGGTACTCAAGCTTGATGAAAATTCCCCTACTGTTAAGTGGATGGTTTATTAACGCTTGGTAACGGAGGACAGCATTCAGTTTAGATTTAATCATACGGACATTTTCCAGCTCCTGTGAGAACTGTCATATACAAGGCTGGTGATAGCAATGGATATTTTAGAAGCCAATGAGTCTTATATCCAATCCTTATGCCATATTTTTTTTAAAAAAATATATTTATTATAAATAAAACATATTTTATATTCAATTAGCAACTGAAAGAAAGAAAAGAAAAACAAGGTTTATTGCTACCTCCCCTTTTGTTAGTATAATGACACAATGTTTAGAGCATTCAGATGAACAATGTTTCTATGACTTTCACGATTCAGGGAGGAGCAGAAGGAAATAAATGAGAAGACCCTGGGAAAGGAACACATGACTAGCTGGCATGGGTTTACTGCTGGTCAACTGATTAACCCTTATTGGGGACATATTATTTTTTATTATTATTATTATTTATTCGATTATTATACCGCCCTTCTCCTTTCGGACTCAGGGCAGTGAACAGCCAAATAAAACATTTGTACACAAAAGTTAAAATAGTTTTAAAAATAATTAAATGAAATTTGGCCCATAATTTAAAACATTTCAATTTAAAATCAGTATCAAACTTTAAAACCGACATAGAATCAGGCCAGCCTGGCTAACTGAAAGAAATAAGTTTTAAGGGCCCAACGAAAAGTCTGGAGGTCTGGGATCACTCGTATCTCTGGGGGTAGATCGTTCCAGAGGGTAGGTGCCACCACAGAGAAGGCCCTCCCCTTGGGGGTCGCCAGCTGACTTTGTCTGGCTGACGGCACCCTGAGGAGGCCCTCTCTGTGGGAGCGAACTGGCCAGTGGGAGGCAATTGGTGGCAGAAGGAAGTCCCATAAGTACCCCAGCCCTAAGCCATGGAGCGCTTTAAAGGTGGTCACCTTGAAGCGCACCCGGAAATCCGCCGGAAGCCAATGCAGCTCACGTAGGAGAGGTGTCACATGGAAGCGCCCCGTCACACCCATAATCTCCCGCGCAGCCACATTCTGCACCAGTTGGAGCCTCCGGGTGCACCCCAAGGGGAGCCCCATGTAGAGAGCATTACAATAGTCCAGACGAGAAGTGACGAGTGCTTGAGTGACTGTGTGTAAGGAGTCCCGATCTAGAAAGGGGCACAAATGGCGTATCAGGCGAACCTGATAGAAAGCCCCCCTGGCCACGGCCATCATATGCTCTTCTAAAGACAGCCGTACGTCCAGGAAGACACCCAAGTTGTGAGCCCTTTCCGTGATTTGCCCTCAATAACCAGCGATGGCACCAGCTGGCTATACCGGGATGCCGGCAGCCACAGCCACTCGGTCATGGAAGGGTTAAGTCAAAGTCTGTTTCTCCCCATCCAGACCCGCACAGCATCCAGGCACTGGGACATCACTTCCAAGGCATCATTGGGATGGTCTGGGGTGGAGATGTACAGCTGAGTGTCATCAGCGTACTGATGGAACTCCACCCCAAAACCATGGATGATCTCACCCAGCGGCTTCACATAAATGTTGAACAGGAGGGGCAAGAGGACAGACCCTTGTGGCACCCCACAAACAAGGCACCTCAGGGTCGACTGCTGCCCCCCTGTCAACACAGATTGCGACCAGTTGGAGAGATAGGAGGAGAACCACCACAAAACGGTGCCCCCCACCTCCAATCCCTCCAACCAGCGTAACATGATATCATGGTCGATGGTATCAAAAGCCGCTGAGAGATCTAACAGGACCAGGATAGAGGAGTAACCCCTACCCTGAGCCCTACAGAGATCATCCACCAAAACGACCAATGCCGTTTCCATGCTGTACCCAGGCCTGAAACTGGACTGGAGTTTAGACAGCTTCATCCAGGTACTGGGGAAGCTTCGCGCCACCACACTCTCAACAACCTTTGCAATAAAATGAAGGTTGGAGACTGGACGATAGTTAGCCAAAACAGCAGGATCCAGAGAGGGCTTCTTGAGGAGAGGCCTCACCACCGCCTCTTTCAAGGCAGCCGGCATGACACCCTCACTCAAAGAAGCATTAATAATCCCCTGGAGCCAGCCTTGTGTAACTTCCCGGGAAGCCAGCACCAACCAGGAGGGACACAGGTCCAATAAACATATGGTCGCATTCAGCCGTCCCAAGATCCTGTCCACATCCTCAGGAGCCACAGGATTAAACTCCTCTCAGATAACACTCTCAAGACCTGCCTCAGTCATCTCGTCTGAACTAACCCAGTCAGCGGCCAAGTCTTCCCGAATCTGACTTATTTTATCATGCAGATACTGTACAAAATCATCAGCTCGGCCCTGCAAGGGGTCATCCTGTGCTCCCAGATGGAGGAGGGAGCGGGTCACCCTAAACAGGGCGGCTGGGCGATTTTCTGATGACATGATAAGATGGCAAAATAGCTAGATTTTGCCACTTTTATCGCCGTTAGGTAGGTTTTAATATGAGACCTTACCAGTGTCAGGTCAGATTCGGACCAGCTGGCCCTCCAACCACTCTCAAGGTGTCTTTTCTGGCACTTCATCTCCCTCAGCTCCTCGAAGAACCAAGGAGCTAAGTGAGTTCAGTGCCGGGTCAGAGGCCACAAAGGCATGACACAGTCCAAAGCCCCGGCGGCTGCACTATCCCAGGCAGCCACCAGGTCTTCAGCCGAATTGTGAGCCAGAGTCTCAGGAAATGACCCAAGCTCCATCTGGAACCTATCAGGATCCATCAGGCGCCTGGGGCGGAACCACCTGGTTGGTTCCACCTCCCTGCGATGGGGTGTGGTGGTCAGAAAGTCAAGTCGAAGGAGCGAGTGGTCAGACCATGACAAGGGTTCAATGCCTATATCCCTATATCAAGGCCACTTGACCACTGACCAGAGATAAAAACCAAGTCCAAAGTGTGTCCACCTATGTGAGTAGGGCCATGAATTACTTGAGTCAAGTCCATGGCCATCATGGAAGCCATGAACTCCCGAGCTACCTCAGACGTTTCACCGATAGATGGCAGGTTAAAATCCCCCATGACCAAAAGTCTGGGGGTATCAACCGCCACCTCGGCTATGACATTGAGGAGCTCGGGCAGGGTCGTTGCCACGTGGCAGGGAGCCAGGTACGTGACCAACAAACCCATCTGCACCCCAGACCCCACTTCACAAAAAGGGACTCACAATCGGCTATCTGAGGTACAGTGGCCTCCCTCGGATCAAGACCTTCCTTTATAATAACTGCTACCCCCCCACCCCTGCCCTGAGCTCTCAGCTGATGAAATGCGCGGAAGCCTGGTGGGCACATATCCACAAAGGGAACCCCCCCTTATGGCCCAACCATGTCTCCGTAATACCTGCCAGGTCCGCTCCCCCCTCCTGAATAAGGTCACAAATGAGAGGGGCCTTATTTATTACGTACCTGGCATTGCATAACAACAGCCGGAGACTCGGGCCCTGAGATTCTGAGCAACCTGGGGAATGGGAAGAGCTAAGGGGACCGGGGCATGCAATCGCTTGAAGATAGCGAGTGCATGCCCCCATCACATGATGTGGCCCCCTGCTCCCACCATATCTTCCCCTCCCACTCAGAGTATTAATAGAAAAGCCCTCAACAGAGGGCATTCTAATAGCCCTCTTACCCCCAGAGTCCATACCCCCTGTGGCACCATTGACTGCTAGGCCAGTCCTCTTCCCCTGTGGGTTATCCCCCAAATCCACATAACCTTCCCACCCCCCAGAACCCCTTAAAATCTATTTAAAAATGTCCTTAAAAACCCCTCAATCTCCTTTTTGCACCATGCCACCTCTCAGGGTTCCCAAAACCCATCATTAAGGTGGGCCCTCGATAACATAGAGGGCCAAGCCTGTGAGAGCGGGGCATCTCGCAGTGCAAGAAGCTTAGACCTAGAATAGATCCAAAAACACTGGAGTGGTAGTACAGATATGGCCTAGACATGGCTAGGGGTCCATAATGATAGTCTTAATCATCCAGGAAACAAGGCTAGGTTAAACCAGGAGAATCACCACTACCCTCTCACAGTAGTGGATAGGAGTCCTCAAGTTCTGTCCAACTGGGGGAATATCCAGACCACCCTCTCATGGCGGTCAGCCATACTAGTCAAGGCAGGTTGGAAAGTCCGAAACCACCCTCTCACAGTGGTTTGGCCATATTGGCCCTGAGAAGATAAAAAGATGAAACGTCCCAACAGTGGCGAAACATAGTATAGAACCAGCTCCATCAGTCCTCCCGCAACTGCCTTGTTTTCCATACAACCAGCGAGCAGGATGAAAAATGGAGCCGGATCCCAAAACTCCGGAAATAAGAGGGTCCACATTGATGTCAATCGGAAGTGTCTTACAAAGGCAGATGGAAACAGCTGGGGGGAGGGGGGAAACATCTCCATCAAGGGTACAATGGCTGCCCTCCCACCTGTAAATCAGTCGAAAGTGGTGAAGGGAGGGAGGATTGTCCCAGGCGGCAGGGAAAACTACCATTCTGTCTGCCTTTTCAACCCTCCTTCTCCATCTAAGGTCTTCAGCAGACACTCCGTTTGCAGTCTTAGCCTCCAATGATGTCAGTAAGGAGGACTTCATCCCTGGAATTAATCTACAGGGGTTCTTAAGGCTAAACCCTATCGATCTCAAAAACCATGGTGGAGGGTCCCCCGCCAGCATAATGCCCCTCGCCAACCTCAAACACCTGAGCTCCGGCTGACCCGCTAACCAACTGGGGCCTTGCCGGCACTGTCGGTGTCGCTGGTGTCGCGAAGATCTCCAAACAGCCTCCCCGCTGGAATCTTCATCCCAAAGACGCCCCCTACTTCCTTCCAGGGCGTCTGTGGCCCTGCGAAAAGCAGTCCCAATTACACCGCAGCCAACGGTGCCCTGGCTGCAAAGTGCACGGGCCATCTAGTCGAAGTCAGGCCCACCACCATCTTCCGTGGCTGCCACTCACCACCATCCACTGCTGCTGATGCCACTGTCCATAGTCGCCCATAGCTGCCGCCGCCAATCACGGTGAGCAGCAATCCCCTACAAAACTGACATTCTGGGAGCGCTGGAGAGCCCAAAAACCCACCAACGCATCAGCTGCACACTCCGCCAGCTGGGCAAGGGGTCGTAGATGGTCAATGACCCCTACAGACCCCCCCCACAACGGCCAGCTATCAACCATCTCTCACAGCATTTCAGATAGGACCGCCATCTTGGACATGCGCAATATGATTTTTTATAGCTATATTCTCAAGCTATATCTATATTTTTTATAGATATAGCTTCAGAAAATAATTATTGACTTTGTTCATACTTGTAATTAGTGAAATCTGAATTTATTTATGAGCTGCAGTGGTTAGAATGCAGTATTTATTGGTTCGATTTATATGCCGCCCTTCTCCAGAGACTCAGGGCAGCTTACAATGCGTTAAGCAATAGCCTTCATACTTTTGTATATACCTGCTTAGTAGGGCTTTTGGGCCCCCCCTAAGTGATGTTCCTTTTTATACAAAGTCAGCTTATTGCCCCCACAATCTGGATCCTCATTTTACCCACCTTGAAAGGATGAAAGGCTGAGTCAACCTTGAGCCTGGTGAGATTCGAACTTGCAGTAATTGCAGGCAGCTGGTGCTAGTTAACAGCACATTAGTCTGCTGTGCCAGCAAGGCTCTCACCAAATATTGAGTTCAATCCTGACTGGCTCAAGCTTGACTCAGCTTCCATCCTTCTGAAGTCAGTAAAATGAGGATCCAGATTGTTAGGAGCAATATGCTGACACTGTAAACCATTCAGAGAGTACTGTAGAGCACTAAGGAGTGGTATATAAGTCTAACTGCTACTGCTATTGCTATTACTTATTTATAACATTTATACAGCTGTCCTTCTTCCAACCAATGCTGTGCAGCTCCCAATAAAATGTTAAAGCAACCATATAAAACCATATTAAATCTGTAAAACTAAATAGATTAAAAACAACAAAGACCTGATGCCAAGTCACCTTTCAATGTGTCATTATCCAATGAATCAAGGACTTCCAATGTTTAATTGCAGTCTCTTCACCCTTAATGCTACCAAACCTATTAATGAAGCTGGATTCATTTCATCTAGCCCACAGCAGCACAAAAAACAAATGTATAGCCAATGTTCCTAGTCTGGCACCTTCTAGATACATGGAAGTATATTCGTTCATTCTCAAACTTAACCATGTGACTTAGAGAGCCTAACATATTTCTGGGGCTCTAAGATTTTGCTTATGTTTGTCCTTCCTGATTTCTGTGCATAAGGGGAAAATAATATACCATTTAAAAAAAGACATATATGGTAAATATGATGTCTAAACAAAAGAAAAACACCCCAAGACTAAAGTAAAAAAATCCAAATAACAAAAAATAATAAATTATAATAAATTAATAAATACTAATAACTAGCTATGGAGCAATTTGTTTTAGTGTTAGTTAAGGCATCAGACTGGAATCTAAGAAATGGTAAATTCTAGTCCTGCCTTGGATCCAAAGCCTGTTAAGTGACCTTGGGACAGTCACTTTCTTTCAGTCCTAAGGAAAGAGACAATATCGAATCATTTCTGAAAAACTTTTCTAAGAAAACTGGAGGGATTTGCCCAGGCAGTCGACACTGACTTGAAGGTGCGCCCACAAACGCACACAAAAGAAACTAGCTAATTATAAAGGTGATAATCAATCCTCAAAGCTCCACTGGAAAAGCTTGTTTTCACTAGTTAATGAAAGACCATCAGCAAAAGTAAGATTACTTTCTCCCCAGGAGAGGTAATTCCAAAGTGTTGGTGTTATCATTGAAATAAACTAATTTCTGGACTCATTTCTGGTCATCTCAGGGAGTAGTTGCAGCACAGAAGCTTTAAAATGGACAAAAAGAGGTAATACGAGCCTGTTTTTCTGTAATTTAATGGGGTAGGTTCATGTCCTCCAATCAGCAGAAGTCAAGAGGCAAGGATCTTTAGGGAAATCCTTCAGAAAGGTAATGTATCTTGTAACACCTGCTTCTCAAATGTGTTTCAAAGAAGCTAGCCTAGTCTAATAAAGCAATGGCACTAGGGACTGGTTTTGTGGAAGACAATTTATCTAAAGACCATGGGGAGAGAGGAAGAGGAATGTGCAACCCAGATCCCTCACACGAGCAGTTTACACTAAGGTTCATACTCCTATGAGAGTCAAATGCCTGATGATCTCAGGTGGAGCTAAGGCAATGATGATAGCGGAGTGGCTGCAAATACAGACGAAGCTTCGCTCGCTCACCTGCTGCTCACCTCCAGTTGTGAGACTCAGTTCCTAAAAGGCCACAGATTGATACCAATCCATGGCTCAAGGGTTGAGGACTCTGTAATAAAGGATTGACAGCCCTGAATTAGACTTGCTACAACAATTTTATATATAAATTTAAAAAAAACAGTCCATGCTTTCGATGACATGGAACTAAAATTATAATTTTGCTGAATTATGTACATTCCTACCAGTGGTGAAATCCTCCACCGGTCCCCACCGGTTCGCTGCCCGCTCACTACCGGTTCACCCAAACCAGTGCGAACCAGTAGGCTTTCACCACTGATTCCTACATACCCTGCTATTCCCTTGCAGGGCATAGGAAAATGGGCAGAAATGGAATAAGAAAAAGGCAAGAGATAATTCATTCTCCTTTCCCATACCTTTGATTCTTACAAACCAGTCTTTTTTCCATCACATCCATACATCACTTCATACCTTGTATTTTATGAATTTCTTTTCCATCTTTCTTTCTGGGAGCTCATCAACATTACCCACCATAGTTTCATAACTTGTCATCTGTTCCTCACACATTTCTTTTCATTCTGATTCCGTCATGCCAATCCCATTTACTTCCTGATTCTCTTCTATCGATCCTTCCTCACTCATTCCCTTTATAGGACTAAAATATCTCATTGTATTTTTTCTCAGCCAGGTGGTTCACTTTTGTATTCAATCCAAATTCATTCAACATCACTCATTCTTGACCATAACTACTTCTTAAGTAAATGATTCCTACTGCAGTCAGCTCACTATGATCTTCCCTTGACATGCCCAGCTCTTCCATATAACAACCTGGGCGGAAACATTTCTTACACACTATGATTTTTGCTTCATTTGATAAGCATTCATTCCTCTTAATAAACCTTTAACCTTTCCATCAATATTTGCATATATTTACATTTTCTGTATCCATTTTTCCATCTTCAGTAATCTCTTATTGTGCTATTTTTTCTCTGTGTATACTGTATAATTGTTCACTCAGGGAAAAACAAAGGGAAATATTCAGAGCCATGCTTCTCATTCCACGTGCTATAAATAATTTGAATTCTTGTTAAAAATATGACATAATTTCCATACAAAAGTACATGTACTTCCATGTGCATAACCAGAATTTAACATTACCACAAGCATTCTAACATCACCACAAGCAAAATCCCACATTGCAGTTCCCCAGTTTTTCCAATTTTCATACATATAACTTTCCAGGAACACTTGAAAAAAATCCACTCAGGGAAATGCTTTTCCATAAGAGATGTGTCATGACAGAGAAGGAACAACTCCTGGGATCCATCAAATGAGTGTGTTTCATGAAGAAGACTTAGACCATGGTTTAAGACTTTGACCATGGCCACCCTGACAGATTTTATGAGGTGGGTCATAATAACTGAAGCTCGGCATCCCTGAAATAACCTAGGTAAGAACCAGCATTTTGAATTATGCCCAGAAGCTTACTAGAAGTCAGCACTACTTGCAAAGTAGAGGTCTTAGCATGATGTACCCATAATTCCTTGCATCACTGTTTTTTAGATGGATGGATGTAGCTTCTGAGTGATCTTTACACTCTACACTGAGAGCATATGCACCAAAGACAAATTCCTTGTGTGTCCAATCACACTTGGCCAATAAAAATTCTATTCTATTCTATTCTATTCTATTCTATTCTATTCTATTCTATTCTATTCTATTCTATTCTATTCTATTCTATTCTATTCTATTCTATTCTATTCTATTCTATTCTATTCTATTCTATTCTATTCTATTCTATTCTTCAAGGGCAGCTATACAGTATATACAGCATATTACATAACTAATCCAAACAGAAGGTGACCAAGTCATAAGTAACTTTGAATAAGACTTCTTTTCCAGAAACTAGTACAAAGGTGGCACACAAGACAAATTTACCCTATCTACAATTAATGATGTGAAATCACCAGATTAGTCACAGATACTCAATCTTTCCAGGATTAAGCCTAAACCTATTCTTTTCCATCCAGGACCCCACAACAATCAGACTGTCAGCCAGTAGTGAAATCCAATTTTTTTTTACTGGTTCTGTAGGTGTGGCTTGGTGGGCATGGTGTGGCTTGGTGGGCGTGGCTTGGTGGGTGTGGCAGGGGAAGGATACTGCAAAATCCCCATTCCCTCCCCACTCCTGGGGGAAGGATATTGCAAAATCTCCATTCCCACCCCACTCTGGGGCCAGCCAGAGGTGGTATTTGCCGATTCTCTGAACTGCTCAAAATTTTCATCTCCAGAACCTGTCAGAACCTGCTGGATTTCACCCCTGCTGTCAACCCTGAAACTGGCCTGGTCGAAGCCATGTTGGAGCTTCAGTGCTGCCACACTAGAGCTGAGGGATAGGGAGTCATAGAAATAGGGAGGGGGGATTAGAGATAGCTGCAGTTGTGTAGTCAAAATAAAATACTTTCTCTTGGGAACCAAGAACATTCTCACACCTGGTCGGAGGAAGGAGGAGTGATGCCAGCAGACCATCAGAAAGTGCCTTGATTGGACCATGTGACTGATTGTTTGGAGTTGATTTACTTTTAATTAGGTGAAAAACCATGGGACAGAGTCAAAGAGTCAGTTTTCACCAAATATGTGCCAATATGAAATCAGGCCTGGAGGAGAGAGAAGAATTGCTGCAACACTATGCTACCCACTCCTGAGGCATCTAAGCAGATCCAGAAGTCCATGATTTATGATACTAAAATCAACTGAGAGATCAAGGAGAGCCAGGACTGAGGCATCACCACCATCCTAGTCCTCCCAGAAATCATTAACAAGTCCTACAAGAGATCATCCACCTCACTGTTTTGATAAAGTCTGAAACCCAACTTAAAAAAAGGTTTCAAATGATCTGGTAGATCCATGGTCCTCTGAAGCTGCCAATTCCATCACAAAAACACAATAAAAGCTGGAAATAGGATGAAAATTATCCAATGGCATATCTTTTTCTCATTCAAAGAGCTTTTACTTTCTCATTCCATCTAGCATATTTTTATACTTTTCATTGCTAAAGACGTGATATGGCACTCTGTAAGAATTCCACATTTATTCCTTATCTCTCATTTTCATTCATTTTTGTGAGATTAATCTATTTTAATGCCTTTTCATACAGAACTCATACTTTTTCTTCCTACAGTCGTTCTACGTTCAAATTTATTTCACATCATCCTTTTCTTCCATGTCCTTTTCCACCCCATGATCTATTCTTGATATTACCAAAAGATGGTCTGTTCCACATTTATCACCCCTTTTCTCCTTCACTAATTGTCTCAGTTTTTCATTATAAATAATTATTTTTAATTCATTCCTTTCAATTTTAAAAAAGATATGTTGTATGGTTTATTTATCGTATTTGTCAGACAGTTTGGTTCCAAATGACTCTAGGTGGAAAACAGAAACAATAAAAACAATGTATGAAAACATCCAAAATAACCAACACAATACTGTCTTGTTTCCTAGGATTTAAGGACTGTTTTACTTCTCTTCGCTTATATAATGATTCTTGGCTATATTTCTCAATACTAATCTCCCTTAGTATTTTTACTCACTCAGTGGAAGGCCTTTACTAACTAGGAGCAGCTTGGCTTTAACCAGCTTTGCTAGCAATACAGGTGATCTGAACAGTACCCTGTTCACTTCCTCAGGAGTCGTATAATCAAACTATTTCCAACTAACCAAGCAATACTGTTCTTTCTTCACCTTGACTGCCCAGTCAGAGTCAAACTCTTAGCAAATTCAAGCAATTTTATCTAACACTTGCATTAAATGTTCTTCACAGTGGCTGAATAGATGATCCTGTGGCCTTTCCCTCCCCAGAAATATTTTTTTTATCTCTCTTAACTAGGAAGCCTTATGTCTTACTACCTTTGATCTCCTCAGGCTGCCTGCAAGTAGGTAGAACATTTTCTTTTCTTATTTGCCGTTGTATCTTCAGGCTAAATGTCTGCTTCTCTCTTTTCTCCCCAATGACAACTTGTCCCAAGGCTACCTATCTCAAGACTCTTGGATCCAGAATTCCATGGACAAAGTTTCATTGGACTTTATTTCTCTCTCTCTCTCTCCACTGTGAGACAACCTCCCCATACTTTTTGAAGTCTCCTGTTTTGCTTTCTTTGTTGGCTCCATGCTCTCTGTCACAACCCCTTTATCTTTCTCTTCAATTGCCTACTACCTCTTTCATTTATTTATGACTCCTCCAAGTTACTTACTGGGAAATCAGAAGTCATAACTGAAGAAGCTTCTTGGATGAGAAGCGAAACATCTTCAAGGAAAAGCGAAGTCCAGTTGCCCTTTGAAAAAGCACCATTGGGACAATCATGACCTCGATGACTGAGAATCTCCATAGACATTTTGCATCACATTTATTTATTTTCCAAGTCTACTACAATTTTATGGGTAGTACATACATGCTATATAAGGGAGTGTGGTGGCCAGTCAGACTCTGTGACGGACAAAACTGAAACTTCTGGCAAGTCACTTTGCACCTCTGGAAAACAACACTGTGGATTTAATTTACGAACTGGACTGTTTAAACTGGGTGTATTTTGTCTGTGTTATCTGGTGGAGGAACAACCCCTCCTTCTTGGAGTAAAGTTCTTGTCAGGCAGCTACAGAGTTGCTGCCAAGTTTCTGATAACTGACATTGGGTTTTTGAAAAGTTATTTAACCTCCGGCTGGCTGTTTGGGTGCGTGGGTGAGACGGGGACAGAACAGCACCATTGAAAAAGAGCATCTTGAAAAAAGAAGTTTAGGTTCTAGGCACATGTATGTACTACCCATAAAATTGTAGTAGACTTGGAAAATAAATAAATGTGATGCAAAATGTCTATGGAGATTCTCAGTCATCGAGGTCATGATTGTCCCATTGGTGCTTTTTCAAAGGGCAACTGGACTTCACTTTTCCTTGAAGATGTCACAGAGTCTGACTGGCCACCACACTCCCTTATATAGCCTGTGGGGTGTGGTCCAGTGACTCAGCTTAATCTCTGGCATGCCTCCTCTTCTGCTGCGTACATTTGTCTCACTGACACTGGCGTGGATCCAGCCACAACTTATCTCTGTCGTTGCTATCCGACTGATTGGAGACACCTGGCTCCTGGCCAATCTCTTCTCCTTCGGCAGACACCTGAGGCATTGCCAGAGAGGAGGGTCCTGGAGAGGGAGGCCTGGCCGACTCTCCTTCATGTTCAGAGCCTTCTTCCTCCGATAAGAGGGGCTCAGGGGTCAGAGCCACAACGGGTGCATACATTAGGGCAGTGATGGTGAACCTTTTCGGCATTGAGTGCCAAAAAGGGAGTGTGTGCACATCTGGGCTGCAAACAGGAAGTGGAGCTGGCCAGGGTGCATGTGCGCACCGGAAAATGAACTTCTGGTTTCAGCCAGTTACTCTTCCAGATTTCTGGTGCACATGCGCACGCGATGATCAGCTGGCCGGTGCGCATGCTCATGCAGGAAAATGGAAGACCAGCTCTTCGTTTCTGGCACTGCCACATGCAAAAAGGCTAGCTGATCATTGCGCGCGCTTGCGCAGCAGAAAACCAGAAGAGGAACTTGCGATGCTGCATGTGCCAGGCAACAAGGTGCTGTGTGTCACTTCAGGCACATGTGCCATAGGTTTGCCATCATGGCATTAAGGCATATGATTATTCTGCATGGTCACCATTCTGTTAGCTAAACAGTTTTATTATCAACTGTTAACTGCTGGAGATAACCATTTTTAAAAGACTCAGCTTCAGGTTCAAAAGTTAATGATTCTAACTGGCAAAGATATTTTTCTCAGTTTAGTTAAAAAAAAATACAAAAATGCTCTCACACAAAATTTTTATCACTTAGCACTGGACTTAAATTGTATTTGTTATTAGTACTACTATACATACGGTAGTTTAAACTTAAGTATAGCTGGTGGTATCATTATTTTTGGATGATTTTGCAATAATGTTAAATACCCTGGAGATAATAGCAATAAGATGATGGCCTAGATAATTTTAATATAATAACTGGGCTTACTTTTTGTAAGATTGTGTAAAGTGATCTTTCCAGGACCACCATTCTTTCTACTTTGATTTAATCACATGGTCTTGCATTCTGTTCTCAAATTTGGAAGCAAATAGGAAAAGCGAGGACTTGAATCTTTACTAAAATGGCAGTAAAGATTATATAGCAACACTATATTTTAAAGCAGAAATAAATGTGGATTAGGTTTTAGTTCTCTGAAATAGTACACACAATCATGACTATGAATACATTGAGCTAAAGGAATTTGAGATTTAAATTATTTTTGAATCTCATTTTTATACTGCAATTCCCCATGAATACCAGTAAAAACAAATAAAATGTCATAAGAAGTTCAGCAGGGAAATTGCTGTTCCCATTGCCATCTCAGGTCTGCCTTCCATCTATCCCACCCCAAATGCCAGTTGTTCAGCTTTTGCTAATTTAAATTCAAAGTCAATTCCCAGAGCCAATCAATCTCTCAGTAGGACTTCAAAGGGTTCTTCTTCCATATCCTGGATGGTTGCTATTGGCCAATATTAAACTAGTCAAACTAAAGATCTGACTCAATGTGAGATGGTTCCCTATTTTTCAATAAAGTTTAAGCAGCCTAATTAGGTGTGATGACCTCATGAATACATTTTATACTGGTCTTGTACATTCTTTAAACACAAAACTGTTCTCTGCCCCAAAGAGTATTCAGTCTAATGCAAGCTTAACCTTCCATGGTAAAGCTGGGAGAAAATCTCCAAGGCAACAGAAATCCTCAGCTTAAAGTACATATTGAGTGAGTGTTGCTGGAATCTATTTATAGAGATGTGTAGGAAAAACAATTAAGGAGACAGACAGTAGATTAATGGGAAACAGCTTAGTTGTGCAATTTCTGAAATTCAGCTGTAAAGAAAATGGAATTATGAGAATTATGAGAGAGGCATAAGTACTCAGCATCTACCCTATAAGGTAATCAATTTATATTTTATATCCTATCAGCCTATATTTTTCTGTCTAATTTTGAAATTACTATTTGAACAGCTGTTGATTTTAGACACACATAGATGTAAAATTTAATATTAATTGAATTAAATATTAAAATCTTTTTAAATATTTAATCTTACTCCCAATTTTTTCATGGTGCTCTTTAATTTTCATTACAAGAGCTTCCAGGTCAATTCTATTTTCAGTCTCACAACAGTGTCATCAGCATAGTGAAAGTTATTGATGTATCTTTCTCCAATTTAAAAATCACACATATCTTCTTCCAATCTAGCTTCCCTTAATATACATTTAGCAACTGATGTACATAAATAAGAATATAGTATACAGCATTGTGACACACATTTCATGACTTAAGAGTCACCCTGCTCCATCTAGCCTTTGGTTTCCTGACTTATGTTTGGCTTTCTTATGAGAACTACGAGATGTTTCAGATTACATTTTTCCTAGCACATTCTCTTAACACAATCAAAGGCCTTTCTGTAATCAATGAAGCATATATTAGCTTTGTTTTAGTATTTTTTTGCTTTTTTCAATTATCTAGCATGTACCAGTAATAATGTATCATGCTCCTCATCTTTCTTAAAGTGATTGTAAATTTATGGCATCTCTTTTTCCATGTGACCTACAATTTGGTTGGGATGATTATTGTGCTGGCATATGCTGGCATGTGAAATTAAGGATCTTGTATGTAGTTTTTACACTCTGTTAAGTCTCCCTTTTTTTGACATTAGAATATAGACTGACCTCTTCTAATCTGTTGACTACTTTCTTATTCTACAGATTTCTAAAACCTTTGATTAAGATAATTGGCTGTGGCCTGATTTAAGAGGCAGCCCTGATCCATGATTCTTGGTTGGAATCAACTGTCCATCTCCAGGTCTTATGTGACTTTTGCTCATGAAATTCTGACCTCCGGACTAGTGACAGCCCTGACTTTGATCTAGGAACTCTGGAATGAATTTTGACTATTCTTCTGCATGCTCCTGTTAAAGCAAAACCACTTGGGCCAGTTTGTTTCAGAGACTTTGTTTTGGTTTGCATTTCTTGTCTGCTGTTTTCTCCTCAATCCACTGTAAACTGCTAATCTCCATAGCAACTGTGTGAGTGTATAATTGAAACCAGAAGCAGGACAGTAGCAATGATACAGTCAATTTGATTTATATGTACTCTACCTGGTAATGTTCAGGTGTTCTTTAGGCTATTGAAAGACTGTTAGCAATGAAGAAATCATTAGACTGTATCAAACTAATAAGTCATTTTTCTGCATAATTTTTATCATCTAAACCATATGCTACAACTTCATTTTCTCCTCAGTGTTTCCACTTTAGCCTTCCAAACCCTGACCACAAGCAACACAACTTGCTTGCATGTTCTGTGGATTTCAGAGTGAACTTTGCTATAAAACTCATTAACTTCAATTTTTTTTCCTGCATCAGTAATTGGAGCACAAACTTGACTAATCATCATATTAAAAGCTGGTTCACTAAGTCCAATTATTATTTTAATTTACTGTCTGCATTGTAACCAAGTACTATGTTTACCAAAGCCTTCCTGACAAGGAAAGCAGCAACATTCCTTCTTTATTTTTCATGTCCTGAATAATAAACAATATGATCATCTAACTGACAGTGTCCCAATCCAATCCATTTCAGTTCACCAATGAATAAGGATTCATTTCATCCTTCACTGTGTTGAGCTTTCTCATATTAATATGTCTTATTGTCCATGTTTTCACTGTAAAACTATCTTTTCAACTTGGATTGTTTTTCCTTTGATGGTAACACCAGCAACTACACTTTTCAAAAGCTTTAATCTAGCCATATTATAAACCCAGTAACTGCAGTATTCTGATGACTCTTGAAAGATCTCAGTTCTTCCTCAGTAGCTTGTTGAGTGGCATCAGAACTGAGGGGACCACTATCCAGCACTATATTGATCAATATATATTTTCTCTCCTTGTGGATTTTCCTCCCTATAAAATACAGGAGTGGTTTAGCATTGTCTTCTCTTACACTGAATAAAATTACCATATTTTTCGGAGAATATAGCACACTTTTTTCCCTCCTAAAAGAGGCTGAAAATTTGGGTGTGTCTTATACTCTGAATGTAACCCCGGACACCCGCTGACCCCCAACCTTCAGCTTCCGTGTGTCCTCTTCTTGGCTGCAGAGATTGCTACCAATAATGGCTTGTGTTTTTGGGCTCCGCACATCATGTTTTCAGCATCCAAATTCTCCATTTGAGAGCCCTTCAAGGCTATGGGCCCTTCAAAGCACATCACTGCCGATCGCCGCCTGAAAACGCAACGTGTTTGAAGGCTGAAAACGCAATGCACGGTGGCCAAAATGGCTACCTGGAACAGCTGCTGCCTTCTCTTACTCCTTCTGCGCTTTAGTCACTGGAGCTCCCTCTGATTATCAGCTGTGCTTTAGAAGCTGTATTTCAGCCCCAACGCCAGTGAAGTGATCTTCCATGCTTTGCCTGGTTTTCTAATTGCTGCTCCCTCTGATCAGCTGTGCTTTAGAAGCTGTTTTTTAGCCCCGACCAACCCCAACCTCAAAACCAGCGAGTGAACTAATGTGCTGAAGCTGACCAGGCTAAGGATGCTAGCCAGATGAATACCTGGTAGGCAAAATTTTTTTTCCTCCCCAAAAACTAAGGTGCGTCTTATACTCCGGTGCGTCTTATATTCCAAAAAATATGGTATGTCTTTTCTGCTGTCACTAAAGTGATCATCTGACTCTAGCATCTTCTTATATTGCTGCTCTCCAATACAGCTACCTGACATGATTTAGTCAGGCAGCTGTGATGACCTACATGTGATAGCTGACCCCACTGGGATTGCATTATATGCCATAATGAGGCAACCCAGTGGGACTTGAGCAGATACTTATAAGCTGGAAGCCATAAATAAAATCCAGCAGGAACTACTATGTTATATTAAAATCACTATATTCCAATATTGACTAAAACTAGTCATAAGATAAGTCAGAACATATGTGCATTTTTTAAAAAATGGTGGCTATTAGGCCCAAGCCCAGAGATGAGACTCTAAGGTCCAACTGAATTCAATCTTTTATTTGCTTACAAATAACAGACAGAATCTTACCAAACTAAAGCTATAACCTTCTATGCCAATAGATATATCCAGAGAGTCAAGAATATGGCTACTCTGAAGCTCTTTCCCTTTCTCCCCTCCAGCTCAAAACTATGCAGTCTCTTTGTCTACATCTCTTTCTGGGAAAGCTGTGAGTTGGCAAAATCCCCTTTCCCTCCTGCTGCAGGTGCACTATTCCATCACAATAGCTGAAACCAAAGTGGATACTAGACAAACCTCTTATTTAAATACCTTATTAAATGTATTATTCCAAATTTCAAGTAATGAACAGTCCCAGAATTCTGGATAGAAATGCACAACCAGACAAGTACATACATTTCTTTTGGTCCACATTGCATGGAAACTCTAGATATGAAAGTGTAAGGGTAAGGAATCAGGATGAAACAGGTAGCTGATCAAAATGGTAGATGTATTGCTACTTACTTATTGACAGGAATCTTGCCAGACTAATGCACTTGCTACAGAAATACTAGATAAGCACTGCAAGCGTCTGCTTTCCATTGCTTCCTCCTTCTCAGCGATTCCAGGCTAGCCAGTCTCTCAATCCTCCCCTCCCTTCAGCTCCATTCTTCCACAGAAAGCATCTGGAGAATATGTATAAATAGTGGAATAAGCATAATTTGTCATCTTGTATAGGTTGATCAGGTTGACCTGTTCTCTTGACCTCTGAAAGATCTTTATTAGAACGAGTCACCTTCACAGAACTGTCAGATTTGTAATTAAAGATAATACATTCTAGGCCAGTTGTTAATCTCCAGGGACAAACCTGAATTCAGTCTCTTTATTTTGGGTCAATAAACATTAATAATATATATGTTTTAAGACAGGTTGTGCAAGCTTTTCTCCCTAGACTGAGAGCTGCAGTTTTCAGTGGGATTATTGGGGGCTCTCCAATCATAACCCAAGTTCAATTTCAATTAGTTCAACTTAACTTAATGCAAATAAATAAATATAGACGATTGATCCCTGCCACAAGTCTCAGGTTATGTACCTTGGTACCTCAGGTTATGTGTCTGGTTTGGTGAGGAGAGGGACTTGGGGAGACATGATAGCAGTGTTCCAGTATCTCAGGGGTTGCCACAAAGAAGAGGGAGTCAAACTATTTTTCAAAGCACCTGAGGGTAGAACAAGAAGCAATGGGTGGAACCTATCAAGGAGAGAAGCAATTTAGAATTAAGGAGAAATTTCCTAACAGTTAGAACAATTAATAAGTGAAAAACTTGCCTGCAGAAGTTGTGAATGCTCCAACACCGGAAATTTTTAAGAAGATGTTGGATAACCATTTGTCTGAAGTGGTGTAGAGTTTCCTGCCTGGGCAGGGGTTTGGACTAGAAGACCTCCCAGATCCCTTCCAACTCTGTTATTCTATTCTATTCTATTCTATTCTATTCTATTCTATTCTATTCTA
>WNWU01013802.1:3252336-3301591 GCA_012654045.1 Ptyas mucosa
TATTCTATTCTATTCTATTCTATTCTATTCTATTCTATTCTATTCTACCCTACCCCATTTTTAAAAAAGGTTTGTATGTCCCAAACCTATTATCCTTTTGTGGAGTTCTCCCTGGGATTTAGTAAGCTTGCTTTTGATATGTGCCTAATGCTGCATGAAGAGAGATGCTTTAAAGTGCCGAGAAGGCAGGCTTCAGCATAAGAGAGCTTTATTTTGTTTGGTTGGTCACACGTTTTGTTCTAGGAAGTAATAATATGCTTAGCTGTTTGGAAAAATAAATCAACAGGAGATGTTATCTACTGTATGCCGTGGCCATGGCCTCTGCATAAATGTCAAGGGCAGAATTTTAAATGTGTCACTCCCCACCCGCTACCCCCTCTGTGCCTAGATTCTTAATTTATAGCCCATTTTCATCTTGGTGCTATCTCAAGAGGCGCTGGCACTCATCTTCCTGAGATTTCCCTCCAAACTATCCAGTCTGACAGCATAATTTACTGTACTTGCTTCACAAATGTCTCCAGAGCCTGAGAAAACACAGATAACCAAGCCTGAAAGGATACAAAACAACCAAAGGGATGTGGCAATCCTGCCGGGTGTAGTTCTTTCCCCCTCCCTTCCTACTATCCACGCCAATTTTCATCTTCATGGAGTTCAAAGCTAGTTGACTTGCCTCAAATTGATCGCCTCCTTTGTAATTGGGGTTAGAAGTGATGCCCTCATTAATGCTCAGGGAATTTAAAAGCAAACCAAATGGGGTTCAGATAGCCTACATTAGAAGTAAGTTGTCTGTTCAAGCAGCCAATTCTGGTTTCCAGCAGGAGACAATGGAGGGAGGAAATAAAGATGGTGGTGTTGTGGCCCGCCAGCAGCCTGCGCAGATTGTGGCTGATCCCGATGACGAGGAGGCTGGTATGGTGTCGCGCCAGCAGCCAGCGCTCTCATCGGACAAGCCGAAGAGGATGTGATGCCAGAGGCAGAGACTCAGCCAGGGCCTTCAAAACTTCCAGAGGCTCCTTCCAGTGGAGAGAGCAAAGTGGAGGAGCCTCTCCTCAATGCTCGGGCATGCAGGGCTGCCAAAAGGCAGGAGTGGGTATTCAGGAGAAGGAGGTCTACTCGAGAGTAGGGCTTCAGAATAATTGGCCACTCCCTTAGCCTATTTAAGTTGCATGCAGCTAGTGCTTTCTTGCTAGAAACAACGTCTCATTACTACAGAGCATCTTAGAGAGCGAGTGACTTCTCATATCTGGTTTTCTGGGCTGGTTGCCAACCTTTGTCGGACTTCGTTCTTAATAATTTTGATAAGGACCCTTTGCACAGGAAGCTTGCATCCTTGAAAGGGGTTTGTTTGGAATTAAACAGTGTTTGCGAAGCTTGGTGTGTGTCACATTCTCTGGGAATCCGAAGCTGGGGCAGAACAGGTGGTTATGACTTTACAATTGAAGCTTTTTGTTGTGGACAAGAAGTAAAAGAAAGAGAAATTTCCTCATAGTGAAAACAATTAAATGGTGGAATAGCTTGAATTCAGAAATTATGGGTGCTCCTCCACTGAGGTTTTCAAGAAAAGATTGTACAACCAGTGTTTGATATGGTAAAGGGTTCTCCTGTTCAAGCCGAGAGTTGGATTAGAAGACCTCCAAAGTCCCTTCTAACCCTGCTATTCTATGTTCTATATTCCTCTTAGTGCCTGTCCCATCCTATCTGCTCATAACCTCATTCCCAACGTGCCAAATAGTTCCTGATGGACTAAGCCATTAAAGGCCATACTACGCCTTTAAAAGGTCACTGGGGTTAGGGTCACAGTTCAATTTAAATATAGGTTACATTTTATTTACATAATTATCTTATTGTTTTAATCTTGTGATACATTGATCTTGCCCAATATCAGAATTCTCTTTAACAGCAAGAGAATTTTGGCCAGGTTGCAATCTGATAAAATATTTGTCAGCTTACATATTTGTCAGTTTACAAGGCAGCCGAGATCAAAGATAAGATTGCTACAAGGACTACTGGAACTCCATTGTTGCAGGGCATAATAACAGAATCTTGAAAGCCTGCCAGAAATTCTGTCTCCAACCTCTTAAAGAGAATTGAGGAAGGACAATTTTTAGTTTCTATCTCACAATTTCCTCCCTTTCAGAGCTAATCTAGTATTTACCTTATGCCATTGAAGGCCTTCTTCAAGGCCAACTCATATACCTCTACCATATGATTTAAAATAAGAAGTTTAATGCCCCCTTTATTGTATGGAAATAAAGGAGTTAATTTCATTTTCTTGTCATAATAAGAATGACACATTCATAGCTAATTTTTAAGGGCTCTTTGTATGCCACATAACACAGGTGCTGCTACATGCTCTCCTCCTCTCTCAATTATAGGCAGTCCTCAACTTACAAAAGTTTGTTTAGTCACCATTCTAAGTTACGATGAAACTTGCGACACTGAAAAAAGTGTCTTGATCACCCATTGCAACTTTCTGACCAGCAAAGTCAATGGAGAAGCCAGATTCACTTAACAACCATATTTATTTATTTATTCATTAGACATATTTCTATGCCACCCACTCTCCGAGGACTCTGGGCGGCTTACACCAAAGACAGTATACTAAATAGCATATTGCCCCCAACAATCTGGGTCCTCATTTTACCCACCTCGGAAGGATGGAAGGCTGAGTCAACCTTGAGCCGGTGAGATTTGATCCGCTGATCTGCTGAACTAGCAGTCAGCTGAAGTAGCTGCAGTACTGCACTCTAAGCACTGTGCCACCTTGGCTGAGTTATTACTAACTCAACGGCTGCAATGATTCACTTAACAATGGTGGCAAGAAAAGTCATAAAATGGGGCAAAAGTCACTTAACAACTGTCATGATTAGAAACAAAAATATTGGGCTCAATTGTTGTCCTAAGCTGAGGACTACCTGTATACCCTTTTAGGAGTAAATTACCAGCATTCATTCTTTCTTCCAATAAAGTAGACAGACTAAGCCAGAAAAACTTATAGGACCCAAATTTGTTTCCTATTAGCAATATTTTGACCCCATATTTAACCTAGTTACTGAATGAACCATTCTTACAATATAATGAACCATAAACTCATCAAACGGCCTCAATTTACACAGCAATCAGAGCCATTAAAACCTAACTAATGTTAAAAGTAACTAAGCTTAGCTTATGTGGAAAGGCAGTTACTAAGTAATTAAGTGATCTAAGGTTAGACTAATCTTCACCCTATTTTTTTTAACCATAGACCTGAAGGAAGTTTAACCTGATCCTAATTTTACCATAACAGCAATGCAAATATGGGAGGCACAGTAGAGAGCTGCTGAGAGATCTAGGAGGGTTATGATGGTTGCATCACCTCCACCCTAAACCTTGGAAAGGTCATCTGCAGGAGCAACTGATGCTACCTCAGTACTATACCCAGGACTGAACAAGATCTGATGCCAATAGATTTCGTGAATCTATAAATGCACATTTCTCATTTGCTATAGACATATGGTCTGGACTGTTACCTGATTACCTGCATCTACACTCCTTCAGTTGAAAGTAATTCTGCCAAAAAACCACTTTTCTCAAAGATGTTTTAGCTAATTCGGAATCATCAGTGCATGCAATGAATTTGATGGTTTCATCCAAGATGTACCACTTTTCTCCGACTACTACAAAATTTAATTTGCTATTGCATTGCCTAATTATCCCACTTTCTTGGACATTTGTAGAAATGATTGCAAGCCTCATGCCTGCATTCATAGAATAACTGTTTGCGATATTGTTTGTTTCACCATTTGTAATATTCAGCCTGAAAGTTTTTTTAAACAGTTTGATCTTTTAAAAGAGACATAATTTAAAAGATTGATGCAACACTAATATTGAGTTAAACCCAGCTACAGCAGTTTTACCTGAAAAGTGACTTAAGCTATCTTAAAACCCAAGGTTTGCGGCATATAATCAATTATAATGCTTATATAATTTTAATGGAGTTTTTTTAAAAAAATATTGTAACATGCATTTAATTTTTATAATTCCTATTTTAAAAGCAGTAGTCTAATGTTTTATGTCATTTATCATTATATATCTGTATTAGGATCACTTGTGCTTTGAAACAGGATTTATGCTTTTGAACTTTGGTGTTGGAAAAGTCTCCTGAGAATACTGTGAGCAGCCAAGAAAACAAAGCAATGGATCATCAAACAAGAGCTCTCATGCAAGTCCCAAATGACCAGACTCAAATTATCCTTATTAAAACCCATTATGCAAAGATCTAGTTCTCTCTGTAGAAAGTTCTAATGCTGGGAAAGGTGGAAGGAAACAGAAGAGGATGACCAGCACTAAGATGATTGGATTCAGTTATGATGGTGATGGATACACTATTGGGCAACAGCTTAGGAACAGATTGTCTTACAGAAATATCTATGTGATTGCTAAGACTCAACAATGACTCAATAGAACAATCAAATAATCAATCAATTTGGTTCCCTATGAAAAGTGATTTTTTTCAAGATGGACTTCATCAAGGAATATTACAAATGGAATAGAATAACAGAGTTGGAAGGGACCTTGGAGATCTTCTAGTCCAACTCCCTGTCCAGGCAGGAAACCCTACATGTTTACATACATACACACACAAACACATTTCCACATATAGGTTTTCTATCGAAACAGTCTGGTCTACCCAAATATGGGAAGGAGCATACTGCTTCCTTTCGCCTTTCAGCCTCACTGCAGGAGCCCTCAGTTTCACAACAAACTATTTTGTGTTAAATTTATATTTACTGATAAAAGGGAAAAATAAAGTCTCCCTTTATTTCTTTGTCAGTAAATATATGTTTGTATGTATGTATGTATATAATTTCCTTCAGGGTAGAAAAGTTATGCAGTACACAGAAATGTAGCAAAAAAGAGTAAGCTAAAGAAACTAAAGGCATGAGATAAAAAAGGAAAACAAATTTAAATGTAATTTGTACCAGTGTCATTCACTATGCTTATTTTGTCCCTACAATTTGCACAGCATTTGTCTTCCTTTTAATATTTTTTTTTTCTAGGACATTACATTGATAGTAGTTGTTTTGATTTCACTTTTTGATAGCCTTTCCATACAGATCACTAAGATATTCTTTCCTCATTTCTTCCCAAATAATTTTATCACTTTTATTTTGAATTCTCTTCGCTCTACTGAAGCTCCTATTTAGCCCTCTTCAACATCTTATAAAACATTTACAAACATCTGCATCCAAACCCTTTGCATTTTTTCTGCCTCTTAATCTTAATTACTTATCCTTTTATTACACTCTTCACCACTATGTTCATTATATAATATCCTTTTCCCCCAGCAATCATTCTTTTATACACATTTTCCCATCATTTACAACCTCTTTATTAGTCTACCAAGCATCTCCTTTCATACTTCCCAATAGTCTAATGCTTCTATGGCATTCTGTTGTACTCTGTTCCAAGCAGCTTGCACATTTTATTATTTTACACATATTTTCCAATAATTCTGCTGGAAGATTAGTCTATTTTCTAACAATTCTTTATACTGAACTCAGGTTTTCTCTCCATGTAGTCATTTTCATTCCATTCTCTCTTTTTCTCCTTTTCTAGCATGTTTATTTTCCTACAATACCTTCTTTTGACACTATCAAAAATGATCTTAACTACATAAGAAGTAGTTAACTTAATGAAGAGGTCCATTCTCAGAACCTCTTATCACTCTTTTCTTTTTCACGAAGAAGAAATTCATGAATTGTGTCTCTTTTTAATTCTTTCTTTTCCACGTGAAGACAGAAATGGACATGCTTTAAGCCATATAATCCTAGGAAACGTTTTTCTAAGCAGATAGTCACAGTCACTATTTTCCTTAATTCTTGAGTCTTTGAGTCAGGGGTGAAATTCACTTACCTTTGCTACCGGTTCGCAAATGTGAGTGCAGGCATGTATGTGAGCGTAGCAAGCACACGCCTCCTCTCCGCATGTGCAGAGCCTTCTGTGCATGTGCAGAGGATCAAAAATGGGACATGATGACATTTGGGCGGGTGGGTGGAGCCTCCTGCTGCCAGCACTACAAGTTCGCCCACGCCGGATAGAACTGGCTGAATTTCATCACTGCTTTGAGTAGTCTAGTCACTTTTCTGTATTCTCTAATCTTGTCCTTTCCAATCCATTCATGTCACTTAGCAGAATACATTTTCCTTGAATCTCATCCAGGCAGAATCTTGCTCAATTTTTGCTGTACTAAACAAACCAAAATACAAAAACAAATGGCTTCTTTACCTAACTGCTTATTGTCACTATGTTTTCTTAACATTCAGTTGAAACCTCCCTCCTGTATAACTTGTGTCAATTCCATCTATCCACTCTATTTCCCCAAGAACAATTTTTACTCTTTTTCTGCATGTCAGCCTTTTAGGCATCTGATAGTTGCTGTTATCTTCAGTCTCCTTTATAACTAAGCATGCTGACTTCCCTTAATCTTTCAGACTTACATTCCATACCTGCAATTTAACTACATCATTCAGAATATCAAACACTTGGAAGAAAAACACAATATTATTCATGAGTATTGAAGAACTCCAACAAACATATTATTTGTCTAAATCCAAGGTTTTAATATCTCTCTCCATTTCAGACCAGTTTGCTGTGCTAGACTTGACTCAAGGCCTATTAAAACCTTTTCCGTTCTAGGTTGTGATAAAAGTTAAATCACCATGTAGTTAAATAGAATTAAACAATGACCTCAAATGGCAGGAAAATTGGCCTGAGGTTTTTATTTTATTAAAATCCTGAGGCAAAGTGCAAGATGTTGTCCTCATCTATTCCACAAATAGATACAAACAGAATAGTAGTATCTTAATTCTGAATATAGGGTGCCATATTTGCTTCAGAAACTTTGGGCAGATTGACTGAAAATAATTCTCTATTGCCCCTGAAGCATTGGCCTTATCCTTTCTAATGATGAACATCATATGACAGTTACTGAGAAGGCAGCACCATCCATCTCTAGATGAGCTGACTGTTTTGGGGTGTCTTAGAAGACCTCATCCTTCTTTCTATTGTGGTAAGATTCAACAGCCAGTCCACCCATCTGTCCATCTGCCCATCCATCCATCCATCCATCCATCCATCCATCCATCCATCTATCTATCTATCTATCTATCTATCTATCTATCTATCTATCTATCTATCTATCGCATTTATATAGCTCTCCATCTTTCAACCAACTCTGTGTAGCTCCTAATCAAGATTAAAGACATATAAAATTATATTAAAACTGTAAAACTCATCTGATTAAAACATTAACAAAAATACAAAAACCTGGCAGTTCTAATGTCTGATTATTTATTTTTATTGATTGATTGATCAAATTTGTTTTCTGCCCATCTCGCGATTCAGGCAACCCTGAGCAAATTATCTAGTTTTCCACCAATGCTAGGCAGGAAAGTCAGGTCTTCAGAGCCTTATCTAAAGCTGAAAGGGTGGTGGCCTGTCAAACTTCAAAGGAAAGAGGGATCCACAGAGCAGGGGTTGCTACAGAAAAGGCACACTTCCTAACTCTCATCAGATGACAATATTTAGGAATAGGGACTAGGAGTTTGCTCACCCTATTTGACTTGGTAGGACAGGTAGATATTTTTAGGGAGGACATGTTATGTAAAATAGAAAGGGAAGCCATCTTGTTTTTGCCTCAGGCAGGAAAACATCTTGGTCTGACTTGATGTGCCAGTGATTCTCAGTAGCACATTTATTGCTTTTGAAGTATTTGGAATAGTTGGATCCTATAATACGACAATAGCACTTTCTTGAAATACATGTATATATTTCATTTCCTCCTTTGTCTCTGGGGGAGAGTTTAGAGCTCAGATAGATTACATTAATCAGCTGCTAGAGTCTTTTAAAGCTTATTTTCCTCTTCCTGTGAGAAGTATCGCACTGTGCAAAATGTAACATGCTGTTACATTTAAAATATTTCAATAGACTTTGCAGGGGAAAAAAGCCTTAAAAATAGTTTCTAATTACTTGTTCTTAGGAAAATCACATCTAAATTATGAGCAATTATTTTTTTTAAAAAAGTGCATTTATAATAGTCAAATCAAACGAGGTCAAATGTTTAAGAACAAAAGGGTTAGGTCATAATTACAAGGCAGGGGAAGGTAGCTTGCACACAAGCAAAGGAAGAAAAGATTTTAGGATCATGATCTCTTCTGAATTACCAAAGCTGTGCAAGTACTTAGATTCAGTACTTTTGAACAATTGCAGGAAATTGTTTCTTTAAAAGGTGTCCATAGTCTACCATTTTCAATTCTTACACTGCAGTGCTTCTGGCGTTCATTGTCAGAATGATGCTGAGAAATTTACAAGAATGCAGCCATAGATAAGATAGCAGATGGCCAAGACTGTACAAGGCATTGTATTCTGGTTCTTAAAGTAGCAAGCAGGATATACTTGCAGCTCTTCTCATATGTGTACTAGGAACAGGCTCCTCTTGTTCCTCTGCCTCTCTACTGTCAGCCTCTGAAGGCTCTGGAGTCCACACATCACTCCCCAATAGCCCTGGCCCCATCTCTGCCTCTGATGCAGAGCCCTCATCCCAACCTTCCTCAGCCTCCAGGACTGGCCCATATTCTTCCTCAGCCTCATCGCTGTCCAATTCCGCTGCCAGCTACACAGGCTGTGGTGAACCACAACACTCCTGCTCCTCAAGGTTACTCTTATAGCTTATTACAAACACCTATGTGGGGCAACTCGGTATAATCATCCATTGATTCAGTGTCTGATACTATCTATACTGATGATATTCAGTTATGTACCCAGCCCTAGCCAGCCAAATGATGTTGTCAAGAGCCTATCCCAGTGCCTGGAGGCTATGTGAATCTGGATGGGAGAAAATAGGCTGAGACTTAACCTTGTCAAGAGTGAATGATGTTTGAACCTCTCAAACCTGAAGTGGTTCAAATTTTGGTTCTGTTTGGGATTGCATTTTTCCCTTCAGCACTAGCAGTTGGGGGGGGGGGGAAGGGTGTTCTCAGATGAATAGATCCTTCTCAAGCAGTAGATAGTATCTGGGACCAGACAGCACCACTAAAAAGGTAAAGGGTCCCTGTCTGCATGCTAGTCATTTCCGGCTCTAGGGGCAGTGCTCATCTCCGTTTCTAAGCTGAAGAGTCAGCACTGTCTGAAGACGTCTCCGTCGTCATGTGGCAAGCATCACTAAATGCCAAAGGCACATGGAACGCTATTACCTTCCCACCAAAGTGGTCCCTATTTTTCTACTTGCATTTTTATGTATTTTCGAACTGCTAGGTTGGCAGAAGCTGGGACAAGTAATGGGAGCTCACTCTGTTACGCGGCACTAGGGATTCAAACTGCTGAACTGCCGACCTTCTGATCGACAATCTCAGCATCTTAGCCACTGAGCCATTGCGTTCCCATTGCACCACTAGTTGGTACCAATTGTTCCCACACCTAAATTGGGATGCCTTTACAACAGTCTCTCATGCATTGGTCATCATTTGACTAGACTATTGCAATGAATTTTAAATGGGTCTGCCCCGAAGACTACTTGGAAATTGCAGCTGGTCCGGTTATGAGCTGCTCTAGTTGCCAGTGGGCTACTCAGGGCAATTCAGTGTGCTGATTATCACATATAGCCGTGATGGCGAACCTATGGCACGGGTGCCACAGGTGGCATACAGAGCCATATCAGTGGGCACACGAGCTCAGCTCTAGCATGCATGCGTGCGCCAGCCAGCTGATTTTTGGGCCTTCTGGGCCCACCAGAAGTCAGGAAACACACTGTTTCTGGCCTCCAGAGGCCTGTGAGGGGGTGGGGAAGGCCGTTTTTGCCCTCCCCAGGCTCCTAGAAAGGCTCTGGAGCCTGGGGAGAGCAAAAAACGGGCCTACCAGGCCCACCGGGCCATCACATGCCAAAACCGGGGGGAGCATGGGGGGGGCGTGGCGCATAGAATTATGGATGTGAGCACACGTGCGTGTGATCCCACTGCGCTCCCCCCGCTTTTGGCACCCGATGGCAAAAAGGTTAGCCGTCACTGACATATAGCAATAGTAATAGCACTAAAACTTATATACTGCTTCACAATGCTTTACAGCCCTCTCTAAACAGTTTACAGAATCAGCATATTGCCTCTAACAATCTGGGTCCTCATTTTACTGACCTTCACAGTGGATCTGTTTGATTTGATTAAACATTATCGTCTTGGTGAACCAGGGCAGTGGGCTTCTCTGTCATGGTGCCAGCCTTCTGTAATGCCATTTCACATGAGATCTTATAGCTGCTACACTGGCCTTATTTAAATGAGCCCTAAAAACCTGACTCTACATCCAGGCCTGCACCAGAGTGGGTGATGGATCCTTAGTGTGACATTTGGGACTTTTGAATAACCGTTGAATAACAACTTTTTTTAACAGTGTAATTGTTTATTTTAACCTTAACCTTTTTGCTTTTTATGGTTGTATTTTGTGAGCCACATAGAACTGTAACAGATTAGTGTAGTTTATAAATCCTATAAATAAATAATTGATTATGTATTTATAGTGTGCGTGTGTATTACATGTACAAAGTTAACTTGAACTGTATATAGCAAATTAAAGTATAAAATATACATATACCCAGGTATAACAATCACCTTTAAAATAAATATTGCTGCCTTTCCACTCTTTTTACTGGAAAACCAGTAAAAAAGAACTGTAGAAACTCTGCTGGATTTAGAACCATTTCAGCGGTCTTAGTAAAAGAAGGCGTAGAACCCATTACAGTGCATAGTAATCATTGATTCAGTTGAATGGGCATTTCTTCCTTTGTAAAATAGTCAATGAACTGGTGGTATTAGTCTGTAAGAAAGTAAATGACAGCAGAAATGACAAAAGCACTCAAGGTGACAGAACACGAAAAGGCTACTTTCAAATCACAGCAGGAAATTACACAGGGAGCTGAGTAAAGGCAGACTTTGTTTGTTTCTGCCCTCAAAAAATAGTTGCTCTCCTTTTCTGGTGATGGGGTAACTGGGGCAATGTGAATAAGCTGCAGGTCTACAAAAGTCAGTATTTGCTTTTGCTTCTCTCAATATGAGAAATGCCATAGAAGGGAAAGAAATTATACTACATCTGCTGGTTACGTTCCATAAATCCTATTAAAATTTCAGCTGCATCGGTGGAAAAAAATACTTTTCTATTAATTGATAGACCTATTATCCAGAGTACCAGTAAAATGTTAAAGCTACCGTGTTTCCCCAAAAATAAGACCCTGTCTTATTTTATTTTTTTTGAACCCTGAAATAAGCGTTTGGCCTTATTGCCATGCGCTCAAAAGCCCGATTGGGCTTGTTATCTTATGTCTTATTTTGGAGGGAAACAGGGTAAAGAACTGGAAAATATTTGAGAAGTCAATCACAATGAGTTCATATGGAAGATCTAAACTCCCCTTAGGTTCTAAATCATTGAGTTTGGTGGATTATTAAATGTGGCCTATTATTAATAGGGCCTATTAAATGTGGCAGAACTGAAAGTGGATAAAGTGGATGGATAATAGTAAGATTTTGCCCCCAACTCCATTCTTTTGTTCCTGAAAAAAGTTTGAGAGGTCCTTTTTGAAAAAACACAATCTCAACCAAATAAGTTGTACATGCTACACTTTTTCTGTGTGCATGTTTTCTGTTTCAACATAGGGTGAAATCATGGTGCCAATTTCTCTGTTAGTGTTCAATGAGGCTTCACAATACAAGCAGTCCTCAATTTACAACCATAAATGGAACTCAAATTTCCATTGTTAAGCAAGGTGGTTGTTAAGTGAATCCTGCCCAATTTTACAACCATGTTTTGCCACAGTCATTAAGTGAATCACTGCAGTTAAGTGAATCAGGTAGACATTAAGCGAATCCAGCTTCATCCATTGACATTACTGGTCAGAAGCCAGCTAGGAAAGTTGTATGTGATGATCACATAATAGGGCACTGCAACCAGTGTAAATACATACCAGTTGCCAAGTGTCTGCCTTTTGATCATGTGATTGTGGGGACACCATGATAGTCATAAACACAAGGATAGGTTGTAAGTCAATTTTTTTCAGTACCATTGGAACTTCGAATGTTTGGTAAATTATTGGTTGTAAGTTGAAGATTACTTGCAATGGGACTTACAAGCCATATGACATCCTGCAGCTGCAAGTACAATAGTGAATTTTTGGGGGAGTGTAGAAGCTCAGTGAGTTTGCTGATATAACTTTTAAGCTGTCAGAAGTTTGAAGTGCAAACAGAGTTTCCAACTGTATTCTTGGCTAAGATGTCCCCATGCTATCTTAGAGCAGGGCTGTCAAACTCACGGCTGGAAAGCTGCATTCGTCACGCACTGGCCATGGCCACACCTGGTTTAGTGAAGGGGAAAAAAGTTGTGATACGTCCTGTGACAACGCCGTGATGATGCAAGTTTGACACCTCTACTTTAGAGGCAACAAACGTTACATAGACATCAGTGTTGAAGTGGGTTCTGTTGTGATGTACTTCAGTGGTGGGTTTCAAAAAATTTTTCTACCGGGTTCTGTGGATGTGGCTTGGTGGGCGTGGCATGGCTTGGTGGGTGTGCTTGGTGGGTGTGGCAGGGGAAAGATACTGTAAAATCTCCATTCCCTCCCCACTTCAAGGGAAGGATACTGTAAAATCTCCATTCCCACCTCACTCCAGGGGAACAGTACTGTAAAATCCCCATTTCCTCCCTTATCAGGTGGGACTTGGGAGACAAAGAATAGATGGGTGGGCCAGTCAGAATTTTTACTACCGGTTCTCTGAACTACTCAAAATTTCCACTACCGGTTCTCCAGAACTGGTCAGAACCTGCTGAAACCCACCTCTGATGTGTTTGCCTTCAGCAGGTGGAAAGGAATAATGTCACTTTGATATTTGCATTATTAGACAAACAGCAGTTTGGGACCAGTCCCGTGAAGGCCGGAGAAGTTGTTGAATACTTGCTTGTCTCTTATTATTGGTTTACTTATTTGTTAGTATAAAATAGTCTCTCAGCCTTTCAATCTGAAGTATGCACTACAGGTAATTCTCAATTAAGAACCATAATCAGGATTGTAATTTGTGTCACTAATTTATAATTAAGGAAAAGAAAGAAACTGAATATTTTTCGCCTTGGGACTTATTTTATCAATGGTTAGCTGACAAAAACAGGAGTTAGAAACAGGGATATATATAGAAGGATCAGTGATATAAGGAAGGTATGTTAAATTGGTTAAGAAAATAATATGTTTATTATTAATGTTATTAATATTATTATAATTGATACTAATGCAATGAATATTGTTGTAAACACTTTGATTATTATTTCCTAAAATGATGTACCCGGACAACACACTGTTCAATTGAAATTTGAATTTTTGTATGCTATAAAATAAAATAAAAACTTATTACAAAAAAAAAAAAGAAAAGAAAGAAAAAGAATCATAATCAGGATTATAATTTCTGTCACTAAACAATGCGGTCATAACACATAACGTCAATCCTAGAACTCTCAGTTGTCATTATTAAGCAAGAATTGTGGCTGATTAAGTGACTTCCAGGTGGCTTGCAGGCAGGCTAGTAGGCAGTAAAGGTGGTGTGAAGTTATAGCATGAGTGTGGCAGGGCTGAGGTGGCTGCTGTCAGGCTGGGAGGATATAGGGATGGCCTGCAAGGCATGGAGTAAGTGTAGTGGGGCTGGGGGAAATTGCCAGAAAACAGGGTACAGTGCAAGTGAGTGACTCTGACAACTTGCAACTTTCCCTATCAACTTCTCCATTGACTTTCTTTGTGGGAAACCAGCAGGAAAAGTTGAAAATGGTGATCACATGACCAAAGGATACTGAAATTGTCATAAATATGATTGCCAAATCATGATAGCAATAGCAATAACAATAGCACTTAGATTTATATACCGCTTCATGGTGCTTTACAGCCAGAGGTGGGAGTCAGCCGGTTCACACCGGTTTGAGCAAGCTGGTTGATAACTTTTTACACAGTTCGGAGAACTGGCTAATCCCACCACTGGATGGCCCCTCCCCTCCCAACCTCCCCTTGCCACTCCCAGGAGTCCCAGCCACTCCTTATGTCACCTCTCCCATCTTGGCCGGTGCCTAGAGTCATATCCATGGCATAGCTGCTGCTACTCTCTGGCTCCCTTGCTTGCTTGCCTTGACCATGCGGCTCTCACGGTCCAGCCTGCTTGCCTGCCTTTGCCGCGGCCTCCCACACGGCCCAGCTGCCTGCCTGGTGAGTCTTCCTTTGCCTTTCTCCGCTGCCTCCCATTCAGCCCAGCTCCCTGCCTGGTGAGCCGGGGGGGGGGAAGCTACTTCCGGCCTTTGTTGCTGTTCTCTGCCCCAAGACACTGGCCTGCCGCAGCCGCCATTGTCTCCTCCTCCTCATTGCCTGCCTGCTGGCCTGAACCACCCACTACTGCTGTTGTTGCCGCCTCATGGCTGAAATGGCCCGCCTCATGGCCGAATTGGCACGTGGAGCGAGAGGAGAGGAGAGTGCGGGTGTCAGCCTCCACCTTTACTGTTTTGGCTGCCATGGTAATGGGAGGGGGGAGAGCTAGTTAGCATGGGGGGGAAGCATGCTGGAGAGAGATGAAAGTGAAACTTAAGCTACTGGGTTGCATCTTTGAAGCTGCTATCGGGTCAACGGTCGTGGCATTCCTGATTAATGACGCTGCCAGATGTGTGCTTCCACCTGACCCCTGAGAGGCCTTTGGATTGGATGATTTACATTGGACACTGGGAGGGGATGCTTTCTATCTGCAATTTTCGCGCGTTTTGTCTCAGATTCTGCTTTTCCTTGGTTGCGATCACTTCATTTTCTAGTAAAAGTACCTTTCTCTATAAACAATGGAGTTTGGGTCATTCTTTCCTGGACTTTGAAGGAAGCATACCTGACATTAAGCAGAATCTCTTTTCTCCAGCCATCCCAGATAAATACCGAGGGGGCTGAACCCAAAAGAATGTCTGATCAAGAGAGTGAAGGAGATCAGATGGGAGCTTCTGGCTCTACGATAACTTCACTTCAAGGAGAGAAGGAAGCTGCAGAGTGGATGGAAAAAATTCGGCTGAGAGGGGAGCCAGAGGAAGTCAGATGGTTGAGGGGAGTAGGAAGGTTGCCGGACCTGGGGAGGACCCCCCAAGGAGTAACCAGCTCCAGACCCCGTAAGGGAGAGGCAGTGTAGCTGTAAGAGCAAAAGGAGAGCCTCATGATTGCTCAAGCTATGCAACTCCTCCACAATGCCAAAGAAAACCGGAAAAGCTATGAGTCTTATGCATTCCCTGTGGGGAAGGGAGGAGACTACCCCAGGGTGGATCCAGAAGAGACTGCTTGTGGGGGAGAGGAAGAGGAAGCTGGGGAAAAACATATCAGGCTTCTGGTGCCCAAGTGAGGGATGCAGCAGCCCAGGGACCCCCAGCCTTGCAGGCCCCACCCCGCAGATGCAAAAAACCCAAAATTCTGCCCCCCCTTACCAAAAAATATGGAGGGAATCCAAAGACTTTGGGGATTTTCTTGACCCAAGTGTGGAACCACATGCAGGACTGGGGGGAGGACTACTTATCAGATGCGGCACGAGTGAGATGCATCATGAATGCCTTAGAGGGAGTGGCAACTGAATTGGTGGTGATTCTCCACAATAATAACTCCCCCTTGCTGAGAAACTACAACCTGTTCATGGAGGCTCTTAGGAGGTGGTTCAAAGACCACCTAGCTGAGCGGAAGGCGAGACTCCAAATGAAGCTTATCCAGCAGGGCCGGAGATCGGTGGCAGAATACACCCAAGAGTTTCATGAGCTGGCACCTTATATGACAGGCTGGTCAGAAGCGGCCCTACTGGAGAGCTTTAAGGATGGACTGAATGAAGACATCTACAAAGACTGTAGAGCACGGGGGGGTCCCTGAAGATTTGCAGAGCTGGTACGTAGTAGCTAAGGACATGGAGATTGATCTAGCCCGAAGCTGACTCCAAGGAAGCTGTGCAGGGGATCCGTCATCCTCCTACTACTGCAAAGGAGCACCAAAGACGGCCACGAGGAGAGCGGAATTCAAACCCAAATCGAAGCCCTTCACGTGCTTCAAGTGTGGAAAGGAAGGTCATCGAGCTGCAGAGTGTTTCTCCAAGCCAGTGCCAAAATTGACCGGCTCAGGGCCAAAGAAAGCTTACTGGGCAAGGAAGGAGTATCAGGGAATGACTCAGCTGTAGTGCGCAGAGATTGGTAGAGCAGCGGCAATGGTTTGGAGCTTGAAATCCAGCAGAAGAAACCCAGGCAGAGAGGTGGACCAATCTCTCCTACTCCCCTTCCTCGAGGAAGGTTGTTGCCATGGGCAATGCGGAGAGCATGGACTCTCAGCAAATGGACTTCAGGGTGCACAATCTACTCCCTCAAGTTCCTGATGCATGAACTGGACAAACTGGAAGACAGATTCGCTGTCGTGCTAGTGAGTTGGCTTTTTGCTTTTTCCCGCCATCTCCCCATCCCAATCCAGCACTGTGCAGATAGCCCAAAGGAGGTGGAAAATGGGGGAGGTTCTGCCGGCCCTTCTCTTCCCCCCCCACCAGCCTCCTTTTGCCAGAATGCACCAGGCAGGCTCGGCAGGCAGCGGTGAGGGGAAGCGGTGGGATCCCCCTTCCATCACAATCTTTAGATGGGCTTTTATTTTGTCAGTCCAAGAGGAGTGGGGGAAAGGAGCTTGGAATGGTACAGAGGAAATTGCCGTGTCTCTGCAGCAGCTGATCCATTGTTTGCCAGCAGGCAGGAAATGGGTGGTGGGCCTTGCTGTGAGTGATGTCAAGTTGACCACACCCACTCAGTCACATGACACACACACACACACACACCCCGCCACACATACCCAGCTAGTCATTAGGAAGAACCGGTTGTTAACTTACTTTAATCCCACCACAGTTTACAGCCCTCTCTAAGCGGTTTACAGAGTCAGCATATTGCCCCCAACAATCTGGATCCTCATTTTAATGACTTCAGAAGGATGGAAGGCTGAGTCCACCTTGAGCCTGGTGAGATTTGAACTGCCAAATTGCAGGCAGCCAGCAGTCAGAAGAAGTAGAAGAATGCAGAAGTACTGCATTCTAATCACTGCACCACTGCGGCTCATGATCATGTAACTGCAAGGCTCATGGATGGACAGATCTTCAAAGACCAGTCATAAGTACGAGCCATTGTAACTTTGGTCACTGAACAAATGGTCATTAAGCAAGGAATACTGTATGTGGGTTTTAACTAAACAAGTACGTGAATATTTCTGCTGTGATGATGATCCTTTATCGTGTTTTCCACTTCCTCCTGGATCAGTTATAATTTCCATATAGTTTCCAAAGGCATTTTGTGGGATGCATATATTTGGAATCTTGTCTGGAGATTAATTAAAGCATGGGCAAAGGCGATTGGACAGTTGTTTGTTGGAAAAGACTAAAATCTTAGCCTTAGGTGGCAATAGTTCATCCAGACTGCTGAGAACCTCTGAGATGCTAAGCTTATTTGGCTATTGTTAGGACTACTGTAGTAATGTGTGGGATTTCAAACCCTTGAAATATGTTATATAAATGTTAAGTATTATTATTCCCCAGGGATATACTAGCACAGCTAAAAACAACAACAGAAAGACATGGAGAAATGTGTAGTATTTATCAGAGCATTTCTACAAAGGCCACCTGCTATTCTCTGTGTCTCTGATTGGAATTTTTTTGTGTCTTTTGTCGCTTGTCTGCTTTTTGTTCCAAGGATTAATTGCCTCTTCGGATTTTCATTACAATGCCACATTCAGTATATTATGTGCAACCAGCTAACTCTGCCCCGTAATATTTTAGCTATTTAAAGTATATTTCCCCTATGCATTTTCAAAAAAATAATCTTCAATTACATACAGTTGTGAACAAGAATGTGTAATGGCCACTTTCTGGCCCCAAAATTTGATGTCCTTTCAGTCCTGAATTCCATCCCAAGAAGTTTGACCTTTATTTATATTTTATTTAATTTAGGTGCTTTATCCTATACTGTATATGTTGTACACAGGACGTAATATCACAATAGGAACAAACAAATCTAGGCCAGCACAGAACAATTTACCAAGGCTAGAATTGTAAAGAAGATATTTAGTGTAAGTCGCTCAGAGCCTCTTCAAACTGCAAGATGGATCTTCAAATAGAAATAGAACAACTGTGGCAAAAGAAAGCAAAGGTAGTACTAATTGTAATAGGCACCCTGAGTGCAGTCCCAGAACAACTGAAGCATCACTTGAACAACATCAGCATTGACAAATTCACCACCAGTTAATTGCAAAAGGCAGTTTTAATCAGAACTCCTTACATCCTAGATAGACAAAAATACCAAATCTAGTCTGAATATCTGCTGACTGCGTGAAGAACCATAAATTTGATAATAGCAGCTTTACTTAAGAACAGTTTACGTCTAACACCTTCAAACATCAACTTCTGCCTATTCCAGATCCTTGGGAAGGATCCTTGGGAAGGACTCAATGCGTGGATAAAAATATAATATACCGTATTTTTGGCGTATAAGACGCACCTTAGTTTTTGGGGAGGAAAATAAGAAAAAACCTGATTGGCGGTGGATTGCCTTCCGGAATACCCCCAATCAGCTGTTCCCACAGGTGAATTTTAGCAACAGGTTTGTTGGTTGTAAGCTCTGTGCCTTGCTCTTTTTTTTTTTTTTGCTTTTTTTCTGCCTCTGAAACTTCTGAAACAGCTTCAGAATAAAAGCCTCTGAAGCTCTGTTTCTGAGGCTTTTTTTCTGAAGCTCTGTTTGGAGGCTTTTTTTCCAAAGCTCTGTTTGGAGGCTTTTTTCCTGAAGCTTCATTTCTTATGCTTTCATCAGCCTCTGAAAGCTCCATTTGAGAAGCTAGGTGGGACTACATTCGGAGTATAAGATGCACCCAGATTTCACCCTCTTTTTTGGGGGGGGGGAAGGTGAGTCTTATATTCCAAAAAATATGGTAACCATAGATATAATATATGTTCATTATTTTTATTCATATTGTATTTATATAAGGTTAAAGCTGAAGAGGGGAATAAAATAAACAGCCTGGAAAAAGGCGAAAGTAAGTGTTTGGTTTAGTGTTTAAGGCATCAGCGAGAAACTGGGAGACCATGAGATCTAGTGCTGCCTTAGGCATAAAGCCAACTGGGTTACATTGGGCCAATCACTTTCTCTCTGGCCTTGGACTCCTAACCAAGGCAATTGCAAATCACTTCTGAAAACTTGCCCCCCTCCCCCTCAAAATCCTGCAGGGACTAATCCAGATAGTCACTAGGAATTAACCCTAACTCAAACACATACACACACACACACGGATAATATCAAAGGAAATAGGAAAGCAATTTTATTTTTTAAATATTGTTTTAGAAAGATTACTTTGTGTATAAAACCATTTTTTATGTTTTATTTTTATTTTATTTTAAAGTTGAACATGTACTGGCAGTTTTATTTAAACTTTATAAAATAAAGAATATAAAATGATGTAAGGACATTAAGGCCCTTTAACTATAAACAGATTTTAGAAATAAAAAAAAAATATGCTGACACAAGAGTTATAAAACCATAGTTGGTTGGAGAAGATTCAGGTTGTCTATACTGCACCAATAAAGAGCTCAGAGTGTTCAACTCTTTGAGGATTTGCCTTCCTGAAAGCAAATAATAAGAGTTTAGTTTATGGAAGTAAAAACTGAATGTGTTATGGCATTTTAGAGATTAGTATGCTTATTATGGCATAAGGGAGCTTTACCAACCTCATAACATGGGATGTGTTCAGACTTCAACTTTCAGAAATCTTGACTTTTTTACTTTCACCCTGAATCCTTTCCCTTTTAAATATTTATTTTACTTTTCAGATCATATGAATTCCAAGATTTCTTCATAATGTCTTGGTAATACCACATTTGGAATATTGCATTCAGTTTTGGTCACCACAATATAAAAAAGACGTTGAGATTCCAGAAAGAGTGCAGAGAAGAGCAACAAAGATGATTAGAAGACTGGAGGCTAAAACGTATGAAGAATGGTGGAAGAAATTGGGCATATTTAGTTCAATGAAAAGAAGGACTAGGGGTCATATGATAGCAGTTTTCCAATATTTAAGGGGCTCTGACAAAGAGGTCAAGCTATTCTCCAAAGCACCTGAAGGCAGAACAAGAAATAATGGATGGAAACTAATAAAGTAGAGAGGCAACCTAGAAATAAGGAGAAATTTCCTGACAGAACACTTAAACAATGGAATGGCTTGCCTTCAGAGGTTTTGGGTACTCCATCGCTGGAAGTTTTTAAAAAGTCATTGGATAATCACTTCTCTGAAATTGTACAGAGTTTCCTGCTTGAGCAGGGAGCTGAACTAGAAAACCTCCAAGGTCCCTTCCAACTCTTTCATTCTGTTATTCTAATTGGTGGCAGGGAATAGTAAACACATATCTGAGTATAAAAGTATAATGTTATAGTGCAACATCTCTGTGAAGTTAATATGACTAGACTGAAAACCAATGATGTTGCAATGAACCATTAGATGGAAAATTTTGCACCGCTGATGTTCTTTTTCAAGTTCTTGTGTGATTTAGATTCTAATCAGATTGAAATTGTGGGTTTACATCCTCTTTCCTGTATTCAGAGCCTGTTATGCTAAAGAAAAACAAAGCAAGGTGCCATGATCACAAGGAAACTCACAAGCATAAATTTACTTCATAAATTTCCATTTAAAATGAGTGTTGAAATGGAAGTTCTCAAGGGTACACAAGAGGTAGAATCTGTATGTGTGACTTTATCTTCTTCCCCCATACATTAATATGACAGGAAGAATGAGTTTTGAGAAATACAAAGTAGATTGTGTTTGTATTAGGATAACAATGGTTGCCTGTATCTTTCATCTGTGTCCTTGCTTTCACATTGCCTGCTTATGCTATCCATTGGTAAATAAGCCCATTATCAGAAAGACCTTTATGTCTCCACTCGCTAAGAGCATGAGGAATGCAAAGCATATTGCACAAAGCATACCAGGCAGGAAATTATCTGTGGGAATCTCTTTAGTCTCGTCTCTACAAATACAAGAGAACTTTACTTTGGCCTTTCTTAGTGCCCAGTAATCCACCATCTTTTCCTGGTTTCTTGTCCATTTTCCACCTAGGTATGCAAAGCATAACCTCAGTCAGTGGTGAGATCCTCCCAGCTTAACAACCAGTTCAGTGATCACGCACTTTGCACGTGCAGACACCTAACCCACACTGCACGCGTGTGCACAGTTTGAACAAATCTTCATTTCTGGGTTTCTTCGGAGGAGTAACACAACTGATTCGCACGGCAATTGGCTCTGGTGCATGAATCAGCTGAGGAGATAAAGATAGGAAAATAGCACGGGTGGGTGGCTGGGCCCATCTGATCGTCAGAGAGAACCGGTTCACTCCCAGCTGATCATCGGAGCTACCAGTTCATCTGAACTGATCCAAACCAGTAGAATCCCACTACTGGCCACAGTGATATGTTTCCCAGTCTTTCTACTCCTAATGTAGTCTGTGGCTCCCCCTTCCTCTAAAATGGGGGAAACAAAAGCAAAGCAGATTTCTGTTCTGCCCCACCTATGGACCACAAAGAACACAGCACACACAAAGTCTATACAAACCTTAGTTTACTAATTAAGGACTAATTAATGAGCTTTCTTAGTAGTTGTTCAAACACAAGTACAGTTTAAATCAGTTTTTTCTGAACAAGGGCTGTTAATTTAACTTCATTAACAGCCGACAAGAGTCCAAGAAATAATAACTCAATTCTGAGGCACAGTCTTTCAGATAACCGTAAGTTTACTGTGGTTGGCAGAATGCCCAGAAGCAATTTGCAGGAAAAATGACAAGAGAGAAGCAAGAGCCGACGCGATATTTCTGGAGTCAATACGCGAAGGAATATGAATGAAGTTGTTTTCTGCAAATTGCCTCAGTCGTCATCATTCCTTAAATAGGCTAGGGGAGTGGCCAATTAACACCAAGCCTTACTCTCGAGGAGACCTCCTCCTGAGGAGCCATTCCTGCCTTTTGGCAGCTCTGCACACCCGTGCATTGAGAAGAGGCTCCTCCTCTTCTTCCTCTTCACTTATGGGAACTTCTGGAGGATCTGAGGGCTCTGGCTGAATCCCCGCCTCTGGCACCAAATCTTCTCCAGCCTCCTCGCTGTCGGAATCAGCTACCAGCTGCACAGGCCACTGGTGGGCCACAACACTTTCTGCCTTCTGTATCTTTTATTGTGTCTTGGTTATATAATAAAAAGGGTGGTTTGTGTTGTTGATTGAAAGTATATGTACACATTGTTCCAAAAGTGGAACTATAAAACACCTTTCATCAGTTTGCACGACAGAACATTATAGGCAGGGCATAAGGAGTTGACTTCTAACTGTGGAAATTTTAAACCCTTAACATCAAGGGTAATTTTGTGGCAGCAAAAAGCATAATTTATTTCATACCCTCCATTGAAAAGAGAGAAATTGCATTGCACAGCTGGCTGAACTGACAGAACTTGAGGCTGCCACACATAGAATCTACACTATATTAGAATAAAAATGAAAATCCTCTTTTATTCCCCGCAGGTTAAGAGCATATCTCAACAAAAAAATGAGCCACGAAGTAATCCATATCAATAGTTATGAAAAATCATTGTGGCAACCTAAAAGAATAGCTTCTCTTTGATATGGGAAATGACGGTTTTCCAAAGCTGACACTTCATCTATACACCATCTATCCTGGTGTATATAGGTGTTATTGTTCAAGGTCAGACACTCTGAAATTGCTATGAGCCCCCTCCAGATAGCAATAGCATTTAGACTTATATACTGCTCCATAGTGCTTTACAGCCCTCTCTAAGTGGTTTACAGAGTCAGCATATTGTCCCCCAATAATCTGGGTCCTCATTTTACTGACCTCAGAAGGATGGAAGGCTGAGTCAACCTTGAGCCGGTGAGATTTGATCCGCTGATCTGCTGAACTAGCAGTCAGCTGAAGTAGCTGCAGTACTGCACTATAACCACTGTGCCACCTCGGCTCTATGTAAGCTATGTGTCTTTTGACAGGATACACATATCTCTGTGTTGGGAAAATGTACATGGATCAGGCCAAATAATAGCTTTTATACTGATATGAATTTGAAAGATCTGTCTTGCATTTACTGCTCAGTGCTAATTCTTAACCAATCATATTCAGCGCGCCCAGTTTGGAGTTAGACAATATGTTCACGTTGTTTGAAGACACAGACTCCATCTGACTTGGGTCACTTTAGCATGTATTTGTTCCCAAGTTCACTGTCCTGCTTCTTTATCATTATACAAGGAATTCAGATTTAAATATATATCTAAATACCCACACTTCCTCCTCTTGATTTTCTTTCAAAAGAAAAGATCAAAATATTTCTTTTCAGCAAAAAGCAGTGGCAAATCACTTGTTGCCAAGAAAATTATACGGTAGCATCCAAATATTGTATGCCTTTCAGTTCAACTCAGTCCAGAAACTGACTAACCCAAAAGATATCACGAATCCTTAACACTGCAGCTTATGAGGCTGCTTTCCTTATTGGAAATAACAAAGGGAGAAGGAATAAAAATTAGTCATGCAGCTTAAGGCAACACTATACAGACTTCTATGTAGGAACAGGGAGATTGACAGCTCAGAGCTAACAGCTACGCATGACATCACCAGGGAATACATCAAAGGACTGTCAATTATGGAACTACAAGCTGTCATTCATTTAAGGGATGTGCAGAATTCCTATGAGAAATTCCTTTTTTTTTCATAGTGAATTTCTTTTCAATATACCTCCTGTTTCCTTCAATCATTGTTTAGTAAAAATTTAGTGCCAATTTAAAGATTTGAGACAATCAAAATTCTGATCTGTCTATCCTCTGTTCAAAATTCTTCAATTATTTAATCCTAACAATATAAATTGATATTATCTTTTGGGTATTTTTTTTTCAGTAAACAACATTAAGAAAAAACATTGCATAGCTAAATTAAATTAAAAATATTAAAATTAAATATTTTAATAGTATCAAAGAACAAAGATTTATCTTCTCAACATTAAATTATTATCCCTTGGACCCCAACATGGTAGCTGAGAATGACAACTGGGAAAAAAAGAGTTTACCCGTCTCAAATAAACAAAGTTTAAAAACAAAGAGATAATGTTTTGTTATTACAAATTACAAAGTCCAACGATATGAGGATATCTAAAAATAATGCACCAATTCGGGAAGAACAACATCCAGAATCAGAAATAACAGAACAGAGATTAGCAGATCAACACTGATTTATAATACAAAACAAAATATTGACAGAGGCAGAATTGGAAGTACAGCAATGGTCTATCCAGGACAAAGAAATCGAAAACAAAAACAGTCAATAACAAAGATAAAAAAGTTTGAATAGTGGACACTGGAGACAGCAGAAGAGAAGAGGAAGAACTGGACAAAACAACAAAACAAGAACCCCTGCAAACAGAAGTAGAATGACTATAGCACAAGAAAGCAAAGATAATAGCAATAGTAATAGGTACCTTGGGTCTATAGTGGTCTGTAGTGTACACCTATGGCAAGGTCATTCCTTTTTTGCTTTTATATTAACCAAAATGCATCTGAGAAGGTTTTCACCATTATTATTATTTTGCATTTCCATAGAGGTGTAGCTATTTCTTATATATATAGTGCAACTCTACTCCCTCTTTTATTAAATCTATTTCTTTTGAGCAACTTAGATCCTGCTAGTGTTCCAGGCATGAATTTCATCTCATCAAGTTTTGATAATGGCAAAAATGACTAACCTGTTCTCATGTACTATGATTTCAAACTCACCCTGTTTGTTTCACATATTTTGAGCATAGGTGTATAGGTATTTGAGTCCTTTTTGACTGACCCTTTATTTGCTTCCTACATCTCCTATTTTGTATCAAAGATTCCCCCTTTTCTTACCATTTGATTGATTGCCCTGAGATTTGTGCCTTGAATTAGCTTCAAAGAGTTTGTATCCCTTCCCCTCCAGTTTCAGTTTAAAGCCCTTTGGGTAAAACAAACCAGTTGGTCTCCAAAAATATTCTTCTGGGTTCTTGTGAGGTATAGCTCATTTCCTGCAAGAAGCCCCCAAACAGGTATTGTAGACTGTTCTGGAAGAATCCAAAGAATCCAATTCTCTTAATGGCTCCAACTCTTAAGCCAGTGATTTAATTCAAAAGTTGTGTGTTTCCTCCTCCTATCTTTTGTTGTGAGTACCCATCTCTTTAGTTTTTATACTTAGCTGCTCACAGTCTCTTGAAATTGTTTTCTGGCTCTTTGTCATATGATTTGTCAGGATCTTTGTCCTGACATAAAAGAGGAGAATGGGATAATAAACTTATTTTAGTAAGCCCCTCAGTCACATTTTATATTTTTGCTCCTGGGAGTCAGGGAACCTCCCTAGTTAGATTGTCCATTCTACAAACTGCTGGTTCAGTTCCCCTGAGCGGTGAGTCTCCTATCATCAACACTTGCCTTTTTTTTTCTTAAGAAAGTCTGGTCTACTTTTTTTCTGCAGTTGGTACATTTAGTGATATCCCCTCTCTAGGTGTCTGCACACTTTCTTTCAAGGGGATTTTAATACTGTTAAACAACAATATCTGCATATCCCAGGGTCTTGGGAAGGACTTGATAGGCAGATAAAAATGCCAACTCCAGTCTAAATATCTGGCTAACTGTGGCTGACTATAATAATAGAAGCTAAGCATCAACCTCAACCAGAAGCTTTCTTCCTCACAATGCCTTTGGGCTCCATCTAATCCTAACAGCATTCGTAGAAAATGAAACAGCGGCTGTAGCCTGGAAAGTGACTTGCCAGCTAGTAAATGTTTGTGATTGGCCTTAATAAACATAAGAATTATTTTGTGAATACTCATACCAGGACTTTAATATTTCTAATGTGTTTACTCACCCAGTAAAATTGGAGTTTCTTCTATTAGCTCAGATAATTCTGTGTGATCTACTATAGCTTTTATCTTATAAAATAAAAGATATATTATATCCACGTTATAGCCACGGTGGCGGTTGATATCCCTAGACTTATAGTCATGGGAGATTTCAACCTGCCATCCGTCGGTGAGGCGTCTGAGGTGGCTCAGGAGTTCATGGCTTCCATGACGGCCATGGACCTGACCCAGTTAGTTCATGGCCCTACTCACACTGAGGGAAACACGCTGGACCTGGTTTTTGTCTCTGGTCAGTGGTTGAGTGATCTTGAGATAGGGGATATAGTGATTGAGCCCTTGTCATGGTCGGATCACTCCCTCCTTCACTTTGACCTTCGAACCACCACACCCCGCCGCAGGGAGGCGGAACCGATAAGGTGGTTCCGCCCCAAGCGCCTGATGGACCCAGATAGGTTCCAGAAGGAGCTTGGGCCATTTCCTGAGGCTCTGGCACATGGCTCGATCGAAGACCTGGTGGCCACCTGGGATAGGGAGGCTGCCGGGGCCTTGAATCGAGTCGTGCCTTTGCGGCCTCTGACTCGACGCCGATCTCGCCTGGCTCCTTGGTACACTGAGGAGCTGAGGGAGATGAAGCGTCGGAAAAGACGCCTGGAGAGCAGTTGGAGAGCCAGCCGATCTGAATCTGACCGAACACTGGTAAGATCTCATATTAAGACTTACCTAGTGGCGATAAAAGCGGCAAAACATAACTATTTTTCCGCTCTTATTGCATCATCAGATAACCGCCCGGCCGCCTTGTTTAGGGTGACCCGCTCCCTGCTCCTTCAGGAAGCGCGGGAAGACCCCTTGGAGGGTAGAGCCGAGGATTTTGTTCAATATCTGTATGATAAAATCGCTCAGATTCGGGAACACCTGGACTCTGACATAGTAGATTCAGAGGAAAGGATGGAGGCAGGTCTTGAGAATACCACCTGGAAAGAGTTTGATTCTGTGACTCCCGAATATGTGGACAGGATACTGGGGAGGCTGAATGCTACCACATGTTTATTGGACCCGTGTCCCTCCTGGTTGGTGCTGGCCTCTCGGGAGGTTACACGAGGCTGGCTCCAGGGGATTATAAATGCTTCTCTGAGTGAGGGTGTCTTTCCTGCTGCCTTGAAAGAGGCAGTGGTGAGACCTCTCCTCAAGAGGCCTTCCCTGGACCCGGCAATATTGGCTAATTACCGTCCAGTCTCCAACCTTCGCTTCGTTGCGAAGGTTGTTGAGAGTGTGGTAGCACAACAGCTTCCTCAGTACCTGGATGAATCATCTTATCTGGATCCGTTCCAGTCGGGCTTCAGGCCTGGACACAGCACGGAAACGGCATTGGTTGCATTGGTTGATGATCTCTGGAGGGCTCGGGACAAGGGTTGTTCCTCTGCCCTGGTCCTATTAGATCTCTCAGCGGCTTTTGATACCATCGACCATGGTATCATGCTGCACCGGCTGGAAGAGTTGGGAGTGAGGGGCACCGTGTTGCGATGGTTCTCCTCCTTTCTCTCTGACCGGTGGCAGTCTGTGTTGGCAGGGGGGCAGAGATCGACCCCGAGGCCCCTTATATGTGGGGTACCACAGGGATCGGTTCTCTCGCCCCTTCTGTTCAACATTTATGTGAAGCCACTGGGTGAGATCATCTGTGGTTTCGGGGTGAAGTACCACCAGTACGCTGATGACACCCAGCTGTACATCTCCACCCCAGACCACCCCAATGATGCCCTTGAAGTGATGTCCCGGTGCCTGGAGGCTGTACGGATCTGGATGGGGAGGAACAGACTCAGGCTCAACCCATCCAAGACCGAGTGGCTGTGGTTTCCGACATCCCGATATAGTCAGTTGGTGCCAACGCTGACTATTGGGGGCGAGTCATTAGCCCCCACGGAGAGGGCTCGAAACTTAGGTGTCCTTCTGGACTCACAGCTATCTTTAGAAGAACACCTGACGGCTGTGGCCAGAAGGGCTTTTTATCAGGTTCGCCTGATACGCCAGTTGCGCCCCTTTTTAAATCGGGACTCATTAAACACGGTCACTCATGCCCTCGTCACTTCCCGCCTGGACTACTGCAATGCTCTCTACATGGGGCTCCCCTTGAAGAGCACCCGGAGGCTCCAGTTGGTCCAGAATGCAGCCGCGCGGGTAGTTATGGGAGCGATGTGGCGCTCCCATGTGACACCCCTCCTGCGCGAGCTGCACTGGCTTCCTGTGTTCTTCCGGGTGCACTTCAAGGTTTTGGTTACCACCTTTAGAACGCTCCATGGCTTAGGACCGGGCTATCTTCGAGACCGCCTTCTGCCACCAGTACCCTCTCACCGACCAGTACGCTCCCATAGAGAGGGGCTTCTCAGGGTGCCATCGGTCAAACAGTGTCGACTGACGGCCCCCAGGGGGAGAGCCTTCTCTGTGGGGGCACCCACCATGTGGAACAAGCTCCCCCCGGAGATACGGACAATCCCAGATCTCCGCGCTTTCCGCCATGCCCTCAAGACGTTTCTATTCCAGCAGGCTGGCCTGGACTAACCTCTTCTAAAATTGCTCTTATATTTTTAAATCTTAATCTCATAAATTTAGAGTTTTAATTTTAGGTTTAAGACCAAATTATTTAATTGTATTTTAATCAATTCTTTAAAATATTTGTATTATATGTATTTTATCATTTGTCTGTACACCGCCCTGAGTCCCCCGGGAGTAGAGCGGTATATAAATATAATATAATATAATAATAATAATAATAATAATAATAATAATAATAATAATAATCTTAACAATATGGTAGAATTTATGCCTATATATTTTCCTTTATTTAAAGATAACAAGTTTCTTAAAAATTCCCCTGTGTACATTGAATTCTACATTGTTTTTCTAACTCCTGACCTCAAAAAGCAGGAGCAAGATTATTTCAGGGTCACATGACCCAGTCACATAACCTACCTGAATCATTGGCAAAGGAAGCTTCTGTTGACAAAAGCTAGTACTGGTATCTGAAGTTTACTTTGCCTACAAACATCCAGAAATAGCTGCAACCTATTAGTTGTGTCTAATTCTCTATGGCCAAAGCTCCAATGTTGACTTTATAAATTGTGTTTTCAAGTACTGTTAATGTAGTATGACCCATTGCAGTATCTTTTATATTGGAAAAAAAGTGCTGCAGTCACAGTAGATGGGTTTAGAAATATTAGCTAAAGTAACAGAGATTTGACTTTTGTTGCATTTTAAGAGATTTAAATCCAGTTTATCCATATTCTGTAAATGAATATTAAAACATTTCATTAAAAAGGTTTAATAAAAAATAACATAATTTCTAAAATTGTTTGTTTCAGCCTGGAGGTAAACCAGGGTTGGGCAATCGGTCTTTTCAGTTCAGTTAAATTTATCTGAAAATATACAATTTAAAAATTGTGCACAGTAAAGGACATGACTAAATGCACATGTACCTATGAATGTGTAACCCATTCACATAAATAATTAAAAAACAATTCACATATTTCTTATTAAACTGACTGCATTCTAAGCTTGGTTGTATCAAGAAAATATTTTGGTAATCAAATAATTGAGGATTATTACCTCAATTCAGCTTATTACCTCAGCTTGAAAGGGGTCCCTATTATATGATTCCTCTGGGGGTGCTTCTGAGATTCTGAACTGTCACTGTTGCCTCCAATCCTTTCCCCTGAAGGTAAGATTGAAGACCAGATTATCCAAGGATAATTTGGATAGTTTCTTTAGCAAGGGATATGTGATATCCTCCTTCAGGGCTACTGGACATGATTCCTCATATAAGAAGGCAATAACAATCTAACAGATCCACGAACAATAGCCAGGATGGACAACAGTTTTACTTGCAGAGTATTGTATTCAATTTCTTGGAGCTCTAGGCAAAAAGGATTCCTATATAAAATTAAAGTAGATATAATAAAATAAATTTTATTTTATTTTGCATTTCCATAGAGGACCCCTTGGAGGGTAGAGCTGAGGATTTTGTTCAGTATCTGCATGACAAAATCACTCAGATTCGGGAAGACTTGGACTCCGACTGGGTAGTCCCGGGGGGAGGGACAGGGGCAGGTCTTGTGAGTGTTATCTGGACTGAGTTTGATCCTGTGACCCCTGAGGACGTGGACAGGATTCTGGGCAGGCTGAACGCGACCACTTGTTTATTGGACCCGTGCCCCTCCTGGTTAGTACTGGCTTCCCGGGAGGTGACACGCGGCTGGCTCCAGGGGATTATAAATGCTTCGTTGGGCGAGGGTGACTTTCCCGCCGCCTTGAAAGAGGCGGTGGTGAGGCCTCTCCTCAAGAAGCCTTCCCTGGACCCAGCAATGTTGGTAAATTATCGTCCGGTCTCCAACCTTCGCTTTTTGGTGAAGGTTGTTGAGAGTGTGGTTGCGCAACAGCTTCCCCGGTACCTGGATGAAACGACGTATCTGGATCCATTCCAGTCGGGTTTCAGACCCGGGTACAGCATGGAAACGGCATTGGTCGCGTTGGTTGATGATCTCTGGAGGGCCCGGGACAGGGGTTGTTCCTCTGTCCTGGTCCTGTTAGATCTCTCAGCGGCTTTTGATACCATCGACCATGGTATCATGCTGCACCGGTTGGAAGAGCTAGGGGTGGGAGGCACTGTGTTACGGTGGTTCTCCTCCTTTCTCTCCGACCGGTCGCAGTCGGTGTTGACAGGGGGGCAGAGGTCGACTCCGAGACCCCTTATATGTGGGGTGCCTCAGGGGTCGGTCCTCTCGCCCCTCCTGTTCAACATTTATGTGAAGCCGCTGGGCGAGATCATCCGTGGTTTTGGGGTGAGATATCACCAGTACGCTGATGACACCCAGCTGTACATCTCCACCCCAGACCACCCCAACGATGCCCTTGAAGTGATGTCCCGGTGTCTGGAGGCCGTGCGGATCTGGATGGGGAGGAACAGGCTCAGACTCAACCCATCCAAGACCGAGTGGCTGTGGTTTCCGACGTCCCGATATAGTCAGCTGGTACCATCACTGACTATCGGGGGTGAATCATTGGCCCCGGCAGAGAGGGTGCGCAACTTGGGCGTCCTCCTGGATTCACGGCTGTCTTTTGAGGAGCATCTGACGGCCGTGACTGGGAGGATTTTTCATCAGGTTCGCCTGATCCGCCAGTTGCGTCCCTTTCTGGATCGGGACTCGTTACACACGGTCACTCACGCCCTTGTCACCTCTCGCCTGGACTATTGTAATGCTCTCTACATGGGGCTCCCCTTGAGGAGCACCCGGAGGCTCCAACTGGTGCAGAGTGCGGCCGCGCGGGTGGTGATGGGAGCGACATGGCGCTCCCATGTTACTCCTCTCCTGCGCGAGCTGCACTGGCTCCCGGTGGTCTTCCGGGTGCACTTCAAGGTGTTGGTTACCACCTTTAAAGCGCTCCATGGCTTAGGACCCGGGTACTTACGGGACCGCCTACTACCACCAATAGCCTCCCACCGACCGGTACGTTCCCATAGAGAGGGGCTCCTCCGGGTGCTGTCGGCCAAACAATGTCGGCTGGCAGCCCCCAGGGGGAGAGCCTTCTCTGTGGGGGCACCCACTATCTGGAACGAGCTCTCCCCAGAGTTACGGAGGATCCCGGATCTTCGTGCCTTCCGCTGTGAGTTAAAAACTTTCCTGTTCCACCAGGCGGGCCTGGCCTAATTCTTCCCTTTTCCCCTTCTGTTGTAAAATAATTTAGAAATTTTAAATTGTAATATTTTAATTTGGGGGTTTTAATATTGTAAATTGGGATTTTAAATATTGGGGCCAATGTTTAATTCGGTTTTATTTGGTTTTTAAATTTTGTATATATGTTTTTTATTTATGGCTGTTCACCGCCCTGAGTCCCCTCGGGGAGAAGGGCGGTATATAAATTTAATAAAATAAATAAATAAATAAATAAAATTAACAGATCAAAGCTCTGTGAAAGAGGCGAATTTGTTGGCCATTTTCCTAAAAACTGGGAGTTTAGGAAACAAGCACTTCTCCCAAAGCACCGCGTAACCTGGAAACTACCCACTAGAAAGCCTTCTCTTCTATCTGTCCACGACACTCATCTTTTGTTCAGATATATATGGAGCTATGATAGTTACAAAGGTACCAAGTTCCCCTTTCTTCTACTTGATACATGGACAGTTCATTTTATAGGGGGGAAAAACTATCAGAAAATATGTTCTGATGTTACTGGAATCTGACAGAGACAATGTGAGGTGTTAGGTTTGACAGTAGACAGATCAGCTACAAGGGAAATATACCCTGCCATGAATCAGTTTAGACTTGAAATATGAAGCTGAAATTCTGACATGTTTGAAGTCAGGAAAGATTACCAGGAGGTAGTTGATTTTTTTTTGGGGGGGGGGAGGAAGGATAGGATTAAAATTAAATATATTATGCCAATATTTTATAACTAATATATACCCAACACATTATCAATTTCAGGCAGGAGTATTGCAGGAAAAGCCTTAGCATGATCTGTGGTTAGAAGCTGTGAAGCAGAGGATGACAAGCCTCCATCTTACTGTGATTTATAGAAGCACTTGGAATGTTTCCTCATTTGAACAGTGACATCATTGTCATTGTAAAGTATAAAAAGATGTTTTTGAAAGAAGTTTGACCAGTCTAACATGCAGAGTTGTTAAGGAACCTTCTCAGGCCTGACAAGCTGCCTAACAAAAGCTGTCATATCATAATTCACATGGATATTTTCTCCAATATGGATCTGAAGCTGAAAGCTTGGTTTCTCCAACATTAAAGAAATCAAACCCAATGCCTCTTTTCCTTCTTGTCTTAGATGTCTAGCAACCCACAGAAAGCCTTTGTGCTACTTTCTCTTTTTCCTTTGAATGTCTTTTCCCTTTGCTTCCTAAACCTATACTGTCCTCCAGGTGACTCCTTCAACATTATGGATAACCTCTTCAATCACAGAGTCAGACCATAATGAATTGTTCCTCTTGTCAATGCATGCAGGGCCCCTTCTACAAAGCCTCCAGTGATTCCGTTAGTGCTAATGAGATTTTTCTGGAGGGCTGCAAAAGATCATTAAAAAGCAGCCTTTGCAAACATAACATTAGTTTTTCTATAGTTAACTGAAAAACAACCTTTGCTGTTGCCATTAAACAAAGCTGGAATGGTACGTTGTTGCTCTAATAAAGTACCACAATAATTCCCAAGAATTCTTTCATGAAAGATAGATTTTATCATATCCCATTGAAAAGATAAGCCCACTGGCATTACTGTGAAGGCATAAATGACCATGATGATGATATTTTGCTAAAGAGAAAAACCACAACAAATAAAGCAATCTATTCCAATTGTACAGTTGGGAGGCCATCTATCTAGCAAACTCAAGAATGAGTTTTTTGCTATCTTCCTCATTTCTTTACTTAATTTGCCTTTAAACCTGATGAATAGGCCATTTGAAATTTGCACATACTTAAATGGGCTGATATACACAATGGCAAGATAGCAGCTTCAGATTTCATTAAAATACAATTTTATATGATTGTAGATATGCATGTAATGAAATTATTTTATGTATGCAAATGAGCAATTCTTTTTCCTCAGTGTAGTGTCAATTTGGGTTAACAATGACAGAAAGTAGCAGAACTGTAAATTAATCATTATCATGTTCATTAGAAGTCTCATTGAGTTCAATGAGACAGTTTCTTAATTAGAATGTCAATGACATTCTATGGTCATCCATTTCTTAGTTAGTGTACAACTTAAACTTACATTTTAATGTATAGCTACTCACACAACACAGCCACAAGAAAAAGCCAGCCAGCATTGACTCCTGATAGATTATATGCATGCACTACTATTGCCAAACATAGCTTTGGTAAGATTGCTATAAACCATCCAGCGGGTTTATATATTTGTATAGAGAAACTGGTCAGTCCTAGAGGAGATCAACCCTCTAGGTCCGTGATGGTGAACCTATGGCATGGGTGCCACAGGTGGCACGCAGAGCCATATCTGTGGGCACGCGAGCGTTGCCCTACTCAGCTCCAGCACGGATATGCGCACCGGCCAGCTAATTTTTGGGCCTTCCAGACACACCTGAAGTCAGGAAATGGGCTGTTTCCAGCCTCTGGAAGGCCTCCTGGGTGAGGGACGGAAGGCCGTTTTTGTCCTCCCCAGGTTCCAAGAAAGCCTCTGGAGCCTGGGGAGGGCGGAAAATGGGCCTACTGGGCCCACTGTGCCGTCGCATACCAAAAGTAAGGGTAGCGCGGGGGGGTCATGCACGCATGTGCGGGGGGGTGGGGCACGTTGAATTATGGGTATGGGCGCACGCATGCGCGACCTCCCCACATGATCCCCACTTTTGGTACGTGACAGCAAAAAGGTTAGCCATCACTGCTCTAGGTCTTTAGAAGGCCAGATCCTGAAGATGAAACTCAAATACTTTCACCACCTAATGAGAAGTAAGGACTCACTAGAAAAGAGCCTAATTCTGGGAACAATTGAGGGCAAAAGAAGAAGGGGATGACAGAGAATGAGGTGGCTGGATGAAGTCACTGAAGCAGTCAGTGTGAGATTAAATGGACTCTGGGGCATGGTAGAGGACAGGAAGGCCTGGAGGAATGTTGTCCATGGGTTTGTGATGGGTCAGACACAATTTCGTGACTAACAACAACAAATAGAGAAATTTAAATAAAACTACTGGTAAGAGGTGATGTGACTAGTTAATCATGTGGTAGGGATGTCTGACAGTTACTTTGGTGTTCTTTTTTTAATACAAAGGCCATTGGATAATTAAATTATTTAGATAGAAGTGGTGTTTTCTGCCTAAGCAGGAATTGGACTAGGTCCCTTCCAACTCTGTTATTCTATTCTACTCCTATTCTAACATGACAAAAAGTCAAGAATCTCACAAATGGCTGCAAATGCATAGATGCCATATTTCCTCCTAATTGTTTATAGTCTTCTGAGCTACCATTATCTCAAATTCTCATGTCTTCTCTTGTGTTCATTTGTTTTCCAGTTCAGGAAAGAATAAAAATCCTTTTCTTCTCAGGAAGAAATTTTTGGGAAATTGGATGATAGGATGTAGCACAATAATAAAGTGTGCAAATATATATCTAGTACTTACCAATGGAACTTATTTTAATAAAGGAGAATATTTGTAGCTCAGGGTTGACCTGTGAGGTCCTTGATGCTTGCTGAGCTTGTTTTCTAGCAGACATTTCATTACCCAAACTAGGTAATATCAGTAGCACTGATGATATTATCTAGTTTGAGTAATAAAATGTTTGCAAGAGGACAACTAAGCTCATGGGACTTATTTCATTGTATTTCACTCTTGTGTCAGATTTCAAGTTAATGATTCTTATAAATTTACGGTTCCATGCTAGATGAAGTAAACGATACTGTTAGAAAATTATTGTAAACATACAATATGCATTCCATTACAAGAATAAAGGGAATGAAAATGAATATGGATGTGGAAAAAGACCATGCTCATTTCCATTGGAAGCTAAATTTGAACATCTTTGAAGCTCACTTTAAATTACCAACTGATATTCCTGCAGGTATCTTGATGTCATTCACATCTTGTCGGTCAAATCTTGACAACTGTTTGTGGCTGAACTCAGCTGAGTTTTACACAGGTGAATAGCCTGCATTCAGTGAGACAGTCAATTTGCTGTCACCTCACTGTATAATGGTTTCTTTCAGATTGTCTCTATCTTTTTTTATTGTCTTTCTAGACTGTCACAGCATTGAGAATTGACTTTTGCACAATCAATCTACAACCAGTTACTTTACTTTCTGATAACAGAGATTAAACTTGCATTTGAGACAAATTCTTTGCACAATTCTGAAAACAGGATGACACTGGGCAGATAATTTTTTCATGTAAAGGTATTATTTGGTAATGTAAAACTATGACTGTAATGGTCACAGGATAGTATATTGTATTATTTCATTTGTGTTTTAAAGTTTAAGTAATAGAATTGGAATGTGAAAATATGTGCATGGCTTCTAAATAATGGCATTCAATAGCAATCTCAGTGGAGAATGTATTGATGCTAACATTAGTATTGATGGTATTGATGTTAATAGGTATTGATACTGGCATTGTAGATCATTGTCTTCTTTACTTGCCATTTTCTATGTGGTCAAATGGCAGTCTTTTGTATACAAACCTTGTAATCCAGCATAGCTACACTATTGTTTTCTGTTTTTTAATAATAAGCTAGACAAGCCATAACCTGTTGGGTCATTGCTTCAGAGATATGTCTTTAATTAAACAGAGAAATGGACAGGTAAAAATTCAGTGGAAATGTCAGCAATTTCTAACTTCCTGTTGAATTTTCTTGGGGAACCAGGCAGGAAGCATTAGAGATCTTCCCTTCCCTTCCCTTCCCTTCCCTTCCCTTCCCTTCCCTTCCCTTCCCTTCCCTTCCCTTCCCTTCCCTTCCCTTCCCTTCCCCTCCCTTTGCAGCAGGCAGAAAAATGAGGGAAGGAGGGAGGGAAGGATGCATACAGAAGATCTGGGGGAGCCTGGGTGACTTTCTCTTCCACATAAACTTTGCTAGTGGGAAGATGGCAGGAAGCATTAGCAATCGTGTTTGACTTTATAGCTCCTTCTTGCTTCCCTATTGATTTCCGGGAGGCTATCAAGAAGTGTTGGAAATGAGGACCATACGATTGCAATATGGTGGTAGTGCCGAAGTCATCACAATTTCCCCAAATTTCATCCTTATGGGAGTCCTGGATCCTGCCATTCTATACATTAACCCATTTCAATTACTTTGGTTCAATAATTGTTGCCCTATACTTTCCAATTTTCCCAACTGAAGGTTACAAACAAACAGACATAAGGCACAAACATATTCATCTCAACTTCTATGTATGGAAAGTTTTTTAGAATTTTCTGGAACTATTTTGCTCCATATGATTGGCTCATGAACTATCATGCCCTCAGGGTGAAGAACTAAGAGAGGCTGTGAATTGAAATCCAAATGCAGTGAACCACAGGGCAGCCCAATTTAGGGAAAACATCATTAACACTTGGGCTCTCCCCCTGGGATTTAACTGCTCTATAGTCTGAAAACTCATACTTAAAGGATGATCTTCCATAGCCTCTGTTAGCATAATCTTAGAATTTAGAAATGGTCAAGTAATCATTAGGTGTAGAGTCAGAAGCAAGCTAAGCAGAATTTAATGGGTTATCTGTTAGTGTTCTTAAGGTCTCCATTAGCTGCATACCCAGGTGTTGACCTCAGCTGACTCTATTCTTCTGTAAAGTATAAGATATGAGAGTAGGAATGATAGGACATAGGGGGATAAAGTACATTGTATTAAAGTAACCCTTTTTTTCTTTTAATGAATTAGATTAGCTTTATTAATTAGTCTATAGGCCATATCAAAATACAAAGTTCAAACACGTATTACCAATAAAATCCTATAAAAACAATTTAAGAATAGGGTAAAATACAATAATTATGGGTTAAGATACAATAATTTAATATATAAATATGTAGAATAGAATAAAATAACATAAAATTATATTTCTTTATCACCTCTACAATCTACCCCAATCAGGCCCACATATGCCGATCTCAGTCGGACCATTTTAGTCAGAAACTGTGCAGTATTAAATGTCATTTTCAAATTCTGGCCACACATGAAATATGTTGTTTTAATATAGGCCAGACACTGGGCCACACATTTAATGTATGAATCAAGGTACTTATCTCTCACCCCCTTATACAGACAGCAACCAAATAATATATGAGTCCGATCTTCTACCTCTTCAGCTCCGCAAAGTCATGTACGATCATTATATGGGATAGAACTGAATCTTTTAATAAATCTGAAAATGATTTCTTAGTTATGAGTGTCTGACAGTTTGTGCTTTGTCTATTCCTAATCCTTAGCTGGTTTTCCTGGAGCTTCAGTTTGTCCAAGATATTTAAGTACATTATGAATTCTGTCTGAGCTCTTGTTTCTCTCCCTGAAAATGTGCAATAAGACATTTTGGCTCTATGAATTCTGAACTTCTATTTAATCAAAAATAGAATGATAGTCCCCTTTCTACTCTTTTCAATGATAAACCTGAACCCTAATTGATTGGCCTTTAAGGGGCACTGCTGTATTTTGCAGTGATCTCTTGAGATTTGGTGAGCCACCTGAAGTGCCTCAACAAAAGGAATGTGTCATTTGTGCTTTTTCCACCATACGTATTTAATTCTGAAATTCTCCAGTGATGTTGTATATGCAGATAATGCAATAACTCAGTAGGGGATTGTGTCTCTGTGTTTTTGTTGCAATTGCAGATATAAAATGAACTTAAGTGATGCTAGCTATACATTACTGTGTTTTTCATTTTTGAATGGCAATATTTGTCTCTATCTCTTATTTTTTGTGTTTTATTCCTGCACAAAAGTACAAACCAAACTTTATTATTAGCATTCTTTATCAGTAAGAGTGCTAACAACCAGATGTCTGCAAGGAATATGAATCCTTCCATTCTGTTGTGGCTCCGACCCCCGAGCCCATCGTATCGGAGGAAGAAGGCTCCGAACATGAAGGAGAGGAGCCGGCCAGGCCTCCCTCTCCCGGCCCCTTCTCTCTGGCAATTCCTCAGGTGTCGGTGGAAGGAGAGGAGATTGGCCAGGAGCCAGGTCTCCGATCTGTTGGAGAGTGATGAGGGAGACAAGTTGTGGCTGGATGAGGGTGATGGCCATTCCAGCTCTGTGACAGACAAAGCAAAAACTCTGGCAAGTCACTAGCCCTTTTGGATGAGCAAACCCTCATCTGTTATGGATTTCTGTTACTGGACTACTTCAAACTGTCTGTATTTTGGTGTTATCTGGTGGAGGAAAGACCCCTCCTTCTTGAAGTAAAAGCTCTTGGCAGGCAGCTGCTGCGTTGCTGCCAAGTTTTGATAACAAACCTTTGACTGTTTTGAAACAATTATTTAACCCTTTGGGGTGGGTGTTTGTGCATGTGGGAGATGGGGACAGAGCACATTCTCTACCATTCTGTCAGAACTGAAGAAGTTTCTTGGATGAAAAGTGAAATGTCTTCAGAGAAAAACAAAGAAAGTCCGGTTGCCTTTTGAAAAAACACCTTTGGGACATCATGACCTGGATGACTGAGAATCTCCATAGACACATAGCTGCAATGTTATTCCTATATTTGCATAGTTTTTAGTGACTTAAAAATGCAAAATCACTTTTTCAGGTGTTTCCCACTGCTTTCAACAACAGTGTTTTTTTCTTCCTCTTGATCTGTAATTTATGAGTGGTACTTAATAAAATTGACCTGTCATAATTTACCTTGTACACACTATTTCTAGAAATAGCACTTGACTCAACAGTAATTCAACTGAAGGGGAGATTTTCTAAGCTCTTTTGTAGGCCTTCTCTGAAGATAGCTCAACAGTGATGCAAAGGAGACATTGATCAGGCTACCATTATTTTCCTCATTGTTTGTTGTGAAAAAACTTTGTTTTTCTCTGAATGCGGTTGCCCAGTCATGGACAATGTACAGAAATTCATTTTCTCTTGAGAAAAGGTATGACCTACTATTGTTATAGTATTTGGACCCTAATGAACACTCTGAAACGTAGTTAAACATAATCAAAAAGAATCAAATTTGTGCTATATATTGATCTATATCTGAAAACGTTGCTCTGTCTCAGAGATAATTTATTTTGAATATAACTCTTGTATTTACAGTATATCAAATGCATTGGGCAAATCCCAGAAATACAATAGGAATTTATCTTACAATTGTAAGATGCCTAGTTTGACAGCATATGTTTTCATAAAGGAGGCCCTAGGTTGAAACTTATGTTCAATGAGATCTAGGCAAGTTCTGTGCTCTTGGGGCGGTAGTGTTATTGTTATAGTTTTTTCTTATTTCAAAGAAAATGTTTCCTCTAAGAGCTGCAGATTGGTGATGTGGAGATATCACCAGAGTGAGTGGAGTGTGGTGGCATAATTTGATGTCTGCCATAAATAAATCATGTTGATGCATATGCCCCTATTGATAGGTATAAATCTTAGGTTGCTTAGAGACAGCTGTATTTGTATAACCTAATACCTAATACTGAGGAAGAATGGAATGGTGTAAAAAAGGAACACAATTTAAACATTACTGTTTACAGTACATATTGATAATAACAGGAAGGATAGTGCAAATATGAAATATAAGAAGAAAGTCAATTCAATAGTTTATCAAAGCATACCAGGCAAAGCATCACAATGTAAATATATTAATCCTTTTATTTTTCTGTTTCAAATGTAATTCATCAAACATAGAGTATATAATGTGGCTTTTTAAAAAATTCTCTTCTGATGTCTACTGGTAGGGATCACTGGAATATGTTCCAATAAAGTATACTTTTTTCTTCTATAACCAAATGCTTTGGTTTTTCTTTTAAGTGGCTCAATAGACTAAGGCAGTGATTAACATCCACTTACATCTGCTGCCTGCAATTACTGCAAATTCAAATCCCACCAGGCTCAAGGTTGACTCAGCCTTCCATCCTTTCTAATGTAGGTAAAATGAGGACCCAGATTATGGGGGCAATAAGCTGACTTTGTATAAATACACAAAAGTATGAAGGCTATTGCTTAGCGCATTGTAAGCCGCCCTGAGTCTCCGGAGAAGGGCGGCATATAAATCAAATTTAAAAAAAAAAGTGAACATTTTCTCACATTAGGCAAAATCCTTGGTTCTCAAAGCGCAGGAGATGGAGGAAGGACAAGAGAGAGGGTTGGGTCAGTTTAAAAAGAGGAAGGGCAGCCTTAAATCTTCTGTTTATGCCCATTGTTTAAACTCTGTATTGCTAAAAAAAAAGTCAAGGTACCATTCTACTAAAAAAAACATGATGTTAATAATGGCCTTTTTGCCACTAGGTTTTAGCAGTGTAATTGGGTAGTGACAGAAAAAATGAAATAATAACAATACCAATAGCATTTAGGCTGATATACCATCCCATGGCATTTTACAGCATACTCTAGATCAGGGTTCCCCAACTTCTGGGCCCTGGCCCATTACTGGCCCATGGCCTATTTGCAACTGAGGTGTGTGAGTGGTGCCAGCGGTGAAATCCACTTACCTTCGCTACTGGTTTGGGAACGGGAGTGCTCAGGAGCCTTCTGTGTATGTGCAGAGCCTTCTACGCATGCACAAAACATAAAAAATGGGATGTAATGATGTCCCGGCAAGTGGGCGGAACCTCCTGCTGCCAACTCTACTGGTTCGTGCGAGCCAGATAGATCCAGCTGGATTTCACCGCTGGCTGGTACATACGTGCTGTCGTGTGTGCATGCAGCTTGACTTGCACAAGTGGCAGGCCATCGTGCATATCCGTGCATGGAAGTCAGCTGCTTGTGTGAGTTGAGCTGCGCACATGCTAGCCCAGTTCTCCTCTACCACCACCACCCCCGCAAAGGTTGGGGACTGCTGCTCTAGGCAGTTTACAATATAGAAGCATTATTTGCATATTGCCCCCAACAATCTGAGTCCTCATTTTTCTGACCTCAGAAGGATGGAAGGCTGAGTCAGCCTTGAGCTGGTCAGGGTTGAACTCCAGGCTGTGGGCAAAATTTGCCTGCAATACTGCACTTTAACCACTGTGCCACTAGTAATATGGAGATAATATGAGATTCATAGGTCATTGATTTCTTGTCCCTGAATTAATTTTGTTATCTCTTTATACAGGTTTTAATATATTGCCTAATTCTTTGACATCCGGATCACTACCATAACCCCCACAAAATATCAAATACAAAGGAAGAGAAAAATGAAATAAAAGCCCAACTAAATACTAATGGTAGGTAAATTGAGGACCCAGTTTGTGGGGGCAATAAGCTGACTTTGTATAAATATACAAAAAGCATGAAGGCTATTGCTTAGCGCATTGTAAGCCGCCCTGAGTCTCCGGAGAAGGGCGGCATATAAATCAAATTTAAAAAAAAATACAATGTTAGTAGTCACTCTGCAGAATAACAAGGTCTTAAGAGCTGTTTTAAAAACCAGAGAGGTACTCCAAAGTGCGAGAACATATACTGAGGAAGTATGTTGCCATCTTCTTCATTTTAGATGGTGGGGACCGTCTGAATAGAATAGAGTAGAATAACAGAGCTGGAAGTGATCTTGGAGGTCTTCTAGTCCATCTCCCTGCTTAGGCAAGATACCCTACACCACTTCAGACAAATGGTTATCCAACATCTTGGATCCACAACTTCTGGAGGCAAGTTGTTCCACTGATTAATTGTTCCAACTGTCAGAAAATTTCTCCTTCTAAGTTGCTTCTCTCCTTGACTAGTTTCTGCCTATTGCTTCTTGTCCTGCCCTCAGATACTTTGGAAAATAGCTTGACTCCCTCTTCTTTGTGGCAGCCCCTCAGATATTGGAATACTGCTATCATGTCTCCTTCTTTTCATTAAACTAGACATACTGCATTCCTTCTTTAAAAGAATCCCAGGATAGCCCAATAACACCAGTAGAGACAATTCTTGAAAGGATAAACTCAAGCCTGATAGGAAATGCTTTGTCTCTGAATTCTTGGACATTTGCTTCTGCTGCTGTGAATATGCACTACTGTATTAAATGACAAACTGCCACAGTACAAAATACTTTCCTATAGTGGTACTAGAAAACTTGTACATCACTGTACATCCATCTTGCCTGCCTTCCCATTCTTTATTCAGGATTCTTAGAATACATGTCTTGTGGAAAATAAAGTGGTTGCAGGGCTGTCTCTGACAGCCAATGGCTACTAACTTCTTGTTATTATCGTTTATCTGCATACTCCTCCTTTCATGCAGGGTCATATGCTTGTAGGAAGTTAGCACCCACCCTTCTCCTAGGAAAATGAGATATTTTAAGAAATATTAAAAGGGCAGAATATTTCCCCTAAAAGGGAGGCAGAAACTCATCCCCTCCACCTTTGTCAATGGGCCATTAAAGCCTGGGCCAGTGTATTCAACATAGCAAAGATCTACCTCTTTTAAGCAGAGCCATAATAGGAATTGCCCAAAGCTCCTTCATTGCATCATCACCCAGCAAGAGTCAACCAAACTTGGGACTCAAAAACACAACCTACAAAGTTACCCCTGCATGGCCCCATGGGAGTCTGACAACCAATCAGAATACAAGCTCAAATTCAGAAGCCCAGAGAGGGTATAAAACTCAGGCACTCTCAGCATCTCTTCCCTTTTATTTCTCTTCACTTAAGATCTTCAAGGCATGTGATCCTCTTCCACCATTGAAACCATCTTTCCAAGCAGCCACCCATGTTTCCAGTGTCTTTTTCCCCATTTGGAACTGAACCCAGGAGGATATTTCTTCCAACATGCTTATAGCCCTATGTTCAAAAACAGTATCCTGTTGTTTTTTTCTAAAGTAGATCACCTCAGAACCTATACCCTGAATTACATTAGTTGTAATTTTGAACCAAAATATTTAATGTGGGTGCCTATTTTAATGGTGGCTTTTTTATTTTCTGGATAAGGGAGAAAGGTTCTTTGTTGGATAATTATACTATGGTACAGTAGCTTTTTAGAGGTAGGATTTAGTTAGAGGAACATGGGATTACATTGTTACCTATGATTTTATACAACATATAAATCCTGTATACCTTTATCAGGTACGACTGCCAGTTTTCAAAACAGCAATGGCTTATTTTTGTGTTGAAAAGAAAATAAGTTCCATAGCTACCTACTGTTCCTTGGAAATGTTTTCCAAACTAGTCATTTAATTAAGTCAGATTTCAATAGCATTCCTAGCCAAGATGAATGTTCTATCTATAGCAAAAGCGGAATGACTTCTATTTAAAATCAGAGAATACCTCTGGAATACTACAAACAAGCTTCCATTCATTGCCAATGCAGTTATCCCCTTTTATCAAACAGAGATAGGTGACGAGCAAGAGCCGCATCTGTAAAAGAGGAAGACAGCGACAGTAAATAGAAATGTTAGCAGATGCCTTTCCTTGAGCATGTGTTCACTCAGCATTAGCGTTTAACTATCCATCTGTGTGCTTTCAGACAAAGTGCCTTCCTTCCTTCTGCATTTAATGATGAGGTTTGAAGAGAGGGTGAGGTGTTCTTTTGTCTAAATGATAGCAAGGCGCAGAGTTTGAAATGGAAATGAATGCATTAATAAGTGGCTAGCAAAGTCCTTTGCATGATGCAGAATATCTCAGGGAATAAGTCTTAAGAAAAGGAGAAACAGGTGGGTGATTCTCATTACAGATCCAAACGGAAGACGTCTTGCTTTCAGCTTCAAGTTCTTTCATACCCAGGCAGCAAGGAAGATGTTACAGGGATTTTGTTGTCTATAGTCCCATCTGATAATTTGGTTCATCTGATTCTGTATTAAGTCTTGTTACGTATCTGTGAAAGACACACTTGTGTAAGTTAAAGCAAAGGAGGTGAGATGTATTTAAAAACCCAGCCTGGAGATAATTTCAAACAATTTCTTTCATTTTTTCTTATAAGAAAACGAGAGCTGTATTATACCAGGAATGTACAGCATGGAACAAATAGACAACACAATGTAAGCAGCACTGTTCTATGGTATTCGTGACATCCAGACATTCATTTTTTTAAAAATGAAAAAGGTAGAAATTTTATGATTTCAACATTTTCACCTGATATCTCCAAAATAATCACTTTCAAATTTTGGAAATCTTGTTCACAAATTCTTAGTTGCATTTCAGCCTTCCTATGTGAAGTCTGGGAGATAAAAAAGCTAAAATCACATGAGTCTAAATATTTCACAAATCCTTGAAAACACCACTGTGCTCCCAGACATAGGATTAGGTTGGCTGTAGTGCCTTTAGAAGACTTTTTTATTATGTGAAACGTGTTTTGTCTGGACACAAGCGTTCTTTTTCTTTTTAATAGTTTTCTTTTAATTATGTAAGCTGTTGAAAGTAATTTGGGAATCAGTAGCTTTCTAAATCTATTAAAATGTATTTATTTATTTATTTATTTAAAATAAAAAGGTGCAGATTCAATGGGTTGCTGAATGATGAAAAGGTGTCTTACAAATACGGAATAAATTTATAGACTTTCCCCTCAGTTACCTGGTGAAACTCGAGTATTTAACTTGTTTAACACTAACTTCATGTCTTGATATTAATAATAAAGTGTCTCTGATTTACCTGTTATATCATACATATTATATTCTTCATCTTCTTCACGATAACCAGAATTATATACAGTAGGGAGCAGAAAAAGTGGGAGAAGAAGCCAAAGAAATCTCCAGATGTCGCATTATGTCTCAAATGTACTTCTGCGCCTGGAGACAGGATTGACAAAAGTCGAAGCAAAAATCTGTATAGTTTAACTTCTTTCCGCAAGGTCTTGCTCCATTAATCCTCCAAGACAAATTCTCCTCGTCATGGATCAAGGCTGTTGAGTCCAACTTTGCCAAACTAGGCTTCTCCCTAGCTTCAATACTCAAGATGGACTATGACCTAGCAAGACAGTCCTTGCGACAAAGAGTGGAGGTCATCAAGAGGCAGGCGGATTTAGGGAAAGCTCCCCAGTTTCCGGCTCCAGATACCATTAGCTGTGTTGTTGCTCCTGCCAGCTATTTTAGTCAGTTGGAGTCAGCAAACCACTAAAAAGCATTTTCGCTCACACAGTGTTACGCGCTTCCATTGGCCGTCCTGTATGGCAAATATAAAAGTCAATACTTCTGTCAATACATTGACAGAAAGAATCTGTTCCTGTGGCTCAGGAGAGGTGGAGACTGTGGGTCACATGATGCTTAGATGCAGGGATGGGTTCTAAATTTTTTTACTACCAGTTCTGTGGGTGTGGCTTATTTTGTGGGCATGGCTTGGTGGGGGGGGGTAATGTGACTGGGTGGGCGTGGCCAACTTTTTTTTTTTACTTTTAAAAGCATTTTTTCTACAACCTTAAGATGTTGCAGGAAAAAAAATGCCTTTAAAAGCCTCTGATAATCAGGCAACTCAGCTGGGATCACCAGAGGCTTTTAAAGGCTTTTTTTTTTTACAAGGTCGTCGGCCAAAGAGGTTGCAGAAAAAATGCTTTCAAAAGCTTCTGATGATCCCAGCTGAGCCGCACAATCATCAGAGCCTTTTTTTTTACTTTTAAAAGCATTTTTTCGGCCAAAGAGGTTGTAGAAGAAATGCTTTTAAAAGTTTTTTTTTTAAAGCCTCTGATGAGGTGGGCAGGGTAAGCGAGCGGCAACCGGGCTGGGCACCGGTTCAGGGGCATGGCCAGCCAATGTTATTACCAGTTCTCTGAACTACTACAAATTTATACTACCGGTTCTTGCGAACCGGTGTGAACCGGGAGCAACCCACCACTGCTTAGATGTTCCTTTTATACAGAGATTAGGAAAAGACATATTCTGCCAATAACTGCTAGGTATCCTGGCCATTCCGACACTACCTATCTTTAGTAGCTGCTTAAGGATGAACAGTCCATAACTACAGCGCAGGTGGCCAGATTCTGTGCAACAGCACTAGGGATTCACCGCAAACACGTGTCTTCTCCACCGTAGTTATCTTATATAACAAATGTGGCAAACCCTTTGCACTGCTTAGTCCTTTCCCTTTTAGTGATGAACCTACCATGGGCCACACAGTTTATGGATTGTAACTGTAGTATAGTCAGACCATGTATAATTGACAGACTGGATTTTATTATAGGTTTTATTTATTGTGTAATTTATTATTTTATACTAGAATTTTTAATTGTATCTTTACTGAACGTTTTTATTTGTTCTGGTCTCTGGACTAAGACTGTGATAAATTGATTACTGTCCTATTCTAATTCTCATACAAATCTGTAAAATGCTCCTTCTCCCCTTCCTTCATCCCAAATCATTCATCTCTTTTGTACTTCATTCCTTTTATTTTTGAAAGTTGTTTATCTCTTTTCATCCACTTCCAAAACAATGTTTTTCCCCTATCTTCTTCTCTTTAATTTTAACAATTTTTGGGTCTCTTGGCTTATATAGATTGCAACTATTATTTTTTCTATATACAATCATACCATTTTTTATTCTCGTTTGTTGCAGCAACCATTTTTAATCATTTTTCCCTTATCCACAGCTTCTTTTACTTCATTATTGCACCAAGCATTATTTCCCATTCTCATTAGTATGACTATAGTCTTTCCTGTGGTTTCTTGTAACATAAATGTTTTCTTTGTTCCAAACAGCTTCCACAGCTGTTTTCTTACCTCCATTTTCTAATCATTATAAATGGAAGATCTTATAATAACCTAGTAAGTTTTATATTAGAATCATACGTTTTCTTCTTGCAGTCATTCTACTTTCACTCTTATTTCTTTCACTTTTTTCCTCTTTCAATTTTTCCCTCAAGATCCACTTATGACACTACTAAAAAATTATCTGCCCAGATTTAGAAAATCTCATCATCCCTTTCTCCATCACTCTCAGACTTTTAGATTCATTTACTGTAACCTTACACTAAAGGGAGCATTAGTACTCATGGTTTTGGTTTTTTGTCTGGGCCACTTTGAAGGGCTAATACCAGAGGTGGGTTTCAGCAGGTTCTGACCAGTTCTGGAGAACCAGTAGCGGACATTTTGAGTAGTTCAGAGAACCGGTAGTAAAAATTCTGAGTGGCCCTGCCCCCATCTATTCTCTGCCTCCCAAATCCCAGCTGATCGGGAGGAAATAGGAATTTTTCAGTAACCTTTCCTGGAGTGGGGTGGGAATGGAGATTTTACAGTATCCTTCGCCTGCCACGCCCACCAAGCCATGCCCACCAAGCCACACCCACAGAACCGATAGTAAAAAAAATTTGAAACCTACCACTGGCTAATACCACCTAAATCTAGACAAGTGGAACACCTTAGAAAATGATTCAGTCCACAGTTGGCAGTCATTATCTTACAAAGTATCCTATCCACTTCTTGAGGTATCCCAGTTCCTAAGGTATCCTAATTCCTGAGGTATCCCAGTTTTTCATGATGGCTTAGATTATGCTGACACAGGATTTTCTCAAAGTAATATGATAAATAGGCCCCTTTTCCTTTTATTCCAGGTGCATCATTATATTAGGAGATGCACTTGTCAAATGACAAGGCAGATTGTGTTTTATGATCACTCTTTGCTGCATAAGTGAAACAGTCATAAAGCCATACAAACATGCACCTCATTCTCCATCACAACAATCATAGTCTATGCACATCATTTTCCATCACAAATGCTTTTCATTACAAAGGACAAAACACATAATGGTTTCAGTCAGATTTCAATAGAAGAGAATATACCGCATGTATTACCCACCTAGGAAATTCTACTTTCATATAATTTATAATCACCTAGATCTCACTAGCTGATGCATTTTGCCATATAGCTTAATTTTTAATTCATACCTAAATCTACATTTTCATTATTTTGAGCTTTCTACAAGATAAGACTATATTCAGGCAGACTTTTTGTAACTTTACTTCGCTTAGTTTCACAGATACACAACAAATATGTTTTTCTTTATTTAATGTCATCCGTTCTGTTACACTTTTTTTTAAAAAAAAATACCGACTAGCTTAAGTCCTGTTGGTCATTTCATAGACACTACAATATTCAGATAAAGACATATTTTTTCTTTATTTCTCATCATTCATTTATATATTTTGCATAGTTTGGCTTTAATACTTGTATTAGGTCTAAAATACAATTTGTCTAAAATACAAATTAAATCTTCTCTGGACAAAAACCTATCCCAGTGAGCAAATATTTGCCAGACTTAGACTGACAGCTCTTTGCAATTTCAAGTAAGAGGGTGACAAGATACATACATACATAGATAGATGATAGATAGATAGATGGATGGATGGATGGATGGATGGATGGATGATGGCTGGATGGAGAGAGGGGGAGAGAGAGAGAGGGAGGGAGGGAGAGAGAGGAGAGGGAGAGGGATATGTATGTATGTATGTATGTATGTATGTATGTATGTATGTATGTATTTCTCTTTAGCCAGGTTCTTCCTATGTAAACCAAGATTTTTATGCAGCCCTAGTTCAGTGAAATCACAATCCACTAGTTTCTAGGTTTTTTTCAGGCAGACCAGCAAGCATCCTGCTGCCCATCTGGGAGACTAAGGAGACTAAGATAGATCTATATTGGACTTATTAGTCCTCATCAGTTAGCCACACCCTGATCCCATGTAACCTCCCTGTAAAGGTACAATATTTCTTTTCTTTTCATAGACCTTTATGTGTATTTCTAAGGAGAAATACACATAAAGGGCTACGAAAAGAAAAGAATATATATAT
>WNWU01013802.1:3303977-3340303 GCA_012654045.1 Ptyas mucosa
ATATATATATATATATATATATATATATATATATATATATATATATAGCCAGGTTTTACCTACGTAAGTTATGTTGTTCTGCAGCCCTGGTTTGTGAAATCACATTCACAGGTTCTCGGCCTCTATATACATACATATATATATGTATGTATATATGTAAACTGTATCCTATAGATTACTATAATAACAGGCCCAGTTACACCTGCTGAAGGGGATGAATGCCTAAGGGAAATACAAACTGACATTTAGATTGGAATTGTGTTAAACGAACACTTCACAATCAACTTCTGCATATTGTTTTACATGTTGTATCTACCCCCAGGGGATGAATGGAGCCATCAGTCCTTGTAATATGCACTGAGATTTGGAAAGTGGATTAGGCAGAGCACCGTGTTGCAAGGCCTCTGCCTTCCTTCAATTTTTAATTTTCTTGTTGGTTTGCAGGAGGGGAAACTATTTAAATCTTATCCAAAATGTTTAAGCTTTAGCTGTTTGATGAAGCATGTGAAGACTTTGTAGAAAAGATTTGCAAGTGAAACAGAGCTGGCTTCTCAAAAAGAAAAACCCACCATATCAGTATTTACTTATTTCATGCCTATGGACCAAAATAATTTCTGAATTCCAAACCAAGCAAGCAAGTTATCTATTCTTTTCCAGAGTTCTTTTCACTCTTTTCCAAAGTCTAATAAAGACCCTGCTATAAGCGTATTTTTAGTATGTTTGGAGCTGTTATTTAACTGGATTATATCATAGACCCCAGTGTAGGGTGGATGCATTTAAGAGTCTCTTTTAAAGAGCTTTCCTGAGCACAAGACAAAATTTCAACAATGAGAAGATGATGGCCACCAAAATAGATAGGCTGTGCCTCAAAGTATTCTACTTTCAGTTGCAAAAAGGAACCAGTATGTCTAAGGTATAATTTAGGAATAAAAATTTAATACTGTAATTAACTATATTTATAAAATATATAATTTTTTGTTTTTGTTTCTGGCATATAGTTTGTCTCTGTTTTGCTATTTCTGTGTGTAAGAAATCAGTTCAAGCTTTGTGCAAGAGGCGCCTAATTTCCTATGAGGTCAAAGGAAGAAAGAAAGGGATATTAAAAGGGGAGATAGGTATTGATGGCACTTATTTCTGCCCTGCAACCTCTGACTGATCAGCCTTAAGAAATATAGCCAGAAAGAGGATGTTATTCTTTTCCAGCTTTCATTCTTTACCATGATAAAGAAACTTCTACAGGTGTCCTTTGCATCTCTTATTTAACTCCATCTTTGTTGTAGCCATCCTCATATAGAATAATAGAGATGGAAGGGACCTTGGAAGTCTTCTAATCCAATCCCCTTCTCAAGCAGGAGACTATACACCAGTGACAGCTAACCTTTTCGGCACTGAGTGTCGAAACTGGAGAGTGCATGCGCGCCGGAGCACCAGAACCCAGAAGAGAGCAGCTGGCCAGTGCGCATATATGTGGCAGCCAGATGCTCCTTCAGGTTCCGTCGTGCACATACATGCCAAACAGCTGGTCCGGCGTGCATGCGCACGGAACAGCTGCTCTCTTCCAGGAATACCAGCCATCCGGTTTGCATGTACATGCCGGAACACAGAAGAGAGCACCTGTCCGACGTGCATGTGCGCATACCCACAGGGAGGGCTCTGCATGCCACCTCTGGCACAAGTGCCATAGGTTCACCATCATGGCTATATACCATTTTAGACAAATGGCTGTCCAATCTTTTCTTGAAAACTTCCAGTGAGAACCCATAACTTCTGGAGGCAAGTCACTCCACTGATTAATTGTGGAGTCAGGATATTTCTCGTTAGCTCTAGGTTGGATTTCTCTTTGACAAGTTTGTTGCTTCTTGTCCTTCCCTCAGGTGCCTTAGAGAAATGATGCTTCCCTCTTCTTGTGGCAGCCCCTCAAATATTGGAACACTGCTATCATGTCACCTCTAATCTTCCTCTTCATTTGACTGGACATAACCAATTTCTGCAACCGTTCTTAATATGTTTTAGCTTCCAGTCCCCTAAATATCTTTTGCTGGTCTTTTCTGCACTTTTTCTATTGATTAAAAACTATAGATTGTCTCCATTATAATCCATCCTTTACTTCTTCTTTCAAGTCGCATCCATTGCCACTGTAACTGAGTCTGTCTACTTTGCAGTTGGTCATTCTTTTCTTCTTTCCTTCCAATTTTCCCAGCATTTTCCAGATCTGGGTCTTCACATAATGTGTCCGAAGTAGGATAATTTGAGCCTAGTCATTTAAGTGAGAATTCTAGGTTGATTTCTTTAATGATCCTTTTGTTTGCTTTCTTGGCTGTCCATGATATTCTCAAGAGTCTTCTCTGACACCAAAGTTCAAACGCATCATCCTGCTTCTTTAGAGCCCCTCCAACTTTCACTTCCATAGAGCATGACAGGGATTACCATGGTTTGCACGATTTTGATCTTTGTAGATACAGACACAACAAGGCATTTGAATATCTTTTCCAAGGCCATCATGATTGCTCTACCAAGGGCAGCAGAAATATACTCATGTCTTATGTCTTATGTTGTTCCTCAGCCTTAGGGGTTATGGTCAAGAGTAGGTCAATGCAAATCTTTGCACTGGTGACTGAATTCAGTGAGGCTCAAGTAAATTATCCTTCTCAAGCAGATTCATAAACTGAAGAATGCATCTGCTTTGAAGCCATAAATCAAACTGAGCAGCTCTAGAACACTTCAGAGCTTTCCAAAGTTCTTGCAGATATTTTGTTCTTTCCTGTTCTGAAAATAAAATAACGGACTATTTCATTTTATTAAAATAAACACAAGTCCATCTACAGGATTGCAACTGTAAATCCATAGTTGGAGATTGCCAAGTGGACTATTTGCGATTGACTTGAGTAGCTGGCCAATGAGATTTATCAGTGTATTAAACTGTCAGAACTGGTTCTTGCGGTGCCTCTTCCCTGGCAGCACCAGGAGCAGGACTTTCTGTGGGTTTTTCCCCCCTTCGCATCGTCTCCAGATAGTTTTATAAATATGAAGCAATACGGTACGATGGTATGCATTTGGTATCTAGCTGCTGCATTTCCCACCCTAGGCTTATACTCGAGTCAATAAGTTTTCCCAGTTTTGGGGGGTAAAATTGGGGGGGTCGGCTTATATTCGGGTTGGCTTATACTCGAGTATATAGGTATACATACTGTATATTACATGTAAACTTGAAAATTTAGTATAGACATTAAGACAGTTCTTTTTTTTTTATTCAGTATTTACACTTTGCCTGTCAAATTGATTTATTGATAACAAGTTTTTATAAAGACTAATTGAGAGTTTTTGTTGCTGTTGTTGTGCTCTCATTAGATTAGTGATCACTTCTAATAATTTAAGGTTCTCTGAAGCTGAAAACTCTTCTGATCCAAATTGAGAATTGAGAAGTAATTCATGCAAGCTCTTATCTTCTAGCATTAAAGAGAGAACTTCTTCCCCCAAAAAACACTTCAGGTAGTGTAAACTTTCCAATGTAAGGCAGACAGAAACACGAGGGTGTCTTGCCTTCTTTAAAACTCAGGGATGGGCAAGCTATGCTTTTCAGGCATTACTACACCACTGTTCCCAGCCCCCTTCTCAACTGTATTGACTAGAGATGCTGAAAATTGTAGTTCAGAAGCATTCAGAAGGGGCATCCTTTTGACAAGAAACTGAAACAAGAATGTCTGTCTAAAATCTGCCTTTTAAATTCTGTCCTTTAATGTTGAATAGCAAAAGAAAAACTCTACATACACTCAGAAATAGTACTGATTGCTACAATTTTTCTGCTTTTGGGAGAAAGGAAGGAAGGAAGGAAGGAAGGAAGGAAGGAAGGAAGGAAGGAAGGAAGGAAGGAAGGAAGGATGGAAGGGAGGAAGGAAGGAAGGAAGGAAGGAAGGAAGGAAGGAAGGAAGGAAGACCTTAATAATCATAAAATAGTTTGATTCACAATTGTGTTGCAGTGAGGAATATATGGGCTGCTGTCTTTTGTAGATTCTTTTTTTTTAACAGTTTATTTATACAATTTCAGTTTACATATATAAGTGCTTTGTGAACTGTGTATTGTCAGGATCCATTTGCTTACATAATACTTTCCCAGCTCCTAATTTCTACCTCTATTGTCCAACCGTTTGTAGGACAGGTCCCATGTTTGAAAATACTCTGTATCTTCTTTTTCTTTTATCTTTAATGTCAATCTGTTCATTTCTGCACAATCTAGTATTTTTTTAATTATATCTTCTTCTGTAGATGTTTCCTCATTTTTCCAGTACTGTGCAAATATAATTCTTGTTGCTGTCAAGACATGTAATATTAAATATATATTCCCTTTATCATACTTTTCTGATACTATACCTAACAGAAATATTTCTGGCTTATAATCTATATGTCACTTTAACATCTTTTTAAATTGTGTATGTATTTTTGTACAATATTTCTTTGCTTTTGCACACACCAGTGTGTGATCATATTTCCAACATCTAGCGGACATGCTTTTAAACATCTTTGCTAATCTCGCCAGTGGTAAGTGCCACCTATAAAACATTTTATATAGGTTTTCCTTGTAAGTAGTTGCCATTGTCGACTTAAAATTTCTTTCCCAAAGTTTTTGTCATTTGTCTAGGTCTATAGTATATTCAAAAAATATTGCCCATACTATCATTGTCTCTTTTACCTGTTCATCTTCCATTTTTAAGCTGAACAAAAAGTTGTATAGTTTTTTTTATTAACTTTTCATCAACCTCTAACCTCTAACCACCAACCTCTGGTCAAGTACTGTTTGCTCTTTGTAGAAGCCATATCTTTCTCATATCTCGATTGTATTTGCATATGCAGCCACCATGATAAGTCCACACCTTGGTTTTGCAACTGTTGTTTGGTTTTAAGTTTCCCTTCTGCATTCAAGATATCTTTGTATGTTAAGATTTAGTACATTTGGGTATTTTCATATAAATTTTGGCTTTCACCTTTTCCCATACTAAAAGTAGAGCATTTCTTATGTGATGTCTCTGAAAATATCTATAAGTTTTATTTTTATCGTACCATAAAAAAGCATGCCATCCTAATTGGAGATCATGACCTTCCCAAAACAGTAATCTTCTATGACGGAGAGTTGTCTAATCTCTTACCCATGTTAATGCAGAAGCTTGATATCAATCTGGTAGCTCAAAACCCCCATTATTTTTTGATTCTTGCAACATTTTCAGTCTTATTCTTTTTTCCCTTGCCAAACAAATTTCAAAATTGTGTTTAGTTCATCAAAATATTTTTCTTCTATTTTTATGGGGATTGTTTGGAATAGAAAAAGTAGCTTCGGTAACATATTCATTTTTATAGTTGCAATTCTTCCTGATATTGATAATTGCAAAATTTTCCATTTCTCCAAGAATGCTTTAATTTGTTGTAATAGTCTTATATAATTATCTTCCTTAATTGTCACACATCTTGCTATTAAATATATTCCCAAGTATTTTACTTTCTTAACTATTGGAGGTCTAGTTTCTTTGTCAATTCGCCTTTCTGTTTTTCTGTAAGATTTTTAGCTAATATTTTAGTTTTATATTTATTTATTTTCAGTCCTGCAATTTTTCTATTTTTCCCATTAACTTAGGGCCAGTTTCCAGTGCTTCTTCTAAAATAAATACTAGATCATCTGCAAATGCTTGTAATTTATATTTTTTCTTTTTATTTCCATACCTTTTATTTCTGAATCTTGTCTAATATTTCTATTTAACACTTCTAATGTTAATATGAATAGTAATGGAGACAGTGGACATCCTTGTCTTGTGCCTTTTTTTATACTAAAATTCTCCATATAGTCCCCATTAACTATTACTTTTGCCATTTGCTTATGATATATTGTCTTAATCATATTTATAAACTTCATGCCAAAATCCATACAATCTATTGTATCATGAATTGCCAATTTAGATTGTCAAAAGCTTTCTGTGTATCTAAAAAAATCAATGCCATTTGAGTGTGCTTCAGTGGTGGGTTGCTACCGGTTCGCCCCGTTTGGGCAAATCAGTAGCAGCGATGGCGGGATGCTTCGCCCACCTGCCTAGACGTCAACAAATACGATCTGCACATGCACAGAAGTGGTGCGCACGTGAGCGAATGTAGTGTGCGCGAGCGAGCGAACTGGTAGCAATGGTATGCTTCATACCCCTGGTGTGCTTCATAGTATTCCAACATGTCTAAAATAAATCTTACATTATTTTTAATTTGTCTTTTTGGTAGGAATCCATTTTGATCCAGATGAATAAATTCATTCAGGAATCTTTTTAATCTTTCTGCCATTATTGATGCAAATATTTTATAGTCTGCATTTAGTAATGATATAGGCCTATAGTTCTTCATCTTTGTCAGATTTGAATTTTCTTTTGGAATTAGAGTAATATTTGCTTCTATCCAGGTATTTGGTATCTTAGCCTCTAGTAAAACCTCATTATAAACCTCTAACATTGCCAAACTCAATGTATCCTGTAGTTGTTTGCATACTTCTGCTAGTAGTCCATCTGGTCCTGGGATCTTATTGGATTTTTTTTTTTGACTTTTTATCACCTCCGTCAGCTCCGTCAGCATTATTTTTTCATTTTTTTAAAAAAAATAAATAGAAACAGCAACATATTCAATATCCATATAAACAGTGTGTTGTCTCATTATAATTCTTTTGAGTAATACTCATCATAGTAATAATAATTTCTAGCAGTAATGTCATAATGACAGTGCTTTTCCCTCATCATATTAATATATATGAATTACTGATCAAAATTAATAAGTTACAATAATGAACCCTAATAGTGAAATTAATCTTTCTCTTGTAATTTTAGAAGTTCTAACTTCTGTTTCTCTTATTTAACCATTGATAGAACAGATCCCATATCTCAAAATATTCTGTGTCTTCCTTTTCTTTAATTTCAAGTGTTAGTTTATTCATTTCTGCACATTCTAACATTTTTGTTATTATCTTTTCTTCTGTAGGGATTTCCTCGCCCTTCCAGTGTTGTGCAAAGGTGATTCTGGCCTCTATTAACACATATACTTTTAAATATACATTCCTTTTATTGTATTTTTCTGGTATAATGCCCAACAGAAATATTTCCAGTTTTAAATCTATATGTTACTTTATCATTTTTTCTATCCAGGTGTGTATTTCAGTCCAATATTTTTTTTGCTTTCAGGCATGTCCCCCACATGTGGTTGTATGAGCCTGGGGTTTGGTTGCACTTCCAACACTTGTCAGGCATATTCTTAAACATTCTAGCTAATCTCGCTGGAGGGAAGTGCCATCTATAAAATGTTTTGTATAGGTTTTCTTTATATGCAGTGGACGTTATCAATTTATAGTTTCTATCCCACAACTTTTGCCATTTGTCCAATTCTATAGAATACCGAAATTTTTAGCCCATGCTATCATGGTTTCTTTTACTTGTTTGTCTTCCATTCTAATAGTCAATAGATAATTATAGAATTTTTAAATTAGTTTCTCCTCTGGTCCCGTTTAGATTTGATACAATTTTATAAAGAACCAGCAGAATTGGTTTATTTAACATGTTTTTAATGTTTTCAGTCACTTTTGGTAGTTTGGCTTTTTCCAAATATTGTATTATCTTTTCCTCTGGATTTTTTTTCTTTGTCGTATAATTTTTCGTAATATTCCTGAATTATTTTCTTTTTAGTCTCATTTTGAATCTGTAGGTTTCCTTTCCCATCTTGTACCTTACTTACCTGTTCCTTTTCTCTCTCTTTGTTCAGTTTATAAGCTAACCATCTTCCTGGTTTGTTGGCATTTTCAAAAAAAAATTGTTTTACTCTTTTTATGTTGTGCCATTCCTTTTTCTATTAGGTTTAATTTGTGTTTTATTATATCTATTTGCTTTTTAAAAAAATTTCCTTTGGTGGGTCTTTTTGCAGTTCTAATTCAATTTTTTATATTCTTCTTCTACTGTCTTTTGATGTTGTTTTTTCTTTTTGTTCTTTCTTGCTATGTAGGTTATAGTTAATCCCTGATGTATGCTTTAGTTGTATCCCATAGATTTTGCAGTGAGGTGTCTTTTTTTATTTTCTTTGAAGAAGAATTTCATTCCTTTTACTATTGTTTGCATAAACTCTTTCTCTTTTAAGATGAACTGGTTTATTGTCCATCTCAACTTTTTCTTTTCCCCTTTCCAACTAACTTTTATTGGGTTATGGTCAGCCCATAGATTAGTTTCTATCTCTATCAGGTTTTTGTAGATTCTTAAAGTAGTACTGTCTATTATGTATCTACAGTATAAATCAATTGGCAATAAATCATTTTCATAATAAACCACTCTGGCTCTATTGCAAAACATATTAAAGTATTACCTATATACCTTCTGACATTTTGGAAATTTTGGAAATCTCCTCCCACATTGGCAGGAAATAAAGGTCCTGAAAAAATGTGAGAATGTATATCTAACACAGCATTATATCCAGTCTAAAGATAACTATCCCACTTTGAATAGCCTTTTTGGAAAATTAAGACCACTGTAAAACTATGCATGTCTATTTGTTCCTGTACTTGCCAATACTGACTTCAGCTTAGATTGTGTAGACATTTGAGGCTGGGACCCAAAATCTACATGGACAATACCATGGACAACGTTAGTGATGTAACAGTCTATAAATTTAATAATAAAAATAAAAATAAAAAAAACAGTCAAAACTTGACCCAAAATTTTTCTATTTGTTAATATAAATAGAGTTAACAAATAGAAAATAACAGTGTTATTTTTGTTCTGGAATAAACCAGGACTTCCGGTTGAGGCGTGGGTCAAGGCGACACGGAAAAGGAGTACTCCATATTCCGTGTCAATTTTTCTGTGTTTCGGTGCCCGTTGTGGGAGAGATCGATCCTGGGGTGGATCGATAGAAGGAGGGATACTTCGGAGGAGGCAGTGTGCGGTCTCCTGCCATGCCGAGAAGAGCCCTTATTCCGGACGTGGAAAGAAGACGGCCGATCGGCCAGACCAAAGACTCAACATCTCAAGTTTAACAGTGGGAAGCAAACGAGTGAGTACGGGGTGAGAATCGATGTGAGCAGGAGAACCAAAAGTCAGAATAATTACATGGACGATTGCTGCGAAGAGGAGACTAATTCTAAAATCCAGAGGAGCAGCGGAAGATAGAGAAACTCAGAAAGACGCAGGTGGCAAACAACGAGGGGAGTGAAGTGATTCAGCGAAACCTGCTGTCAGTTCTACTTTTTGAAGAGACACTTGAAAGGGTTAATAACACGAAGGAGAAATGATAGGAAGCAGGACGCTGACTGCCTTTTTGTTGGAATAAAGCTGCCCCGATGGAGAAGAACAATTTAGACAACAACCAATTTGGGACAAAAAGAAACCGGAAGTAAAGATTGCCATTGTAGACAGTAAGAACGAAAGACTGTGTGTACTTTGCTTCCTAATTTTAAGGAAAGCGGGCCAATACCGGTGGACTCTGGAGAACTGCAGGAGCAACTAGTACAAAAAAAAAAGTGAACTTTACAGTATTTAACCTTTAAAAGAAAAACCTATATACATTTGTACTTAATATATATATTTAAAAATAATAATTACTAATACTAACGATATAGTGAACTATTAAGTCTCATTGTTTAATTATAGTAATTTATTTATTTATTCCTAATTAAGTATTAATTATTAAAGTAATATTTATTTATTTATTAGAAAATTAACTTAACTTAAACAGTACTGAATAACACATATATTAACTTAGTAATATTTAGTCTTTTATATTGCTAATATATTTTGAGATTTTACTTATTATATATTTGTTAGATAATTAACTATTTTAGAGATAGAGTATTACAATATTTAGGATAAATTTATTTTTATAGGATTCTTATAGGATTTTTATAGGATATATAGTATTTATAGCATTATATAGTATAACCAACTGAATTGAAAATTAATTAGAATAATAGTGGAATAATAGAGATATAAAATTAATTAGTAAGGCATTATAGACTGTCATTACGTACTTGAATATAAGAAGTCATTTACTATAAGAATAATAGAAGAATAATAGAAATTGAAGACATCTAACCTCACCTAAGAACTCCAACACCAGACAGTATATAAAGTGGACTGAGAAGCGGATGCTGATTTGGGGGAGAATAGATAAAATCTTAGAAAAGCAACACCAAATATTGAAGGAAATGACATCCAGCACAATAACCACAGTCAAATCAGGGAAGAAGGTTACTTCAACCCCAATTGGATTAATGGCATCCCCAGCAATGCAAAAAGCTATAGAAGGGATCTTCTCAACTGAAAAACAGAACCCGACTATGAGTATGCAGACCGTTCAGACCATACTAACAACAATACAAGAAACCATGCTAAAAATGCAAGAGAGCATGTTGAAAAACCACAAGGAAACTAGGAGAGACCTAGATGAAATTAAAAACTCCGTCAAGGAAGATATCCAAAAATTAGATGGAAAAATAGATTCCATCCAGGAGATAATTATAAAGAATGACCAAAGGATTATGGCTATGGGAAAAAAAACAGAACGAACGGAAAAGAAATTGGAATTACTAGATGTAAAAATGACAGGACTTAATAAAGAGCTCAAAAGTATGGTGGCACAATTGGAAATGGAGAGAGCAGCATTCTACTTACGTTTTCAAAACGTAAGAGAAGAAAGAGATGAGGACTTGACATTAGTAATGGCCGAAATGATAGCCGAGATTTTACAAAGAGATAAAGAAGAGATCATTAATGAAATTGACGAAGTATTCAGAGTAAATACTAACTATGCGAGACAACACAAACTCCCAAGAGAAGTCCACATACGTTTTGTAAGAAAAAAGGTTAGAGACATTGTTTTCAAAATAACCAAAGAAGAACCAATATACTATAAACAAAAAGAGATAATAATATTAAGGCAAATACCAAAAAGAATTAGAGAGTGGAGGAAAGATTATGGATTCTTAACCACACTATTAAACAGAAAACAAATATTATTTCGATGGCTATTGCCGGAAGGAATATTAGCCACATGGAAGGGGAAAAAGATAAAAGTGGATACTATAGAAAAGGCGCAAAACCTATATGATCAGGTGATGGAAACAGAAGGAAGGGACGACAGAGGAGAGGAATCGGGGAGGAGAGTTAAAATAGCATCAGGATGAGAAGACCAAGCCCTACGTGAAGAGAATAATAAGGAGAAAGAAAAAGAGGAAGAGGGGGAAATACAAGAAGAAGAAGGAGTAACGACAAGAGCACAAAACCAAGCAAAAAAAGAGACAAGAAGTAAAAGGACAAAAAGAAGTAAGACTAACTCTCAAAAATGGACAAGAACTTGAAAATTATATCAATAAACATAAACGGACTTAACTCTCCTGTTAAAAGAAATCAAACATTTAAGAAATTAATAAAACAAAAAGCAGACATCATTTGCCTTCAAGAAATCCATATAAGAAAACAAGAAGAAAAATACCTACAATGTAAAAAACTAGGAAAACTATATATATCATTAGCAGATGAAAAGAAAAGAGGTATAGCAGTCTATGTTAAAGAAGAGATAGAAAGTAAATTGAAATATGTAGGTAGAATAGGAAGAACTGTAATGATTGAAGTTAATCTTAAAGGTAAACATGTGTTATTAATTGTGGTCTACGCAACAAACAGTGAACAAAAAGAATTCTACCAAAATCTACACGAAAAAATAATAGAACAAAATGTTGAAAATGTATGTGTGTTAGGTGATTTTAATGCCATTATGGACCCCCAAAAAGATTATAAAAGTAATCAGAATAAAAGAAATAAGAAGAATGTGCTACCGAAAACTTTTTTAGTCCTGGAATAAATTTAATATGTTTTTAAAACAACAACCATTGCAAACTTTCTCTTCCAAACCAGAATCCTTCATAGCTGTGAATCCTCCAATGTCATTGTCCTGGTCCTTTTGGCTCCTGTCTCACTGTGCTCTTGACTGCCAAAAGAAATGTTGTTTCTTGTTTTTATTCAAGTAAGCTAAGAGCCTCCACATTGTCTTTGGGCAATGTTTGATGCTATTACAATAGCAATAGCACTTAGATTTATATACCACTTCACAGTACTTTACAGCCCACTCTAAGCAGTTTACAGAATCAGCGTATTGCTCCCAACAATCTCGGTTCTCATTTTACTGACTTCGGAAGGATGGAAGGTTGAGTCAATCTTGAGCCAGTCAGAATTGAACTGCTGGCAGTCAGCAGAATTAGCCTGCAATACTGCATTCTAACCACTGTGCCACTATGGCTCAGAGATGAATCAAAAGGAATTTTTGCACACTTCTACAAGGTATATTGTCCAAATACATGCTGTGCCAAATAACAACACATTTATCTTTAGAAGTGGAGTGCTTCAAGTGTTTCAATTCCAGTGCTACATCACTCAAAGCTATGATTTCCATGGTTCAAAGATGTTGGAATTAGAATGTAAGCAAGATACATTGACAGACTGAATAATGTAAAACTATACTATGTTATTTTGTGTTTGCTATCCTTGGGGTTAGACAGCTTGCATAGGATTTAGTATTTTATTCCCTCTGCTGATTATAGGATATCTCATACTCATCTATCTTCTTGCTTCTCTGCTAGAACATCATCAAGACCTGTAAACTGTCACTTTTATGCACATCCAATAAATGTAAATGATTAACCATAAGTAGACAGAGGTCTTTTGAGTTCTGTTAACAAAAAAGAAATTAAGTGTTAAAATTTGTTATGAAACCACAGACATAACAAACAGCAAGGTAATAAAATACAAATAGCAAGAACAAAAATCAATCCATTCTATAAAAAAAGTTAAAAGCACTATTAATTTTAAAAAGATGAAAGTACAGTTAGCGGTTAAGATTCTGGGCTTGTTGACTAAAACTTGGCAGTTCAGGACCCAAAGCACTGTGTAATGGGGTGAGCTCCCATTCTTGCTCCTGCCAACCTAGCAGTTTGAAAGCATGCAAGTTGATAAATAGGTACCACTTTTGTGGGACATTAAGAGAGTTCTGTGCACCTGGGCTTATAGTCATGACCATGGAAATGTTTTCTGACAATGCTGGATCTCTCAGCTAGGAAAGGGAGATAAGCACTGCTCCCTAGAGATGGCTGCGACTGGATAGGGGATAAGGTAAAGGTAAAGGTTCCCCTCACACATATGTGCTAGTCATTCCCGAATCTAGGGGAGGCTCATCTCTGTTTCAAAGCTGAAGAGCCAGCGCTGTCCGAAGACGTCTCCATGGTCATGTGGCCGGCATGACTAAACACCAAAGGCGCACGGAACGTTGTTACCTTACTACCAAAGGTGGTCCCTATTTGTCTACTTGTATTTTTTACTCGAACTGCTAGGTTGGCAGATGCTGGGACAAGTAATGGGAGCTCACCCCGTTATGCAGCACTAGGGATTCAAACCACTGAACTGCTGACCTTTTGATTGACAAGCTCAGCATCTTAGCCACTGAGCCACCATCTCCAAGGACACGAGATAGGTCCCCAAGGATAGGGGATACCTTTTATCTTTTTACCTGTTTTTTTAAAGTCTTAAAAAGCCTGGTAGCAGGGGAATGTCTCGGGGGCATTCCATGGTTAGGGCCCCTGCTGAAAAGGCTCTGATGGCCAACTTTTCAACTTTAGATTTAGGGAGCATTTATATGAGGGCCTTTTCAATCATGTAGAGGAAAATATGGTATTTATACTATAGCATTTATATGAGGGCCTTTTCAATCATGTAGAGGAAAATATGGTATTTATACTAAGCTCTTGAACTTCACATGATTTCTTGGAATTGGGCATGGAACGAATAAGAAGTTAATGTAGAAGTGAAATGACCCTATAATGTCTTCAGAATACTTATTCAGTTAGAATATTTGTTTCAATCTATGTTCTTGGTCAATGTTTTGCTTCTTCTGTCACTGATCCCATCTTGTGTCTTCAATAGAAATGATTTCTATGTTGTGTTCTTTTATTTTTATTTACTTATTTATTTTGTCAAGCATATATAAGATAACAAGTAAAAGTGTAAACATTATTTGAATACATGGAAAGAGTAAGTAAAAAGGAATAGTAGGACAGGGACATTTGTTGTGGTTGAAGCTGAAGTAGTCATTTTTAAAAAAATTTTATTTATATGCCGCCCTTCTCCGGAGACTCAGGACAGCTTACAGTGTGTTAAGCAATAGCCTTCATACTTTTGTATATTTATACAAAGTCAGTTTATTGCCCTCACAATCTGGGTCCTCATTTCACCTACCTTAGAAAGGATGGAAGGCTGAGTCAACCTTGAGCCTGGTGGGATTTGAACTTGCAGTAATTACAAGCAGCTGATCTTAATAACAGTGAATTAGCCCACTGTGCTACCAGGACTCTGATGACAGGTAGATTGTGGTAGATAATTTTATGTACTATGCTTAGGTCAGACTGAAGTCGGCGTAGTTCTAAGTTGTCTAAGCCCAAAAATTTGGAGTCTGGTGGCATAAGGTATTTTATTGCAGGTAGGGAATGGAGACGTTTTCTCATAAAATATCTCTGGACTCTCTTGATTGTATTTATGTCCGATATGCAGTGCGGGTTCCAGACAGATGAACTGTATTCAAGAATTGGTCCAGCAATTGTTTTGTATGCTCTAGTTAATAGTACAATGTTACCAGAGAAGAAGCTACGCAAGATTAGGTTAACAACTCTTAGTGCCTTTTTGGCAATGTTGCTACAGTGGGCTCTGGCACTTAGCTCTTTAGAAATGAGTACAGGCATATTGATGAAAGGGGACTAATTCCAGTATCCACTTTTTTTCAGGGAATTCTACTGTTCTCATCTGTGACTGGCTTTAGATTCCTAAGAGCCAGATTTACATGGCAGTTTAATTTCAACAAGTGCCTCGATGTGTGTGTTTCTGGCTATAATTTAACTGGGATACTTAACAGTCAGGCTACAACATTACACTCACTGCAGAGGGAATGAAAGTCTGGACTGTGGCTAATTTTTTTTTAGCAGCAGATGGCAGCTTTTCTTAATTGTAATTGTTAGGGCAGCTGTTCTTAAAATACACTTCAAAGACCTGCTTCAATTAGCTTCAAACTATGTAAGATTGTTCAGACAACCAGATCCTGGATCTGATCAAGCATTCATCACCTCTGGAATCTTGTTTCTAGCAGTGATCAGCCAAATACTTCTTAGAAACTTCAGAACAGAGAAAAAAACAAGTAATCCTAGGTTAGTAACTAATCATAATATAGTACCTCCCAGCATGCAGGTGTTATTTAGTTAGTTTGCTAATGGCATAGTTTTGAAATTGATGCATGCTTCCTCTCTATTTTTATTAGATTCATACTTAAAGCTATTTAAGTCAGTGACCTTCCCACATCTTAAATTAAACACTCTGTGTCTTATGAGTACCACAATCCTAGATAGGTATTAAATCATGTATAATTTCTCATTGCAGTAAACATTTGTCAGAGTCTGCAGGATTCAAAATTTGCAGAAACAAGCAACAATGCTTTAGGACCAAATTATACATCATGCTTAATGCATGACCTGCAGCTTTAGTTTTTGTTTGTTTAAACTTATCTCTTCACTCCCTGATTGACTTCAGAATGAAAATGCAGCGATGAATGAAATTTTTTCTTCTTCTGAAGTTGATAACTATGCAAAAGGAAAGCATTCCTATCCTGAGCCTAGTTAGGAGTGAAGTAAATCTGCTCTTCCAGCATGTTGCCTTTGCCTTTAGAGGGAAAGATTCCTGCTTACCTGTAGTTTGTTAAAAGAAAACAAAGAGTCTAACTCTTTGTTTCTAAGACTGTAATTCACTCTTCTGAAAAGATCCAAAAATAATATGGGTTGAAGCAGTGGTGAAATTCATTTTTTTTATTACCGGTTCCGTGGGCGTGGCTTGGTGGGCATGGCAGGAGAAGGATACTGCAAAATCTCCATTCCCACCCCACTCCTGGGGGAAGGATATTGCAAAATCTCCATTCCCACCCCACTCTGGGGCCAGCCAGAGGTGGTATTTGCCAGTTCTCCAAACTACTCAAAATTTCCACTACCAGTTCTCCAAACTACTCAGAATTTCTGCTACCGGTTCTCCAGAACCTGTCAGAACCTGCTGGATTTCATCCCTGGGTTGAAGGATAGCTGGGTCTGAGTTTTGTAGTTCCAAGTCAATTTCAGATATTGGACCAATATCTTCATGTCATTAGCTAGCTATGCTATCTCCACAATGACAGGGAGTCCAGTAATTAAAGAAAGATTATTGTAGACATGGTGGTATGTAAACTTCAAACATCTTAACTGTCAACCCTGAAGCTGACCTGACTGAGGCCATTTTTGAGGCTTCCGTGTTCCCACACTGGACCTGAAGGATAGGAAAGGGAATAGAGATAGTTGGGGTTTGTAGCCAAAACAAAATACTTTCTCCTGGGAACCAAGGACATTCCCACAGGTGGTCAGAGAGAGGACAAGTGAAGTTACCAGGCAACCGGAAGACACCTTGATTGGACAATGTGACTGATTGTTACTTTTAATTAGGTGAAAACCGTGGGAACATTCAGAGTCGGTTTTCACCAGGCTGTGCCAATATGGTATATCTAATAAAACTGTTCTTTGAGGAATCTCCCTGCCTTGGAGTTCTATTTGCTATGGGTATATTACTCGGAGCCCTGACATTAACTTTCTGGAACTAGGAAACATTTGTATAAGATGCCTAGAAAGCTTATCAGGCCAGGACCAATAGCTTTTCTCTGAAAGGCCACTATATGATTGAAGAAGGAGGAAGTGAGCAAGACAGAAACTAATAGGAGATACAACAGTTACAATAGGTTCAATCCTTCATTGAAGCAGTAGTATCACATCTTTCCAATATTTCACTTAGTCCTTATAGCAGTGGTGCTGCAGAGGATTAGACTAGCATAGCCTGAGAAATCTCTGCTTGCACTAAGGAACGTGTTAGCTGTATGATCTTGAAGTGACATTTTCAGTTCTCCCTTGAGAACTGTCTTTCTGGGAATAAAGAGACCAGGGAAGCTCCAATTTTTGTTGTGCGCCTTAATGTCTTTGTGTTTAAAAAGGAGAGTGCAATAATGAGAATTCTTCTGCAGGGCTGTGTGAACATATATATGCATGTGATATATGTTGTATTCCTGTATTAATGCTTAATGTGGGAATAGATAGAGGATTAACAATGGATGTGATGAGCCAACTCTTTGTTTAAATCCACTCTCAGATCTAATCTCCTATTGACAAGGAAACATCACACAGGGACGTCTTGAAGGAATTAGCACAAATCCCTTTTAAATTCTTCAGTGACTTCCCTTTCCTCCTCCTTTCCCATTTACACCCCTTGATACTTTATTAGTAGCAGAAGACTGGGTCCAAAAGCATCAATTAAGATTCAAACTTTCACCATTTGAGATGCATTATCATGGTCCCACTGACACTTTCTTAAATGCAAACTAGATCTATCACATCTCTGATGAATTCAAAGAAGATTAAAGAGGCAGAGATGCCTACAGACTCAATCCTGAATTCAATATGAATGAGAAAGCAGGGAGCAGGCAAGGAGAGAGGAACAAAAAGGCAAACAAGAGAAAACAACCACATTTTCCAAAGTTTTGGAGTTAGAATGGTAGCCACAGCAGCTCAGAGTGCTGACCCAAAATTGGGTATCAACAATTTTGCCCTAAAGTTACAGAAACAAATAATGCAACATTTTATTCATAGTTCATCTGTACTTTAAAAAAATGTGTCAGTAATGCAATCCACTTCAATTATTGGGATGAATCAAGATGGAAATTAAAATGACACTTTGCCTATATTTTTGTCTGCATATGTGTGAGAAGGACAATAAGGAACCAATACCCATTATAACTTGGCTATTTTAAAAATGGAAATATAACCATACATTCATGGAGAAAATCTCCACTAGGAATTGTTTCAGAATCCATTGGTATAAAAATTCCTAAAATAAATTTGAGTTCCTTAGATACTTTTCTGCAAGCAGAATCATTCCTTTACATACAGGTTAAACTCTACATAACTTTAAAAAATGTGGAAATGTGTCTTCTTTGGAAATTATGCTTAAACTTCCATGAATTTCTTATGCACACAAAGACTTCAAGTATTCAAGGTGTCACAAGACAAGGATGAAAAGGTTTGATAAGTTTAATTCTACTGTACCAACTCAGAAAGCTCAAAGTGCCCAAAGAGCTGCTGATACAATTTTACAAAGGAATTATTGAGTCTGTCATCTGCACCTCTATAACTGTCTGGTTTGGTTCTGCAACCCAACAAGACAGACACAGACTTCAGAGGATAATTAGAACTGTAGAAAAAACAATTACTACCGACTTACCTTCCATTGAGGACCTGTATACTGCACGAGTCAAAAAGAGGGCTGTGAAAATATTTACAGACCCCTTACATCCTGGACATAAACTGTTTCAACTCCTACCCTCAAAACGATGCTATAGAGCTGTGATAGCGAACCTATGTTGCCCTAGCTCAGCTGCAGCACGCATGTGTGCACCGGCCAGCTGATTTTCGGGCCTTCCGGGCCCAGCGGAGGGATCTCTAGAGGGCTTCCGGGGGTGTATGGAAGGCCGTTCTCACCCTCTCCAGGCTCCCAAGAAAGCGTCTGGAGCCTGGGGAAGGTGAAAAACAGGCCTACCAGGCCCACCGGTAACCTTTTTGCCGTCACGTACCAAAAGCGAGGGGTATGTGGGGCACGCATGTGCGGGGCACGGGGGCATTGAATTATGGGTGTAGGCACATGCACGCATGACCCCTTCACGCTCCCCATGCTTTTGGCACGCGATGGCAAAAAGGTTAGCCATCACTGCTATAGAGCACTGCATACCAGAACAACTAGACACAAAAACAGTTTTTTCCCAAACGCCATCAGTCTGCTAAACAAATAATTCCCTCAACACTGTCAAACTAGTTACTAAGTCTGCATTACTATTAATCTTCTCACCGTTTCTATCACCCATCTCCTCCCACTTATGACTGTATGACTGTAACTTTGTTGCTGGTATCCTTAAGATTTATATTGACTGTTTCCCTATGACTATCATTAAGTGTTGTACCTTATGATTCTTGACAAATGTATCTTTTCTTTCATGTATTCCAAGAGCATAAGCACCAAGACAAATTCCTTGTGTGTCCAATCACGGCCAATAAACTATTCTATTCTATTCTATTCTATTCTATTCTATTCTATTCTATTCTATTCTATTCTATTCTATTCTATTCTATTCTATTCTATTCTATTCTATTCCCACACAACTTGCTTTTCCTTGGAAGGAAGGAAGGAAGGAAGGAAGGAAGGAAGGAAGGAAGGAAGGAAGGAAGGAAGGAAGGAAGGAAGGAAGGAAGGAATCCAGCATTTCTTTTGGAGGAAAGAATACAATATTTCCTTTCTCTAAAGTCTATAGAAAAGGATCATTGTCAAAGGATAATTCAGGATTTATAAGTTACTAAGTTCTCTTCCTTAATGTTACAGCAAATTCTGTGTAACACAACCTCTCCTTTCACCTGTCTGATTATCTAGATGTCCTAGCCTTCCAGGCAACATGGATAAATGAGGTTTGTAGGATAGGAGCATAGCCATTTGTTAAAGAAATATCTATTAGACGGCAGTCCAGAATATGCCACTTGATTTTTTACCTTTTGGAAAAAAATAACAACCTGCTTGTCTCCAACTGATTTCACTGTGTTTTTAATCAGAAGGAATTGGAGAGAGAAAAAATATCCATTGTCCACTGAGCATTTGTGGCTAAAATGATAAATTTCTAAGGTTTCTTTGATGCTCTCATTTTGAGAGAAAGAAAATCAATGTCATGCGGATTTTCCAGTGCATTGGTTTCTCAAGGCTTAGTTAGAGGTTCAAATCTGTAGATTCTATTATGTTAATTTTGAGATTATTATCAGCACTGTATTTGCAGTTAATGGGGAGGGGAAGACAAAAATACTTTTAAGACAATAACACATAATGGTAAAGGTAGAATGGAAAAGCTGGGAGTTTTTTACAGCACCCATTTCTATGGTGTATTCTCAGTGCTGTCCATCTGCTGATGAGTGACAGGTCAGCTTTAAAATACATTCAGTACAAGATCCTGTTCTTGCTTGAATATATTAGTTTTAAAAAGGGCACTGAAGGAAATCTATTGAAAGAGTCAAGTCCCAAGGAGTACTAAATTTGTAATATGATCTGAGTCACTATTCTTTATTTTATCCATGTGTACATTAGATTAAAAATAATGAATATATGGAATATTGCCCTGGAAAATTGATGTGCTTGTTACATTATACCATACTTGACTGAAGTCCACAGAGAGAGAAAGGTGAAAAGTTGCCACCTAAACCTTACTAAGACCGTTGAGATTCCCCCCCCCCCCCCCCAAACTGGAGGACAAGAGCTTGAAAGAGATTTCTTCCCAGCAGGATGTAAATAATGCATTTGTTTCTCCTTTGGACATTTTTTTCAGAACATTCAGTGCTAAAACTTTTAAAGTGTGTGACCAGAAATAGAAATTCTCTTGAATAGGTAATTGACTGATAGCTTTCAAGCTTCATAGGGGGAGATTCATTCTGCATTTTCTTCCAGCGTTTCAATTTATTTTGATGAATTTCCTCCATAGACATTCACCCATCTTTCTGAGAGATACAGAACTGGGGCTACAGCGTAAAGTTCTGATGTCCTCTTTTTCTGTTCCTTCTCATCATCACCCTTTTTTCTCATGTTTTCTGGACCTGAATGTATCTGATTTCTCTAAGTCACTGACATAATTTTAAAAATCTCAGCTCCGTTGCAGATTTAGATTTTTGAAGTACTGTATTTTCAGCAATGCTGAAAAATATCTGTATCCTTGTGTGTGTTTGCTCTTCCTATTCTCTTCCTATTCTCCTCTCCTTCAGCTCTTGTTAAAAAGTTTGCTGATTCATTTTACCGTTTTCCTTTTCTGTTATCCACTTGTCCTCTTAATATAAAATCCGGATAGTTTTTTTTTTAATTAAACAGTACCAGTGTAATATGGTTATTATAAAACTCATATTCAAGAACCAGAGAGACTTAGGGTTAAATTCCTCACTGAGTAACTTTGGTAAAGCTATTATCTTGTAGCCTGTCTGCTGCTGATATTGGATAAGGCAGTACTACACACACTATTTTAAGCTGCTGGAAGTAAGCCCAGTAGAAATATAGCAGTTACAAGTAATTATAGTAATTATAACAATAACATAAGACTATTAGTTAACATTTTTCTAAGAAGAGAAATTTCTACCACACTGAAAATGAACATGGACAAGTATGGCTCAGTTTTGCTGTTAGTAAATAATTTACATTGACTATTTAACCTTATAATTTTCAGCTGCATCATTTGAACACTCATACCTGATTACGATGTTTTCTAACACTTATGGAATAACAGATAGACATAGCTCAGTGATGTACTTTGGTACATCTCTTCCAGAGGTAGGTTTCAGCAGGTTCTGAGCAGTTCCACAGAACTGGTAGTGGAAGTTTTGAGTAGTTCAGAGAACCGGTAGTAAAAATTCTGACTGGCCCCATCCCCATCTATTCTCTACCTCCCAAGTCCCAGCTGATCAGGAGGAAATGGGGATTTTTCAGTAACCTTCCCCTGGAGTGGGGAGGGAATGGAGATTTTACAGTATCCTTCCCCTGCCACGCCTACCAAGCCATGCCACACCCATCAAGCCACACCCACAGAACCTGTAGTAAAAATTTTTTGAAACCCACCACTTATCTCTTCCCAAAGATGGGTGTTGTTGTTGGGGAACAGGCTCTCCCAGTCCCTCTCATAGGACATGTGCAGAAAAGAGTGACAATAGTGATACCACTGTTACTAATCCTGAGGATAGATACAGCAATTGGGACAGGGGCAGGGGTGAGTTCTACTTACCTTTACTACTGGTTCGCATTGTGCCTGCGTGCACTCTTCTGTGCATGTGCAGATCACCTATGATGATGTCCGGGTCAGTGGGTGGAGCTGCCTGCCTGTTTTACTACTGGTTCTTGCGAACTGGTCTGAACCGGGGGCAACCCACCACTGGACAGGGATAGGTGGCCTAGTTCACTCTACAAAGCAGTTTAAGCAGCTGTCAGAGGAGTTTCAACAGCCTCGGTCAGATTGCCTGGACTTTAGTAGAAGTGCAAGACCAGATAGACTCCTCGGCAGCAGTGGTCCTGCAGAACCGATGTGGCCTAGAGTTCCTGACAGCTAAGAAGGGTGGGTTGTGCTTGTTCTTGGGAGAAGAATGCTGTTTTTACATGAATAAATCAGGAGTACTCAGAGAAACTGTAAAGGACCTGCAAGACAGAGCATCCCAGATTGGACAGAGATTATTAGGGACAGACAAGTGGTTTTCATGGTTGCCAGGAACAGCCTGGGTCAAACAGCTGTTATTCCTGTTGTTGTTCAGACAACTGGTTATGTGGTCAATAAAACAAATAAGGATTGAAAAAGAATTGATCATTTCAGGGAAGTAGGCCTTCCCAAGGTCCTCGAGGGGGGAATGAAGGATCAGATGATCGAATGTATGTGCAGATGAGGCTCTAGGGATCAGAGGATATCATTCGGCATGACCTAACATAGCTCATAAAATCATCTGCTACAATGTCCTACCTGTCAATGACTACTTCAGCTTCAACCACAACAATACAGAAGCACACAATAGATACAAACTTAAAGTGAACTGTTCCAAACTCGATTGCAGAAAATATGACTTCAGCAACAGAGTGGTCAATGCCTGGAATGCATTACCTGACTCTGTGGTCTCATCCCTAAACTCCCAAAACTTTAACCTAAAACTGTCTACTGTTGAAAGAGGGCTGCCTTGAGACAAAACTGTTTGTTCTTTTATTCCTCTCTGCAGGGGGGGGGGAGAGAATAGGGGGGGGGGATGTTGCCTTAGACAAAGAGTTAAAACTGCTTTTATTCTTCTCTGCAAAAGTATGGAAGGGGCGGGGCTGCACAGTTGTAGCTAGCAACTTACCTGTCAGAAAACCACTACACAGGATATTAGAAACAAGAATAGTTTGCTTATAAGAAAAATCACATAGCTGGCACATGAAACTAGGACACTTTGCAAGATACCTGTGACCTGGGGTAAAAAGCAGGTAACGTGATATTTAGCTATTTAGCATAGCAAGTGTAGAGGTCAGGGGTGGGTTCTAAATATTTTTACTACCAGTTCTGTGGGCTGGCTTATTTTGTGGGCATGGTTTGATGGTCATGTGACAATTCTTTAGGATTTAGCAGAGGTACTGGTCTACCAGGCTTTTAACTGCTTGCAGAGCTGTACCGGTCTACCCATTTATTTTTGCAGGCACCGGTCTACCACCAAACTGACTTTTACCACTGATCAGCTGTAGGGCGGCCCTTTGAAGCCCCATGGCAAGAGTTTAAACAGTTTTTCCTTATAGCCCATCAGCTGGGACTCAGGAGGCAGCAATAGATTGGGGGTGGGGGCAAATAAAAGGTAAGAATAACGTGGGGGGTGGGTGGGTGGGGTGGGGGGCGGGGGCGGCTAGAACTGGTTCGGTGATGTCATATCGTCACCGCTACTGGCTCAGCGGAACCGGGAGGAACCCACCACTGGTAGAGGTTTTAGGGGGCTATAATCCAAATAACCAATCAATATTATCTGTTATGCATGCATTATTAGGGGAAGGGCAAAGGGGTGTAAGGGACCACCCTTTGACTATAAGAATTGCTGTAAGATTGTACTAAGAGCCTTGGTAACTTTCAAAACCAGGATCCTTATATCTTGGTACCAAAATAAAAGTATAATTTTGTATCACACCTTGTATTCGGTAACTCTTCAACTTCGACACCAAGCAAAAGCCCAGTTTTGGGGACAACATTAGCAACAGAATAAATTTTTGGTGTGCAGAAGCCAGTTGGTCCCAGGTTCAGTTCCTAACATTTCCCACTAAAAGGATCAAATAGCAAGTGTTAGGAAAATATCTCTCTGCGGGAGAATCTGTGAAGTGAGTATCACTCAGAATGAATCAAAGTGATTCATAACTGAAGGCAGTCCTTGGGCTTTTAGAGTGACATGCTTTTCAAAAAGGCCACAAAATGAGCCAACTGCTTTGCTACTATAATTACTGCCTGCTTAGTTAATCATCTTTGAATTTACCCTCTACTACAAAATAACCTCTTTCTCGGTGATAACTTCAATTCCCAGGTAACTGTTTTTCCATTGGAGAGAAGGAATACATTTACTGCATGCAAATCAGATAGTCTCATTTCTTTTTCTTCTTCACAGTCCTAGTAAACCACTACCAAAAAGAGAATATAACTATTTGAACATTTTTTTAAATGTTAGTTTAAAAAAACCAATTGTATGTATTGAAAAGCATTTGTAAATCCCACATAATCTTGAGACATCACTTTTCCCTTGTTTGTTTTTTTGGACTAACTCTCTCCCCCTATATACCTTCCTCCTGCCTGAACAATGCAGGCTTCACCTGGAATGCATGAAGATCAGTTTTATGAAATTGTTTATATACATACATACATACATACATACATACATACATACATACATACGTGCAAGTTTTGGTGTATTTGGGTCTTTTCCCATGTAAGATTGAGAGTATCTTGGCAACGTTTCAATGAGGTCTCACTCGTCATTTTCAGGCTGGCGTCTTCGGCTTCGTGCTTGTGCGAGGAAAGCGTAAGCTGCCAATTCTCTATAAATACTGGTGGGGAGATGTGGGGTGCTGGCTTTGTTGCTGTGAGCGGATTGGTTGCCTGTGTTGTTACATCTTGATTGGTTGATGGAGTTAATGTTTGCAGATTAATCAGCTGTTTCATAACATCTTGTGTGGGTGAGGTAGTCTTTTGTGTTTTAACGACCTGGGTAATGGGCTGTGTGTTAACATCCTGAGTTTTAGTGTTGTGATATCCTGAGTTTTTTGATGTAATGTCCTGAGAGAGAGAGAGAGAGAGAGAGAGAGAGAGAGAGAGAGAGAGAGAGAGAGTGAGTATCTCCCAACAATCTGGGTCCTCATTTTACTGACCTTGGAAGGATGGAAGTCTGAGTCAAGTCAGTCAGCCGGCAGTCAGCAGAAGTAGCCTGCAGTACTGCATTCTAACCACTACACCACTACAGCTCTTTTTTTTTTTTTGCTCTTAATGCAGTTTCTAGAACATGCTGATCCCAGCAGTTTTTAAGCTGTATGGATGTTCCAAATAAACCATCTCCAAATAGCTCTGAATATAATTTTTGCTAGACTTGTATTTGGTCTGTTCTCCATTTATCCAATGCCTTTAGCTGCATGGTTTCTCTCATTGATGATTTTCTCATCAGGTAGAACAGTCTGAGATTGATTATAAGGCTGGTCAGGTTTCTCCCTTCCCCAACCTTGAGAACAGTTGTCTGCCTGTGGACACCCATCCAGTATATTGGACACTGGATTGACGGGTTTGGCAAAAGGTGTAATTTGTAACTGGAAGGGAAACTGACAAGGATAACTAAGCAATTTTAGATTTCAACTTTTCTAAACTTCTTAAAGGCAATTTCTCTCTTTGCTTTTCAAATGGGATATTTATGTACTATTTGTTTCATGCAGAGTCATGTGGAAGCAGATAGACGTTAAGGAAGAGTCTGTTATAGAAAAACAAACTGATCAGGCAGGGAGGGTATGTTGCGGACACCACCACTTAAATAATTTTGACTGTTGGGGTATAGGAAGAGAGTCTTCTCTGTCTTAGCGCCTGCCCTATGAAACACCTTGCACCCAAAAGCAAGATTGTCTCTACTCTCCTAGCTTTCTACCCTGTTTTCCTGAAAATAAGACATCCCCTGATAATAAGCCCAATTGGGTTTTTGAGCACATGCACTAAAATAAGCCTCCACCCAAAAATAAGCCCTCCCTGAAAATATTTAAACTGAGAGCTGAAAATCAGTTAAGACAGCAAGAGGACCCCCATCTTGCTCCATGTGCCCCAAAATAATAAGATCTCCCTGAAAATAAGGCCAAGCGCTTATTATTGGGTTCAAAATAATATAAGACAGGGTCTTATTTTCGGGGAGACATGGTATAACAGTGTCAAGAACTGCTCTGCCAACTGGCATGGGGGTGGATGTGTGGGTGTGTGTCTAAGAATGCCATGGAACCCTGTGGTCATTGGTGGTTAATAGGGCCCCTTCTGCCTTTTTAACTTTCTCAACTATGTTTTGCTTCTGTTTTTAAAATATTGTTTTAATGATGGCTTTTATATTCAAATAATATAATTATTTTATATATTAAATATATATTATTTTAGAACAAAGAATATTCTAAAACAGCCTTCCTCGGTCTGATGCCCTACAGATGTATTGGGACAACCAGCATATCTCAAGAATTTCTGGGAATTATGGTACCAATATATGAGGAAGGCGCCAGGCTGGGAAGGTTGATCTAAATAGCTATATGGTACTGTAAAACCAATAAAGAGATGATGATGATGATGATGATGATGATGATGATGATGATGATGAATATAATGTTTAGGAGAAATTGTGAAAATTTGCCATTGAGTTCACCAGGTCAAATTACAAACCATTTGTTTAGCTCAGTATTTACATTCTTTTTATGTTCCAGTTGAGTCAGAGGTTCAAGTAGTTGAGTATCTTTTGATGGAAGTTTTCAGCTTGCTTTTCTGCCTGGAGGAAAGTAACACTCATGGGTTTATCTCAGTGATAGAAAATAGAAGGCAGGCAGCAATGATATAAAACTGCATGGTTAACCATTTTTGTCTGTTAAGGGTTACCAGCTTGATTTTGGCCATTTGTAAATATGCCATTGTAATTGCATCCTTGTCATTGACAGCCACAATGTAAACATAACCTGTTAATAACTTGTTAATTGGGCTTAAATGATTCAGTCAATCAGCCTACACATGTTATGAGTCATTGAGTTATAAAGAACCAAACAATTGTACACTACAGTATGTTGAGGAAATGAAGCATCTCTTGTTTCAGCTGTTGGCTAGGACTATAAACATGAATGTGGGGGAGCAGGACAAGTATGTCATTAGAGACTGTTAGGTGGTGGCCATCTTGGGTGGTAAATGATGGAAGATGGTAGCAAATTTAGAAAGAGCGAACTGTACACTATGTAACTTGCCCTGAGCCTGCTAAATTGTTTCAGCACTTCAGTTTTATACTGAATGAGAGAGTCACCATCTTGATCTTTGCTCTGGGCAGGAAACCATTCTGGGCTAGCTTTGGACTAGGGATGAGACACATTCATCCAGCTTTGAGCTCTCTTTCCTGCTCCAGTATCCAACTGAATATGAATTAGATGGTTGCCACAAGAATGGGAACACTAAGAGTTCTGTTTCAAAGAGTTTTTTAGTTCTGGTTTCAGTGATTAATAGAATAGATTTTCATTAGCAGTGGCAGAAGAGGTAGTAACTTTTTTTTTAAATGCTGACATTTGCAAACAAAGTGGTGGATTTCTTTTCTGCTTTGCCCATCAAGATTTCATTCTTAATTCTTTTGTTCCAGGCACATATATTGTTCTATATACCACCATGTTTCTCAGTATACCAGAGAATTCTGGTGGAATACTGAAGGCAGTTACTATTCTAAGAGGACTACAGGTTGTCAAACAACTGGAAGACCGGCGAATATGGCTGGTGGCTCAAAAAAGCCAAGTGGTAACAAAGTTCTTGCTCCACCTGATGACTGCATCAAAGCTTTCTATTGAAAAATGTCAGTGTTTAGGCAACATAACTAGTATTATGAGATAAACCCAGGAGCAAAACACAGCACACAGAGCCTTTAGATAAATAACAGTGGGTTTATCTACGGCTAAATATTTACAGACTTATACGTGGTTAAATACCTTATCATGCACTGACTGATACATGGAGAGAAATAAGAAACACAATGAGAGAAAATGAGTATAATGCATGAGGAGAAGGAAATGCACTCTAATGGCTTCCCTTATATAGGCAGCTTCTTACCCAGCTTCTTAAAGTGGCAGTAACCCTGCTGCCTCGTTCCATTGCATCAGCTTCTGGTTGCCTCCGCTTACAACTTCTCATCAGCTTACAGCTATTAACTCTTCATAACCTGACAAAAAAGTAATAGTAAACTATGACAGATGTTCATTGTTGGATACCAGTGTATTCTTGAATCCATGCTTACATTAGAAGAAAAGTATGAATAAACATCAGTAGTTGATCATTAATTGTTAGTGAAACAAGCTTTGAGTTGAATGTCTATGGAGATTCTCAGTGATTGATTGATTGATTGATTGATTGATTCAATTTATATGCCACCCTTCTCCGGAGACTCAAGGTGGCTTACAATGCATTAAGCAATAGCCTTCATACTTTTGTATATACCTGCTTAGTAGGACTTTCGGCCCCCCCAATCGGTGTTCTTTTTTATACAAAGTCATCTTATTGCCCCCACAATCCGGGTCCTCATTTTACCTACCTCAGAAGGATGGAAGGCTGAGTCAACCTTGAGCCTGGTGAGATTTGAACTCGCAGTGATTGCAGGCAGCTGGTGTTACTTAACAGCACTTTAATCTGCTGCGCCACCAAGGCTCTTGGTTATCCAGGTCATGATTGTCTCAAAGGTGCTTTTTCAACACAGGAGGAGGGATATGACATCATCTATCTCCAGTCTACAACACAGTCCTTTCAACAGTTCCAAGAAGGCTCCACACCCATTGCACTACTCAGGTGACCCTGATGTCATAGGTAGCCTCAACAATTCTCTAAAAGAATGTAAATGACGAGCTGTCTGCAAGGAGTATAAATCCTTCCATTCCCCACCATCTAGCCAGATCTGAAGAAGCTTCTTGGATGAGAAGTGAAACATCTTCAAAGAAAAGAGCCTTGGATAGTACAGTGGTCTAAAGCCCTGTTATTAACATCAGCTGCCTGAGTTATTGCAGGTTCGAATCTCACCAAGGCTCAAGGTTGTCTCAGCCTTCCATCCTTTCTAAGGTAGGTAAACTGAGGACCCAGTTTGTGGGGGGCAATAAGCTGACTTTGTATAAATATACAAAAGTATGAAGGCTATTGGACTTCCGGTGTTGCCGCGGACCATTGCTGATGGTCCTTTGAAGACCGCCAGCCCAGCTGTCTGTAAAGAGCCGTTTCGGAGGTTTGAAACGGCTCGAAAAAACTCCGACCCAAGAGGACGTCGCGAGGAGAGCCGGCGGCATAAGGTAGAGTCCCCTGTGAGACCCCCAGAGCGTTTTTTTTGGCGTTTCTGGGGTGTTAACAGGGTGGGACTCCCTATTCAAGCCGCTAAAGCTCCGGACAGCTGGGAAACTCTGCAAATGGCAGAGCAAGATAGCGCGGCAGCTTCTTTTATCACCAAACAACTAAAGAAAAAGTTCTGGACTTCCTTGTAAATTGCAAGTATTTAAAGTTTTTTTTTGAAGTACTTGGACGATTAAAGCAACTTGAAACAGAAGGAAAATGTGGGGGGGAAAATGGCGCTTGCCTCTAGCGAAGAGCAGCTGAAAGCGAAAGTAATTTGAGCTGTGTATCTGGTTACATTCTATTAGTTACAAATCTGGCTGGAAGGAAAAGAAAAATAGCAAAAGAAAAAAGAAAAAAAAAGTATTAAGTGATTGTTTTAGACCTGACTGAATCTGGAGAATCTTTTGGGAAAAGTTGTTAGAATTTGTGGAAAAGGAAGATCTGTAAGAGGCAAAATGGCAACAAAGCAAGCAGGGGGGGGATTCCCCCACTCATAAGCAGAAGCAGCCTCAAACAGTGCAGCTGCAAACTCAGACAAAGGAAGAAAGCTACTATGACCGCATCATTAAAGAAATTAAAAGATCAGAGCAGGAGGTCAAGGGAATTGTTCAAGAGAAATATGAAGCAGTTAAACAGGATATTCAATAAGTTGCTAAAGGCCTGTCTGAGGTAGTGTTGCAGATTGACAAAAAAGTGGATAACCTTGCCTCAGAGATGGAGACTAAATTTAGAGCCTCTGATTCAAGAATGACTGAAATTGAAGAAGTTACACAAAAAATGCAAAATGAGATTACTATGATGCAATTTCGCTCAATGGAATATGCCATCAGACTGAGAGGAGTGAAAGAGAACACTAGGGAAGATCTTAGGAAAATCTGTGCAGAGGCTTTGGCAGTTATGTTGAAAGTAGAACCAGATGTGGTCCGGTGCAAGATGGACAAGGTGTACAGAGTTAACTCTCGTGTGGCGGTACAAAGGCAACTGCCTAGAGATGTGGTGATATATTTTACAGACAGAAGAATGAGAAATGAAATTTTGCAAAATTCCTTTGTTACTACTGTTCAAGTTGATGGAAGTGAGATTGGAGTTTTTAAAGAATTACCACCCAAAATGTTAAGAGATAGAAAGGATTTTGGATTTTTGGTGGCAGAATTGAAAAGACAGACTATACAATTCAGGTGGGATGCTCCAACAGGTGTAATACTGAGGCTGCGAGGAGTGAGATACCGCCTTAATACTATTGAAAAAGCAGAAGAATTTTATTATAACGTTTTGAAAGCAGGCTCTCCTCCTCCACGCACATCTTCACCAATAGATAAGGAAGCCCAACTACAAGCTGAGCTTGATCAAGAAACAGAAGAACAAATAAGGCAGTCGCAAAAGGAGGCAAGAGAGATAATGGGAGCAGTAGGTGGTGTTGTGGTTGACCCTTTTGCACCATTTGAAGCTTCTCCTTTGGAAGAAATGTCTAAAACCATCACAGAGGAGGCGATGGCTCTTGAATTGACAACATCTAGAATGGAAGAGCAACGCATAACCAGAGCAATGTCTAAACAAATGAGGGAACAGCAGCAAGAATATATTAAGCCACAGCGTGAAAAAAGAACCAAAGATAAACAACAAGCTGAAGTCATGGGAGGAGCTAAACCGAAGACTACTACTGCAGAAAAGAATCTTCAACAAATGCTCTCAAAACTTCTGACAGGGTCAAATGGCACTTAAATTTTTGTCTTGGAATGTTAATGGATTGAACTCTCCACAAAAAAGAAGGAAGATATTTCATTATTTGAAACAATTTCACAATGATGTTATTTGCTTACAGGAGACGCATATAAAATTGCAAGATCAGAAATATTTGACAAATTCAAGATTGGGAACGCAATTTGTTGCTTCAAATTTGGAAAAGAAGAATGGAGTGGTGATATATATAAATAAAAGACTTGTAGCTAAAACTATAGAAATAGATAAAGATGGAAGATATATTGCAATTGAAATCATTACAGATAACGGACCAATCTTGTTGGTCGGAATATATGCTCCAAACCAGCAGCAGGAAAACTTTTATAAGTTGCTTCATTTAAAAATTTTGGAATGGAACTATTCAACTATTATAATAATGGGTGACTGGAATGGAGTAATCCAACCTAAAATTGATAAAAAAACTACGGCCAAACTAGGGATCAAATTACCACAAGCTTTTTTTGAGCTGAAAGAGGATTTGGAATTGCAAGATATTTGGAGAGTTCGAAATCCAAATGAATTGGATTTTACTTTTTACTCGGACAGACACAAATCCTTTTCCAGGATAGACTTTTTCCTCTTAACTACTAACTTACTTTCTAAAGTAAAGAAAATAAAGATATTTCCTAGGACTTTGACTGACCACAGTCCGGTCTGGATGGAAATCGAGATGAGCAAAAGAGAAAGAAGATCCTGGAGATTAAATGAGAATTTATTTAGATATGAAAAAAATACAATTGAACTTAAAAAGCATTTAAAGGAGTTTTTTAAACTGAATTTGAATAAAGGTACCCCTATTGAAATAGTTTGGGATGCAAGCAAAGCTTATATGCGGGGAGTACTAATTCAAATGAACTCTAAACATAGACAGAATCAGCAGAAGAAGAGACAACAACTGGAATGTGAGATAAAAAAGAAAGAACAACAACTGATACAAAAACCAATAGATGGAAAATTGCAAATGGCCATAAACCTTTTGAAGGATCAATTTCAAATGCTTATAGCAGACCAAACGGCAACTAATGTACAATTTGCAAAGCATAATACTTTTACTAATGCTAACAAACCGGGCAGGTGGTTGGCGTATACTTTGAGGAAACAAGCATCTACACGAATTATTGAGAGCACTGAATATGCTGGCAAAGAAGTTTACCAACAAGAATTAATTAAAAAAGCCTTTTTGGAATATTATACTAAGTTATATGCTAAAGATAATATACAGAGTATTTTTATAGATGAATATTTAGAAAACAAGAGAGTTTCAAAAATTTCAACAACTCAAAAGAAAAGTTTGGAACAACTGATAACAGTTGAGGAGATTAGTTTCGCTATAAAACAATTAAAAACAGCTAAAGCTCCAGGGACGGATGGCCTAACGGCAGTTTATTATAAAACTTTACAAGAGGAAATGATTGAGCATCTCAAAGACTTATTTTGTAATATACAATTAGGAGGTAAGATACCTTCCTCATGGAAAACAGCTTTTGTCTCATTGATTCCGAAAGAAGAATCAGGTCTCAAGAAACCAGAAAATTACAGACCAATATCTCTATTAAATACAGATTATAAAATCTTTGCAAAAGTATTAGCCAACAGATTGATGCCAGTTATCCAAAAGGTAATCCATCATGATCAAGCAGGATTTATTGAAGGCAGATATATGAAGGAGAATGTCAGGCAAGTCATAGACTTAATGGACTATCTAGATAAGAATAAACAGATCTCTGCAGTGCTGGTTTTTTTGGATGCGGAAAAAGCCTTTGATCGAGTGAACTGGAACTTTATAATTAAGACTTTGGAAAAAATGGATTTGGGGGAGCGGTTTATACAAGCGATTGGTGCAATTTATCAAGAGCAAAATGCACAACTTATTATCAATGGATGTTTAACATCGAATTTCAACATACAAAAAGGCACCAGACAAGGTTGTCCATTATCCCCGCTATTATTTATCCTAACTTTAGAAGTCTTACTTAATGCAATACGGGACTCGAACTCCTTGACTGGAATAGCTATAAGGCAAGAGGACTATAGAACTAAGGCATTTGCAGATGATCTGGTTGTTACCCTATCACAACCTATGTACTCAATAATCCAGATGAAAGATATTATAGAAGATTATGGCATGGTATCTGGTTTTAGGCTGAACCAGAAAAAAACTAAAATGATTGTTAAAAATTTGACAGAGAGCAAAAAAAAGGAACTGGAAAGAATGGCAGGTTTTGAAATTGTCTCAAAGGTCAAATATTTAGGAGTACAAATCGCAGACTCAAATGTTAAACTGTTTCAAAATAATTATGAGGCTCTGTGGCAAAAAATACAAAAAGACATGCAAAATTGGAAGAAACTGCAGTTATCATTGCTTGGAAGAATATCAGCAGTAAAGATGAATGTTTTACCTAGATTTATCTTCTTGTTTCAAATGATACCGGTGCTTAAATCAGATAAACCATTGCTAGAATGGCAAAAAGGACTGAACAAATTTATTTGGAATGATAAAAAACCAAGAGTTAAACTGAAAATAATGCAAGATACTCGTGAGAGAGGTGGTCTTAAACTTCCAAACCTTCGATTATACTATGAAGCAGCTGCATTGATACAATTAAGTGATTGGTTTGGGAAAACTAAGACTGAATTGTTGAACATAGAAAGTCATGACCTTGTTTGGGGATGGGATGCATATTTGTTTTATGATAATAAAGTGGACAAAGTGTTTAATAGTCATCTACTTAGAAGTGCCTTGATGAGAGTCTGGAGGAAGCACCGAATTAACTGGGATTATAAGATTCCGTTCTGGCTGGATACCATGTGGAATACAAATATTAAGTCACTCGGGGGTTTCTTATATAAAGAGTTACTTTACTTTGAAGAGGGCAGGTGGCGATTGAAGACTTTGGATATGCTGTTGGAAGAAGGGAAATCATTGACTTGGTTGCAGTACAATCAATTACAGATGAGATGGAAAGAAGATCAACAAACTGGTTTAATGGAATATGAAGTAGAATTGGTTGAACAGATAAAGCGGACAGGTCCAATGCATATTAAGAGAGTTTATAATGTTCTGTTAGAAAGGGATTCAGAAAATGAGCTAGTTAAAGATTGTATGATTAAATGGGCGCAAAATTTCTCTCAACCAGTTATAATGGAAACATGGGAAAAAATATGGGTTCAGAATGTTAAATTTACACAGTCACAAAATTTACGAGAAAATTTTTATAAAATGTTTTATAGATGGCATTTAGACCCCAAGAAACTGTCTTGTATGTACCCTAATGTGCAGCCAAAGTGTTGGAGATGTGACTGTTTAGATGCTACATATTATCATATATGGTGGACTTGCAAAAGGGTGAGGGCTTTTTGGATAAAAATCTGGTGGGTTATGCAAAATGTTTTAAAGAAAAAAATACAATTTTCTCCGCAATTTTTTCTATTGGGTATAGCTAAAGACTTTACACTGGGTGAAACTAAACTGATTTTATATATGGTGACAGCAGCTAGGTTGTTGATTGCCCAACATTGGAAGAGTGATGTTTTACCGACTGTTGACCAATGGACTCAGAAGATGGCTGGATTTGCAGAAATGGCAAAGATTTCAGCTTTTTTAAAAGATCAGACGCATGAGAAGTATATACAGGAATGGAAATTATGGATTGAGTATGTACAGAATAAGTATCAGACTAGAAAATATTATGTCGCTTTTAGCTGAGAAGGATTGATGATTATGTTAGTAAATATAGAAAAAAAAGATATGGAAGGTTGGATAACATATATATTGTTTGGGAATATTAGCATTGCATATAATGGAAGTCAAGGGGGGGAGGGAAGAGGGAGGAGGGGGAGGGTTAAGGCGGGGACGGGATGGAATTATATATTGTTTTTATATGTATCCTATAATGTTGGGTTAGGGTGGGGGGGGAAAAAGGGGGAAAAATTTGTATTGGTAAAACTTTTTCAATTAAAAAAAAAGTATGAAGGCTATTGCTTAGGGCATTGTAAGCCGCCCTGAGTCTCCGGAGAAGAGCGGCATATAAATCAAATTTAAAAAAAACAAAAAACAGAAAGTCCAGTTGCCTCTTGAAAATGCACCTTTGGGACAAGCTTTGAGTAGGAAAGGCAATTTCACCTGTACAGGTAGTCCTTGACTCATGACCACAATTGTGGCATGATTGTTAAATGAATCTCTGTAGTTATTAACTTAATCATACAGTCATTAGGTGAATCTGGCTTCTCCCATTGACTTTGCTTGTTGGAAGCTGGCTAGAAAGGTTGTTAATGGTGTTCACATGATGCACAGATTCTGCAACCATCATACGTACATGCCAAATGCCCAAATATTGGTCACATTACTCTGGGGATATTGTGACAGTCATAAGTGCAAAGACTAATCATAAGTAACTTTTTTTAGTGCTGTTGTAACTTCACTAAATGAAGGGTTGTAAATTGAGGAGTATCTGTAATGGCAAAGCTACTGTTGTCATTACAGGATCATAATTGGGTTCTCTGTGAGCATTGTTATGCTCATAGACACTGAAGTTTTGTTCAGAATTTTCTCCCAAAGCTTTGTAAGCAAGAAGTTAGGGTAACTAAGTTCTGATTAGAGAGAGTGATAGCAGTATTCCAACTGAGGATTTCCTTTCAAGAAAGATCTCGCTTACATCATCTAGAAATTAAGAGCTCATGTAGATTATCGTTTTATACAAATTCAATCTATAGTATACATTACATACACACACACACACACACACACATGTATATATATATATATATATATATATATATATATATATATATGCATTTCTCTCTAGCCATAATATAATATATATATATTATTTTATTCTCTTTTTGTAGGTCTTTGTGTATGTGTGTGTGTGTGTGTGTGTGTGTGTGTGTGTGTGTGTGTGTGTGTATCTTTAGCCAGGTTCTTCCTACATAAACCAAGATTTTTATGCAGCCCTAGTTCAGTGAAATCACAATCCACTAGTTTCTAGGCTTTTTTTTCTGGCAGCCAGCAAATACTCTGCTGCCCATTGGGAGACTAAGGTAACTAAGATAGATCTATTTCGGACTTATAAGTCCTCATCAGGTAGCCACCCCTCATCCCATGTATTCTCCCTGTAAAGGTACAGTATTTGGATTGTGATTTCACTGAACTAGGGTTGCATAAAAATCTTGGTTTACGTAGGAAGAACCTGGCTAAAAAGAAATATACATAAAGCCTACGAAAAGGAAAGAATATATATATATATATATATATATATATATATATATATATATATATATATATGCTTTTCTATCTAGCCAGGTTTTACCTACGTAAGTTATGTTGT
>WNWU01013802.1:3350303-3389389 GCA_012654045.1 Ptyas mucosa
AAAGAAATGATTTACACTGTTTACATTTAGATTAATTTGATTATGAATTCTCCTTTGATACACAGAAGAAAACAAAGCTTGTTGTTAAAGTTATACGGACAATTGTTAGCTTCCTTAGTTTTTGATGCTGTGAATGAAAAACCTAGGATAATATTGGAGCTTATTGAATTTTAGATGACATCAAAAATAAGGCAAATTAATGTTTTAAAGAAGCTGTGAACAAAAGAATAGATCTTCTGAATAACAGGATTTTCAAGAACTTGAAATCTAGTAACTCTGAATTACATTTACTTGAAGCCCTGACTCGACTCAAATATAACTTTAAATGGATCTAAAAATGGTCGCTTGAGGAACAATACTGATCCTTTAAAAAAAAAATCAATATTGACTTTCCTCTCTAGTCAACCTGAAAGTTACAATTGACATGTAGAATACCCATAAAATGATGGTAAGTTCATTATTTTTTCAAAGTTGTCAATGTTATATGACAATAATGAGTTTTACCCATTAATATGTGGTCAACTGCATTCTGCACCAGTTAAAGTTTTACTTGGAAACTGACCAAAGAAATTTGAGACAATGCCTTCTCCTGTTCTTCTAACAAGAGCTATGAGTCCAAAACCTCCTCTAGATTATGGTTGTACTTTCAGGAACATAGTCCTATCAAGAGTCAAAATTGGAACTATCTCAGAAATGGTCAGTTTCTGGATCAACAGCCATTTACAGATTTGATGGACACAGCGATGTTATATGCCATGAGACACTGTTCCAAAATCTGAAGAAGTCAAGGTGATATTTACACAGTTCCTTATAATTAATAAAAGATAAATAAACATTTATCTTTGTTTATAATCCCTTATCTGTCCACAAAAGAATACTGAACTTATTACTACTGGCTGGAACCTAAAGAACTAATAGATAGAAATAATGTAAGGAAAATTTTACATTGTGCTTACTTAAATGCATGTAATTCTGTTTAATCATTATATTATTACTTATCTCACAAAGCTTTATTGTATGGTGGTAACTTGTATGTTTAAATAGTTAAAATGTATGTTTAACAGAACATAGCATTAAAAGTGTGATTTCAACTAGCTTTAATAACTTGAAAATTAGCTTTAATATTGCAATGTATCAATAAAAATTAATGTATGTTATTGCTACATTACATAATTATATTTATTCTTAACATTCTTAGATGAGTGAAAATTAAAATCTGACATAGACAGTATATAAATATTGTAAATAAAAATATATAAGGGGAACTGGTGCCATATTAATGATATTTGGCATGACAAAATTTATGATTTATCCATTTATAGAAGATGTGAGAAAACAAGTATATTCAAATTAGTATTTTTGTCTAATAGTCCATTCATATAGCAGCTGTTTTAATTTGTGTTAGATTGTAACTGACAACCAATTAAAATGATAACAATAACAACAAATGAAATTTGAAAATATCCGAAGCAGAAGAGCTAAACAGATCGTGTTATGTTACCTTTATGGCATTACAAGCGTCTGTAAAAATGCTGATACAAACAACGGAACTACTTCTTCCAGAAGCATCCATGAGAGAGGAGGCTGTCAACAAATGTCAAGATGGCAGCCAAAATGGCTTTCATTGCCTCCACTGCAATGGCAGATATGACATTTTAATGTATGCTTAAAATTTTAGAATGATTTAAGTGTGTAAAAGCTGGGAGTATAACTAGCAAGGACTGAAATTTGATATTCTTCTCTGGGGTGTAGACCAGAACTGATTTTTTTTTTATTCACCAATTATGCCTTGATTAGTTTCAGATTTACAACTTAGCATGAGACTAATGTAATGAATTACATTACAACTGATTTATTTGATTAATGCATTCAATTACTCATTTATGTTTTAAAAGTACAGGTAATTTTATAATACGTTTTTTTCTGTGACATCACAATTTGTCTGGTATTCCAGTAATTTTTAAATGAATGTTCTTTTTTTGATGCTATGGTTGTCTGAAATGATCAGACACTCAGTTCTTGTGATTTTTCCCCATTTATTTGTAAAAAGATAAAAGCTTCTTTCTTTAAGCTGTATTTAAGCTAAGGCATTTAGCTTAACAACTAAACAAAGAGTTAAACAGAGTTAAACAAACAACTCTGATACTTCATCCCCTACCTTCCTATAGCTTTGAGATATAGTCAGTAAAACAATATCTTAATTAATAAGTGCCTGTTCAAGCATTTTTAATAGTTAACTACTTCTCTGCTTGTAATACAATTGGCTTAAGGCTGGCTATATGTCTGTACAGCTGGTAATAATTTATAAACTCCTATCCTCTTCAAGCTAAACAAGGGCATTTATCATTCTTGACTGAGTTTTCAGTACTTTGTCTTCCTTGACTTTCTTCTGGAATATTTGGGTTCATTTGCTTTAGGACCATCTGAATGGTCCTAAATTAATAAATGTTTTTTTTTTAAAAAAACTGAATTAAGACACTTTTATTTGAGCCTGTATATTTTTAAAAGTTGGTCCTACATTTTTTTTCCCTTGGAATGCACTTTAAAACGATTCTACATTAGAGGTGAGCAAGATGGAACTTATTTGGAAACAAGGAAATCACTAGGGCATCAACACTGCAAACTTTTGTGAGGTTTTTGAAATTTCATTCATTTGGAAAAATGCCCAATAATCCTCAAAGCAAAGAAAAAGTCAGTTGTTCTGTATAAAGGCATTGGGTGAGATGAGATGATTTGGAGCAAGATATCAGTTGGCTTTCAATGAAGTCATTCCTATCTCTACAAGTGAATATTCAACCCAGTTTGAATGAATTTGCATTCACTTTATGTTTTGTACTCTGGATGAAATTTATAACTCCCATCAAGAGTTTTTTCTAAGAGTGACCTCTTGCATTTGGAATTGCTGGCCCAGGACATTATCCTTGTTTGAATGGTTTCAACACTCAAACTAATGTAGGATTAATTAGTTGGCTTAGATGGAGTCATATACCAATTCTTCCAGCTCCTGATTTGTTATCATGGCACTTTCTCATGCCTGTGTTAACATGCATTCTTCCACTCTTGAATCAAAGGAAAGTATGTTGACATAAATTGCTTAGTTTTACTGTATCTCTACATGTAAATGTGTAGAGATATGTGTAGAGAGATTATGTGTACACATAAATGCATACATAAAAAAGTTAAACACCTTCAGTTTTCAACAATCATCTACTCTGTCTATCCATGTCTTTGTCTGAAATGCTATAAGTTTTCCTGTTTGAGGGGGTTGGACTAGAAGACCTCCAAGATCCAACTCTGTCATTATGTTATTTAGTTATCAAGGATGAAGCAGGAACATAGGAGGATGCATGTTAATTCCAAAGCAGTAGAAGTGATAAAGTCAGAGGTGGCGAGATTAATTATCCCTCACCATCAACTTTAAAAGATAATTCAATCTGCCTGCATTTGGCAGCTTTCACCATTTCAGAAGGGAGGTCATCCAATTACCAGGGGAAAAGAAATAAAGTATTACATTCAGCTGATTTATCCTATGATATACAATGGAGAAACATCAGAATACAAAGTAAAGTGAGCTTTTTGATCTGACCAAAATACTTAAGAGTTTGTATCTTGTCCCCCCCCCCCCTTGTTTGCACTGATGCATGAATAGGACACTTCTAATCCACAAGAGATTTTTTTTTGTCCTACAAATGTAACTTTTGTCCTACAAATGTAACTTTTCATATATGCAGCCTACTTTCTGCTCTCATATAATAACTGTTTTTATTGTCTTGTTTTTCTGTAAGCCGCCCCAAGTCCCTTGGGAGAAGGGCGGCATATAAGTATAATAAAACACATAAATAAATAAATAAACTTGACCATAAAACCCATGGCATTTCTTTGGGCCAGTCATTCTCTTTCACTAACTGAGTTGGATGTATGTTATCTTTATCTCTTAAATGCACCTGTACTTGGCCATGGTCATATGAATATCATCTCCCCCTACCCAACCTTCAATTTTTAGAAACCACAGATTGATAAAATTACAACTGCAACCACAAGTCTTTTTTAAGTGGGGAAGGAAAAATATTCCTACCTATTCATAATAATCAGATGGATGAACAAAAAACTTTAATGAAAAAATAAATTCCTAAATCACAGAGAATCACAAGCATTTTCCTTGTGAGTTTGGGTGGAATTGATCCCAAGTAACCAAGTTGTATGGAAGATCTAATTAATTTTATTCTTTCCTTACTATTTTATATGCTCTTCTAATGACATCTGACTCTTCTTGTATTCCTGAATTCAGTAATTCATTAAAAAAAAAAACGTATCAGAACAATTAGAACAATGTCTCCCATGTAATGCTTTTGAGTTTTCCTTCTGCTTTGAAGTATTATCAGATTTGCCATAGTCAAATGGGACAGCAGCCAGGCCAGTGCTAATTAGATAAATTGACATTTAGCAAAGAGCTTGTCGCTGTCAGCCTGCATTCACACAATAAAAACAACACATGAGTCATCATCACCAATAACTGCATTGTATCACACTTTAGATCAATATTTAAGACTTTAAAAGCCCATAATGTTGTAACAAATGAGACAGAATTAAAATGCCAGGGTAGAGCTTCTTCCTCTACTTTCCCATACTCCTTCCTTCATTAGGCAGTTAAAGACTAAATTCAGTCATCAATCAAAGTTTGTCCCCATATCTGCCTCTGGTTCCTTGGATGTAAACAAAGATGTGTATAGTATACTGAAATCTGCCTTCATTTGTGAAGTGGCATTTTCCTAATCTATATCATTCTCATAGATTTTTAGAATTTCTTTTGGTGTTTTAAAGCATTGAAGTTGATGATAATTCTGGTATTGTGTTTTTTTTTCTTGAACACTGCTCTTTTAGAGTCCCTTGCTACCATGATTTTTGATCAGTAAAAGCCTCTGGAGAAGTTCCCTCATTATGTCTTCTTTGGGGCCCTAACTAAAAATTTTTTAAAAGCTATGGAAGTAGTAGAATTCAGGCAATTACCTTGATCTTGCACCTCCATATATAAAAAATTGTTTTATATTTCAAAATATATATTGAAGCACCTTCCTGAACTGAAAGTGAATGGTCAATAAATACTAAAGAAATATCAGGATTACTGTTGCGGAAATAAAATGCAGAGAATCCTGTTATGTATATTGCTGTGAGCTCTCAAAGGAAAAAATAGATTTAATTTAATGGGGTTGATTTTCCTAGATTACTTGAAACCCAGGACCCAAAGAATTTACATTTGTCTTCACTGAGAAATTTCTAAAAATGAGTGATTTGGAACTTTATATAAGTCAAATGTCTTTAATCTGTGTTTTTTTTTTTGTTGCTATTGTTACTGCCTAGTAAACAAGAATTCCACTCAAAAATATTCAAAGTAAATATTTGATTTTTTTTTAATAGCTGAGAATTCTGAAACATTTGAGTAATTCTGAATATCTGAACTTCAGTCTGTGTATAAGTCTATTGTGGTCTTTAGAGAAATTCACCAAGCTCAAATTCTTTAAACATTTAATTCAGGTCTCTTGGGCTCCCAATGACCAACAGATAAAGTGAATCAGGTCCTCTGTGTCCAGTTACTCCCACAACACCATGCAAGATGCTGAATATTCAGTTCACTGCAGAAGTTCTGAAAAGATAAATGCACATTAAATCTAGCAGTGTCAGTCAGATATTCTAAAAATCTGCACTTTGATTTATGATAGTACTTACCATTACATTAGAGTCTTGTCTATTTGCCGGATCAAAAAAGCTCTTGCCTCTTTGCTTTTAGTGGCCCTTCTCAATATTTCTCTGATGCTGATGAAACTGGTATTTTTCAAAGCAAATGGAATAACCTTAATTTCTTCTATATTAGTTCCATCCATTCTAATCTTTCTTCTATCTAAAATGGGAGCTTTCTCAGTTTTGCTTTATGCTCTAGTAGATGTTTGAAAAATATTTTAGTAACAGGACATTAAGGGGATAGAAAGTGCTTTCTCCAGCTACTTTTCCTCCAAGTTTTATCTTGAATTTACCATGCAATGCTTAATATTTGATCTGGCCAGAGCACTATCATTAACATCTAATTTCTTTGATGAATAATTGGGTTAACAGGGTGCTTGTTTTTAATGAACAGGGGAAAAGAGCAGATGTGATCATTTATTTATAATTGATTCGAAAAATATGCCTCTGCATAATGCATAAATGTACAGGTCAGTGAGTTCAAAACTTTTTGTTACTTTATGGGAATATTTTAAATTTTCAGAATAATTTTGTGGGGATGCTAGTGTGGTTTTAGACAAATATTGTACCTTGATCATCATTTCCCAATATGGAAGCCTCCAAATACATCAGAATTCCCAGTCATCATGGTTTCAAAAGTCAAAACAGATCATTCATGTGGTTCTGAAGGACTAAACAAATCCATGTTTAAGATGGCTATCAATGGTTACTAATTTTAATGACTTTATACTCCAGAAGCTAAAACAGCAGATCCTAAGTATTATTTGATAGGGAACAGTGAAATAGAAGTATTATACTCATACTGTTGGAGAGGATTCTTTAGACCAGAAAGTTAAAACTGTAATAGCAATAGCACTTGGACTTATATACCGCTTTACAATGCTTTACAGCCCTCTCTAAGCAGTTTATAGAGTCAGCATATTGCCCCCAACAATTTGGGTCCTCCTTTTACCTACCTTGGAAGGATGGAAGGCTGAGTCAGCCTTGAGCCTGGTGAGATTTGAACTGCCAAATTGCAGTCAGCCAGTGGTCAGCAGAAGTAGCCTGCAGTACTGCACTCTAACCACTGCGCCATCATGGCTCATCTATTTAATATGTAAATATAAATGAAAGCATCTTTGACAAATGGTTATTTAACCTCTAAACATGCCTAGGACATCCAGGATGCCTAGGACGTCCACCATCACTCTAGTTATTTCTACGGTTGAACTGTTCTAACAACATCAGGATATTCCACCTCACCCAACCAATCTTCACTCCTATTTTTTTCACATCCTCTTCATAGGACATTGTTTTCACCCTCTAATTATCACCATTTTTCTTGTCTGAACTCATTGTAGTTTGCCTGAGTCCTCCTCTGAGTATAGTGCTCAAAAACAGATAGCACCTGACTGATTCATAACTATAATTTTAACGAGACAACCTAAAAATGCATCTGCCCTTTTTTTTGCAACCACATAACACTGCTGACTCCATCTTAGTTTGTGATTAATTATAGTTCAAAGATCCTTTTCATAAACAATTTTGTCAAGTAAGTTATCCTACTCCACCCACACTTGTATGTCTGATTATTTTTGATAAAATGAATAATTTTTCATTTGAGGCTATAGCTATTAAATATCATGGTGTTATTTTCTGCCCTTTTCTCTAACTAATCAAGATTGTTTTATATTTTGTTTCTGTCTTCTAAGATATTAGCTAAACCACACAGTTCTGTACCATCTGCAAATCTGATAAGATTCCTCTTTAGTCTTTTCAGTGATTAATGAATGTGTTGAAGAATAACAAATCCAGGTCTGAACTTTTCTGAATCCTATTCAATATCTCTCTCCAGTTTGATTGTAAACTATTGATGGTCACTGTTATACAAGTCAGCTATGGATCCAACTATTTGTGGAATGTTAATCAGAATGACATAAGGTACTTTTACAAAAGTTTCCTTAAGACCAGGATATGTTGTTTTCATATCATCCACACAATATATTATGGCAAATTTCCTGTGTGAGCAAATATTCTACTTTGAGCTTCTGGGAATCATTTGTTGTTTGGCCACCCGATAACCCAAAATGCTTGATCCAATTGGCTTTGGGCTTGTATGGATTTTTAATGTTCTTATTGTAGGTTGCTGGAAAAACTCTACCTTCTTTTCCAAAGCATCTATGGTCATTTGCTTGAAACTGAATAATGAACTAGTTAGGTCTGATTGAACAGTGTACTTATTTTTGTACATTCATATGTATTAGGTTGGCTTCTGGCAAGTCATTGTCTCATTGTTTTATTTACTAATATGAAAACCTAGCCTACAAATTTGTAAGGCAGATGGATGCAATAATTGTTATGATTATATCAATGAGAGTGGTACTAGAAGAAATTAATATTCATAATATGAAATATTTATAACCAAGTTGAGATTAGACCTTTCCCCTTTAAGTATCTCTCTTATTCTGTATTAAGGAAAAAAAATAAAATCTTATTCCTTTTATAACAACAACAACAACAACAAAACCTGTTGCTACTAGATAAGTTCTTCCAAGTACTAATGTCCTCTGTGAGTTGGATGTCAACTCCCACAATCAAGAAGCCTGGTCAACAGATAAGATGTTTGAAATCCAGCTCATTTGGAGGACACAGAATTAGGAGAAGGCTGCCCAACTGATACTATATAGAAGTTTTAGACACCACAACATCCACAAACACTAATGTGGATGATAGCAGTAGAAATCTAAACATATGCACCAGGTTGTTCATTGTTTGCCAAGGGTCAGGGCAGTGATCAGGTGTCCAGGGAATTTATTCTTTTGGATCCAGAGACAATAAGCACACCAGTGAATAAAGACATTTTAAATGTTATTATTAACTCAAGCAAACAGACTGAAAAACATAACATAAAAAACATACTTACCAAACAAGATAATATCTAAATCTCTTACAAGCTGTCAGGAGCTCCTTAATAATGACAGCAGAGATACCCAAGAGTGTCTAATTTCCACAACCAGTGCTGGTTTCTGTGCAGAAGTATCCAACTTAAAGGCCAATAAAAGTGGTGCCATGACTTCATGGGCCTCCTTCTATGGTCATGAAACTGCAAGACCTAATCTTGACTGGAATGAGAACCAAAAGTCTGAGACTTTCATGGGTGAGAAATGCTTTGCAGTTTTGTGAAGATTTTCCTCCTCCCCCTCTCCCCGCCTTTTCTTTTATACAGCAAGCAAGAGTGAAAAGCAGACAGGATTGTTCAAATTGAGCACTAAACTTTTATACTTTTCTTAATATGAGGGAGAAATCCAAATATTTTACTGAACTCCTCAAAATATAAGGATCTTCCATACTGCCACCATATCCATCTCTGAACTAGATGACTATAGAATATTAAAATCTTCCCTATACAATTCTGTTCTCTTTTGTTCCAAATGGTTCTTTTGCCTAAATGTTTCCTGTTCAGTAAGCCAATTGTCAGCCTCATTTCTAGAGTTCCATTATGTCATACTCTCAAAACTAATTTATAGAATTGGGCTACTGTAAAACCTTTTGCAAAATTCAAACATGAAGGCTTTAATTAAAGCCATTGTTTCCCCCATGTTTACAGTAAACATTATGTCATTATGTCATTTATGTTATTCTATTGGTAAAATAAATATTTGTCTAAATTAATATGAAATTTCCTGTAAGATTCCTTGGCTCCTTCAGGGAGGTTTTATTTATTTATTTATTTAACTGAAATATATAACAATTTCTTTCCTTCCTTTTTGCTGTTTGGAAATTAAGCAGCTTGAAGTTTTCTGGCAAATTTTCAGAGGGATATAGTGAATGCAGTGGGCTGGGAAATAGGGCCAAATGCAAATTTCATGGACTCCCAAGGGGATGGGGAAAAAGAAAAGATGTTAATGCAATTACTGCTGATAAAATTCTGTGTGTGGGAGAAAAATTAGCACATAATCTCAGGTTCCTTCATTACAAGCATGTTAATTACTCAACAAAGTTATTCTCTTCTAATGAAAGGGCTAAAAAAAAATTAAGAACTGTTGTTCCATTTAATTCAGAAAATGCATACTGAGGAAGGGTGGACAAAAATGTTAATTTGATGCCAGTGAAAATCAAGATAAAGTTCTATACTTAGGGAAAATTAGCTCAAATGAAAGCTGATTTCATAATATGGAAGCTAAGGTTTTGAAGAACTAAGCACCACTATCCAATGGCATAAATCAATCGAGACTGCAATTGATTCATCAAAGAATTGAGAGAGGCTATTGACTTTAACACACCACTCATTGCAGGAATTGAAATTAAAATATTCCAGAGAGAGTGGCCTCTACTTGAATGAATCCACAGAAGAGAAACCAGTACTTCCCTGGGTAACTGAGTCAATTTTCAAACCCATCTTAATTTTAAGATTCCACACCCCCCCCCAACACTCAGTTGTTACTCTCTGTCCTGAATTCTGTAAAAATGGACAGATGGAGGTCTTCTTGTTGTATATATTTGACGAGTGCTGTCATCGCCTCTTTTAATTTTTCATCATAGAATTCAGCTTCCGGTCCCCAATCATGCTCATTGCCTTTCTCTAAACATGTTTCATTTTTTTCTCAATCCTCCTTAAATTGTGGACATACTACTTGAGGTGAAGACTGCCCAAAGCGAAATAAAGTGGATTGATTATTTCCCATGATTTGGAAATTACATTTCAGTTGACACAGCCTCAAACTGTGTTTGCTTATTTTTTTCAGTAGCAATTTACACTGATGGTTCATACTCAGTTTGTAAAAAACTATTAGGCTATGTTTTTTCAAAGTCCTTCCAGGCCAGATATCCCCCATCTCATACTTGTGGGTTTGATTTGCATATCCTGGATGAATAATTTTGCACTTATCTCAATTAAACGTATTTTATTGCTATTACTGTCAAGATTGTTTTGAATTTTATTTCTCTCTTCTGGCATATTCACTGAGTATGTTTGTCATATTCAATTTTGTGCCATCTGCAGATCTGATGAAGATTCCAATAAAAATATTAAAAAGAAGGAGAGCCAGGACTGATCTTTGTGGCACTTCACTCAATGCTTCTCTCCAGCGTGATGATAAACTATTAATGAGCATACTATGAGTATGATTTTGATTCAGCTTTGCATTATCATGCCACCCTATGACCATTTAATAAACTTGCTCATCAGCATCATCAGTCCTCCTGTCTCACGTTAACCCACCTGACAGAGTTGTTGCGGAGAAAATAGGAACCAGGAGTATTAGAAATGTACTCCACCTTGAGTTATATATCAAAAAGATGGGAAATTATTATTATTATTAGCAAAGCCAGAATTCAAAAATCATCAAATGATTTGAAGCGCTGAGAGTACAAAGAAGCAGAAGAGACAGGAGATCTTCATCACAAGAAGATTGCACAACTTGATGATAAACAACAACGTAAGTCACCAAAATGATTCACTGGAGCCTCTGTAAAAAATATTGTGTGCCAGTAATGAAAAATTGGTAGGAATAAAAATGTAGAAAAGTAGTAAAAAAATGAGCAGGTTAAAATAGCATGGGATTTCCAAATACAAGCTAAGAAAGTTTTGGTGCCAAAACACACCAGATTTAACTGTGGTTCAAAAGAGGAAAGTGTGGAATTGAAGTACCAGTATTGCAATATCGGAGGATAGTAGAATAGAAGGCAAAGAATTGGGGTTCACAAAGTATCAAGATCTGAAAATTGAAGTGGAAAGATATAGCATAAACCAGCAGTGGTGGTTTCAGTAGTTATCCACTGGGTGCCAGACCAAATGACACTTAGCAAATTCTTAGCAAATTCTATGATTCCTTCTCTTAGCTACTGTTTCAAAAGAAAGTTTTGAGTTGCATCACAGACTAATTGCTTTACCATTTCAAAATTAACTCTCTGACAGCAATAGTGTTGTTTCTCTTAATATAACCATGTGCACACTAGAATCCCCAAAGAGTTCATCAAGAGCTTTAATTAAATTGAGCTAGCAATCTCTCATGGTTTTCACAATCTTGATCATCTTATTGCTCCATATTTTCTCCCTCTGGAAATATCAGTAAATAAAAACAATCTTCCTTCTTCCTTTTCAGTATTCCTGAATCCCATAGGATTCTGCATTTCTTCGGCGGTCTGAAGGTTTAAGCTCTTCTTTTCTTGCTAACCATTTTTCCTTCTCCTTCCTTCTCACTTCAAAGCCTTCCTCCCAGTTCTTTCGCCCAGTTCAGCTTCCTTTCCCCTGTGAGAGATTCTGTGGGTGTGTGATATTTCAGGTCTTTCCAAGACTCAGATTATCAAGCACAAATACCCCTTTTTATCTCTAGAAGAATACTTATCAGGATAGCAGACACTATTTCTCCACTCTGTCAACAAAAGATAAAGCGCCATCACAAAGAAAAACCTTGATCTTGAATTTGCCAATCAACAATTAGTAACTGGACAGCAATCTGAGCGGGAATAAAAGGTGCCCACTCAGTTGTCTTTAATATACTAAATGCAGAGAATAAAGAAGATGACCTTGATGGAGAGAGGGAAAATCTGTTACCAAAGCAACAAAAAGGGAAATATTGCTGAAGTCTAAATTATGGGGGAGGATTACAAAGTCATCTCAGACACCCCTAATTTAAAGGAATATAAAAGGGAAGGAGGGAAAGCACAATCAGACTTGCAAGTTTATCTCACTATAATCAGTCTAAATAAAAATCATGGTTTCTCCGTTCGTATTTTCTTGGCCTGACAGACAAGTAAGTTACACATATTTTCCTACCTTATGACTTACTATGGTATAAGTCTATATAGTAATTTGTCCTAAGTAAAATTAGCAGATAAATTTACATATATCTACATCATCTTTCTGATCTCTTAGGGTAATGTCATCTTGGCTTATGTATTTATTTAATTACCGTATTTATCGGCGTATAACATGCACAGGCGTATAACACGCACCTTCATTTTAAGAGGGAAATTTCAGGAAAAAACTACGCTCCGACGGCCGCGAGAATTAGACGTGAGGAAGGCGCGGGTTGCCGGTACTTGTTAATACTGTAAAAACATGGCTTCTTAACATTATATCGGCGTATAACATGCACACATCATTTGCCCCCTATTTTCAGGGGGAAAAAGTGCGTGTTATACGCCAATAAATATGGTAATTATTCATTTGGTTGCTATCTTGTTTTTTTCAGGAGTTCAGGGTAAGGTGCATAGCATTTCCATTTCATAATTTGAACTTTAGTTAAAAGGTCAAGAAATGATTTCCCAGTGTTTTGAACTGCATTGGGCTTAATGACTGGCCCATATTCATCCTGGGAAGTTTTATGATTGAGAGTTCACTTCAATATTCATCTCCACAGCCCTACTCTAGGGATGGAAGCCCAGCTGAGCCTTGTGCGAAACTTCAGCCAGCCAAGGTCAACTGAGAACCTGTTTCCTAAACAATATACCAGCGCCTAATTGGACATTTACAGATAACCAGGGATGGCCGGTTGGGAATTTACTTTGTATTGTTTGTATGGGGAAATCTCAGATTCAGCTTATGCTACTTCTGCAACCACCTAAGGTTCAGTAAAGTAAACTCTTGGCAAAGACAAAAGGCCAGGAGTCTTTCTTTGCTAGATGACCGAGTGGGATGGTTGACAGTATCATGCTGATTCTTATATCTATATGGCCATTTTAAGATTATTTGTTTTGGTCAGCATATGATATAGATTGGAGCAGTGATGGCTGCTCCATGAATAAGCAAGCAAGTTATTTTGCCTGTTTATTCTTTCCTTTCTGGGAAAAGCATGTACAAAGTCTTGTTTCAAAATATTTAGGATCTTACCTGCAATATTAGAGCATAGGCAGCAAAGGTCTTTCCAAGTGAATTAGGAGCATGTACATGCTATTTAAACTATTTTATTAGATAATATCAGAGGTGGATTTCAGCAGGTTCTGACCAGTTCTGGAGAACCGGTAGCGGACATTTTGAGTAGTCCGGAGAACCGGTAGTAGAAATTCTGACTGTCCCCGCCCCCATCTATTCTCTGCCTCCCAAGTCCCAGCTGATCATGAGGAAATGGGGATTTTGCAGTATCCTCCCCCTGGAGTGGGGTGGGAATGGAGATTTTACAGTATCCTTCCCCTGCCATGCCCACCATGCCACTCCCACCAAGCCACACCCACAGAACTAGTAGTAAAAATTTTTGAAACCCATCACTGGATAATATCCTATTAAGCACCCCATCTGCCCACCCCACTCTGCTTCACATAGATACAATATACATACCAAAGCAAGAAAAGAATGGGGAATGGGAGAGTGCTCTTCTCCTCCCACTATTTATTTATTTTATTATTTATTTATTTAGTTTGTCAAACATGTACGAGTAGATATATAAGTATAAACATGGATATGAACACAGAAAAATGGGTACGAATAAATGGGGACAGTAGGACAGGGATGGTAGGCACGTTGGTGCACTTATGCACGCCCCTTATAGACCTCTTAGGAATGGTATCCGGTCCACAGTAGACAGTTTAAGGTTAAAGTTATAACTAGAGTTGGGAGATACCAGCAATCTCCTTGTAGGAAAATCTTGACTTCCCAGTGCCATGTTCTCACTTTTATGTTACTGTATATACAGATCATGATGCCTGTGTTGATTTTTACAACATTTTTTTAGTTTTGTCCTGGCCTTGTATCTTTCCTTCCTGTTTTGATTTGTTGCATCTTTTCTCAAGGAGTAAAGAGTTGTTTATTAGTACTAGCCATGCAATCGTGATGAATAGATGTTTCTGTTAGTTTGCTTCTGTTTATCAGCAAGAAATGGTGCCAGTTTATCATTTAGCTTTATCCTTTAACTTTCTTATCTTGTTCTTATTCTTGCTCTTCTTTTTTGATCAGCTGCTAATAGAAGGATAGCTGTAGAGCATAGAAGGATCCAGAGATAAAATAATAAAAGGATACAAATAGAGTACAGAATAAAGAATGCATATATGAATATATTTCATATACTTTTCTTGGCTTGTCGTATCCTTTAGTTGTGGGTAACCTTTCTTAATGAGAAATCAGAAGAAATTATAATGAGGATATGTTTGCCTCAGTTATCTATTAGTAACGTGGAAATCTTGCTAGCAGATCTTTTGGTCCAATACAAATTAGGTAACTAATTAGGCAGTGGTAACAAAAGGCAGGCTTCCTTCCATCTTCTAAGGCATAAAAATTAGAACCACAAGCAGCAAATATAAATAATTTCCCTTAGCCATGGGAATCATACGTTCAGAACCACAGGGTAGCTCTTTCTTCCATGCTAAAAACCCTTTGGTTGCTCACCCAGTGAATTGCTCTATTCAGCTTTTCAAAAGTTGCAGGTCCCTGATGGTTACCCATAGTGAAAGATGTACGGAGGCTGATTGGCTGAAGTATATATCACCATAAACCAGAAAATGGTATCTGTTGGGTTTGGCATATTGTATTGTGTATGCCCAGATGACTATTCTTTATAGCAGAGATAATATAAACCTAATCAATCCGAGTCACATTTTAGTATCACATTTTAGGAGAAGAAGAGAGAAAGAATGTATTCAGATGCCATTCAGGTATAATCTACACAGTACGCTTAATATAATGTAACAGGAAGAGCAAAATAAATAAATAAAAATAAAATAGCAGCATGATTTGCATACTTAGCATTATAGGTAGTCCTTACTTAACAGTAAGCTAATTTGGACCAGAAACTTCATTGTTAAGTGATATGGTTATAAATTTAAAAACCATGTAACCACACCACTTGGTGATGGCAGTTCCAGAAGACCCAACTGCCACCATTAAGAAAGGACCATGTGGGTCATTAAGTGTGAATCTCACATGACTGTGATTTGCAACCTCCTATCGATTTCCCCATTGTCTTTTCTTGTCAGAGGTTGGCAGGGTGGTTACAAATCACAATCACAGACAGAACTATATTCCATTTCCTAGTTTCTAGCCTGATGCCTTAACCACCACACCAAACTGGTTCTAATATGGGTGTCAGCAATCTGTGGCTCTGGAGCTGCATGTGGCTCTTTGGTCCCTCTGCTGTGGCTCCATGTCAGGTGATCTCACCACTGGCTGGCCTTGCCCCTTGTCCTCCCCTCCCAGTCACTCCTCGCCTGGCCTGAGAAGGTAAAGGCAATGGCAGGGGATGGAGAAGCAGCCGGGTCAGAGACAGAGAGATACAGAAAGAGGGGGAGAGGGAGAGAGAGTGGGGGGGAGGGAGAGAGAGAGAGAGAGAGAGAGAGAGAGATGTCAAAAGGATTTTGTGGTTCTCCCCTTTTTTTTTTAACAACCAGTTCTCTGCCCTAATGACCGGCTGGGTAGGCATGGCTGGGGGGGAGTGTCATGTGACTGGTGGAAGTGAATGACATTGAGCTGGCCACGCCCACCCAGGTTTTGTGGCTCCCGGTGTTTTCTTTTCTGTGGGAAATGGGTCCAAATGGGTCTTTGAGTGCTTAAGGTTGCAGACCCCTGTTCTAATACAATTCTACTAAAGCAGTTACTCAAACAAAATGTACAGTAATTAGCAATGTAAAGTCCAGGAAACAGAACATACCAGACTTTTGATTTTATACATACTGTAACACATGTGCATAAAGGAAACTAGTCAAGATTTAACTATACAGAAACACCAGGCAGTGTGGGCTAATTATAATATTTCAATCCAACTAATTTCATAGGATTGTTTTTCTGAGGGTAAACTGGGGATAAATTCTCCCTCTCATGATTCATGCTGCCTTTATTGCCAAATGAGAGGTGGTATACAAAAGTTGTCGTCGTCATCATCATCATCATCATCCTTAAAAGAAGAAAGAAAAAAAAGGGAAAATATTTTAGAAAATATATAATCAAAATCTCTTGAACTCAAGGAAATTTGATCAAATGTCTTTAAAAACCTTTCTTAAGTCTCAGTCAAAAAAAATGAACCTATTCAAACTTTGACAAAAATACAGATCAATAAGCATGACTGCACATCAGGCATTGCATCTGTCTTTCTGATATTGCATATTTTCTTTTCTAAATTACTTCAATAGTAACATTCTGCTTTTGTGACAGTTTTCCATCTGTCTGTTTCTGCAGTCACTTAAGAGGTAATACAGCACATGATATGAGATATAAGTACAACAATGCACTAATCAACTGTCATGCTTGTTACAATGCAATGAGATCTTTGATCTTCATGCTTGAAAGAACAGCTCAGCATGCAATTTAGAAAATACATATGTCCTCACAGCTATGGTGTCAGTAGTTTAGGGGCCAAAACCCTGAGATCTGCCTTTCAAAGGCTTATCCTGTTACATTGAAACAAAGAAAGTTTGCTATTGTAGAAGAATGCTGGACAACCTATGGTATATTTTCTTTCATTAACCATTTTCATGCATTCCTTGTTCAGAAAGCCCAGAAAACATTCCTGTGAAAAGTCCTGATTAATCTCAAAAAGATTACCGTAATTTTTGGAGTATAAGATGCTCCGGAGTATAAGATGCACATTAGTTTTGGGGGAGGAAAAGAAGAAAAAAAAATGCCTCTGCCTACCAGCATCCATTGGTATTCATCTGGCTAGCATCCTTGCAGCAAACAGCAAACAGCCTGGTCAGCTTCAGCATGTTATCGCAGCCTGATTCAGCATGAGCAGCTGATTGGCAGTTGGATTGGCCTCCAGGAATACTGCCAATCAGCTGTTCCAGGCTGCGGGGATCACCACAGCCCATTGCTGCCTCTGCGCGTTGTGTTTTTTGTCTCTTCGCATTGTGTTTTCGGCCTCCGCATGCCCCGTTTTTGGCCACTGCGCATTGCATTTTTGGCTGGTTCTAGGTGGCAGGGATTGCCGCCACCACTGATCCCCACCACCTGGAACCGACCAAAAGTGTGACACACAGAGGCCAAAAACAGGGTGTGCAGAGCCGAAATCGTGATGCATGGAGGCAAAAAATGTGATGCGTGGAGGCTGCGATCGGCATTGATGTGCTGTGGAGATTCCCGCAGCCTGGAACAGTCTAAAATGGAGCGTGCAGAGGCTGAAAATGTTATGCGCAAAGGCCAAAAATGGCCTGCGGGTGGGGGCTGGTGAGTGGGGGCTGGCGGGTGGGGGGGGGCTTCAATAACATTTGGTGTATAAGACTCAGCACAATTTTCACCCACTTTTAGGAGGGTGGAGAGTGTCTTATACTCCAAAAGGTATGGTAATTCTTCAGAGGACAAATTTCTTTTTCTTGTACTCTCATGTCCTACAGTGGCTATTATTAAGACTAATGTGTATTTCAAGGACAGTACAGCTTCCTCCCATTCATTCATGTTAGTGAGATGTGTGAGTGAGATTAGGAGGCAGTGGGATATCAAATCCTTTCTAACCATCTAATTGTAGAGCCATCTTGGCAGACAGTGTTGAGAATGCTTGGCACAGGGCAATGGCTCTCATCCTGCCTGAATAGAAATATAGAATTTTGAGAGAATAATATCTAAACAATATCTAGTAATGTTGGCTCTTGCCCTAAACAGAATAGAGCAAAAGAATTGTCTTGGAAGATCAGATCAATGCTTCTCTGGTTCAGTATGCTGTGTTTTTCCAATGGCCAACCAGATACATTCAGAAACCTCACAATAGGACATGCATTCAATAATCTTCTGCAATTTGTTTTATTGTGTGGATTTATCTGTAGTTCCATGAATTTGTCTAGTCTCATTTTAAATCAGCGGTCATCACAATACCCGATGGCAGCATATTTCTCTGCTTTAACTCTGCATTGTGTAGGAATTAATTCCTTTCATTGGTCTTCTTGCTTCTTCCACTGAGTTTCAATAGGTGAACCTATTTTTTATTATGTTAAAGGGAGAAAATTCTGTATGTTTCCATTTTCCACAATATGCATGATTCTCTACATCTATCAGATCTGACCCTTTGGCTTTAAAAAACCCCAATAACCTAAATGCTGCTTTTCTTTCTTTCTTCTGGAAACTTTTTGAGGAGCAATGGAGCAATCGCTTGGCAGTAAATATGATTTCTGTTTCCCATACTCAGCACAGGCAAGTTGAAGACATGTACTGCAGATTTTCTTATGCATGAGTAGCTGAATATGGGATCACTATTGTGAAATCCATTGGTATCAATATTATGGATTCTTGCATTAAAATTTTCTATGGGGATCTTAACTTTTGCTATAGTCACAAATTTCCCTGGGACTGTTCCTCACAACCAAGTTAACCATCCTTCAGTCATCCTTGAGCTGACAAAAAAACCCAGTCTGGCATAAAATGTGTTGCCCATTCTGGTGATCCCTATCCTGCAGAAGACCAATGCCAGCTAATGGTGCTGCCCTTGGTTGTTGTTGATGATGATATCATTCAATTGTGTTTGACTCTTGATGATTCTATGGGCCAAGTCCCTCCATGTCTTCATGTCTTACACTACTTCTTAGAGTTGTTCTATGCTCTGGCTGGTATTACCTTTGATGGTGTCTACCTTTGATGAGCCTTGGTGGCGCAGTGGTTAGAGTGCAGTACTGCAGGCTACGTCTGCTGACTGCCGGCTGACTGCAATTTGGCAGTTCAAATCTCACCAGGCTCAAGGTTGACTCAAGGCCTACCATCCTTCCAAGGTAGGTAAAACGAGGACCCAAATAGTTGGGGGCAATATGTTGACTCTGTAAACTGCCTAGAGAGGGCTGTAAAGCACTATGAAGCGGTATATACGTCTAAGTGCTATTGCTATTGCTGTGGTGTCTACCCACTGTGTTCTTTGGCAGCCAGGTTTCCTTTTATTGCTAACTCTTCCAAACATAATTGCTTTCTCCAGTGAATTCCCCCACATGACATGGCCAAAATAAGTGAAACATAGTTTTATGGTTTTGGTTTCCAGTGACAGGTCTGGTGTTATATCTCCGCCCTTGGTTATGTTGTATAAAGCACATTAAGGATAAAAACTGGTGGATTTCCCAGGCTTTGTTTCCATCACCTCCCATCCCAGCCAGTGGGAAATTATGCAACCATCACTATCTTTAACATGGTCTGGGGAAGACATATGGCTAGACAATCAACACCGATTTGGTAGAAGCATTTTACATGGGTACAAAGGGATCTGACTATTAGCTGATATTACCTGTACAGAAAACTTTCCCTAAACCAGAGCTAATTTATTTATTTATTTATTTTATTAATTTAATTTATATACCGCCCTTCTCCCGGTGGGACTCAGGGCGGTGTACAACCAGATAAAACACACTCATATAAAATTTAAAAGCAATTTTAAAAGATATTAAATATTTTGACCCACATCAAATTAAAATGAAACTACCCTATTAAAACAGTTAAAATTACAAATTAACAATTAAAATTAAAAATATATTTTTTAAAAATTAGGCCAGCCCGGCTCAATGAAATAGAAGTGGCTTGAGGGCCCGGCAGAAGGTGTGTAAGTCGGGAATCCTCCATATCTTGGGGGGCAATTCGTTCCAGAGGGCAGGAGCCCCCACAGAGAAGGCTCTCCCCCTGTAGGTCACCAGCCGACATTGTTTGGCCGACAGCACCCAGAGGAGTCCTCTCTGTGGGAGTGAATTGGCTGGTGGGAGGCTATTGGTAGCAGCAGGCGGTCTTGTAAATAGCAAGGTCCTATGCCATGGAGTGCTCTAAAGGTGGTAACCAATACCTTAAATTGCACCCAGAGGAACACTGGGAGCCAGTGCAGCTCGCGCAGGAGAGATGTTACATGGGAGCGCCATGACGCTCCCATAACTACCCGCGCGGCCGCATTCTGGACCAGTTGGAGCCTCCGGGTGATCTTCAAGGGGAGCCCCATGTAGAGAGCCTTACAGTAGTCCAGGCAGTAAGTGATGAGGGTATTGAATCTAAGGGAATCCTGTTAGTGCAGCTTGACAGGAATGGTGAGAATTGTTCCATAAAGCAACAAAAAGCTGCTTCACTTCACTTCTTCCACTTCACCAGACACCACTAGCACCATGGGTCATCTACTGTTTTTGAGTTGGGGATCATCTTGGTGACATGGTGGATATGAGGAAGTGATTGGACTGGATTATTCCCAATACTCAAAATAAGAATAGTCTTGGAAGATAGTGCCCAGGGGCTGGAGGAGGGCAGTAACTTAAAGGGACCAATAGATCCTAGCCACTCGCACTCCTGTGGATCACTTGATTGTGTTATCAAATATCTGGTGAAGTACATATGATTGCAGCCATGGCAAAGATACCATAATTTGCTGTCTGCTTGAAGGAAAAAAAAACACTTTAACACTTCAATTAAAATCAACATGAATTTATTTCACACACAGGCTGAGGATTAAATAAAAGCACTTTCATGAAGACATGAGAATGGGGGAGAGGTTGCTGAACATATCCATCTTAAATATGCAGATTGGAATTTCCTTAATATGAAGAGAAATACCCTTCCTACCTTATAGACTCAGGGGACCTACTGAAAAACTTTGATTTGGGGCCTTCTTTGATATTCTTTTGATTGGAGTTTTCATAGAATGCACACCTTGTTTCATTTATAGATATATGGAATGTACCTTTACTGTATTTCTCTCCTCCCACCCCCTTCCCCATGGGATACAGAAGCTCTAATTTCTGTCTCACTGAAAAATATTGTCTTGGTGCCTCTTTCCTGTCTCTTGGCTATATTCCCAAGTACAAATGTATTTCTAGCTCTTTTGCTTTCATGCTGCAAATTAATACATGACTTTGTGATGTTGCTGAGCCTGCAGCCAGGTGAATTGAAATAACCACACATGGAGAAAGAAAAATTACTTGTCTTCCACTGTGATCTTGGTAGGAAATTCTTGACATCAAGACACTGTTGCTCGAGGAGTGAAATTGCTTGGGTTTCCAATCCAGCAGTCAGGTGAAGAGAAGTAAGCAACCTATTGTATTCAACTACATCACCTATTGTCCATGCTGACAAGTGTTAATGGGAACCTCAATCCAAAATAACTCAAGTTTGGGAACATATCTAACGTTCTCCTCTTTTTCCCACAACAGTAGCCCTGTGAAGTGGGTTGGGGTGAGAGAGATTGACTTGCCCAAACTCACACAGTCAGCTTTCATGCCTAAAATGGGACTAGAACTCATCATCTCCTGGTTTCTAGCTGGGTGCCTTAACCACTAGAACAAATACTACACTAAATACTTTTAAAGACAATATAAAACACTCACACACAAACAATGAGAGAGAGGGAGGGAGGGAGGGAGGGAGGGGGAGGGGGAGGGAGGGAGAGAGGGAGAGAGAGATTAGAATTGGTGGATAATCAGACTTCAGAGTTTTGGCAAGATGTGTAACAGAAAGCCTCAGCATTTCAACATTCTCCATCACTTTCAGCAATGAAGAAACTGTTAAAGAGAATTATAAATAAATTTGTTAGTACCCAAAAAGATTTTAAAGTTCTTTCACAGGACAGGAATTCTTGAGAAGTTCCAAGGTTCACTTTGGCATAATGTTATGCAGCAACACTGGGTTGGTTTGGCATAGTGGCTCTTCTCTGAACACTTATTCTTTGGTTCCTATCTTTGCATCTTTACAAACAGAATCAATTCCAGCATTCTGTTTCTAACAATCCCGTGCAAATGCTTTTGGACTCACACGCCAGGAATGTGAATGAAGAATATTTAATTCCAACGTGTGGTTTTCAGATGCACAATTAAATCTGCTATCAAATACTGCAGTTTGACGAGTTCCAGATTAATGTGCATTTCATTTTTCTAGTTTCCATTCTCTTACAGGATAGGAAAAATTATTTGGTTGCTAAACCTGGTTCAAAGGGCTCTTCTGGGACCATCATTTTAAACTGTTTGTCAAAATAATTTAACCTTTTATAAATCTGTTAATGTCTCATACCTGGGCTGGCACCATTTTGAGTTTACAAGAATTCATACTGAAAAAAATATTCCATTTTTATTATGTACAGTAGTATCTTGTATATGGAGATTATATTATTCTTCAGCTGTAGCCTTTTCTAGGCTATAGGATCTAACATCAAAGTTGATTACCTCCAGGCTGGAGAACGGGATAAATTTTATGTGCAGATGCCTTTAATGATAATGGTTTCCTTCAGTTAGTAGAAGATCTCCTGGATACTAACTAGAGGAAAAGAAATCTCACCATCTAGTATTGTTGCTGTGACTATTGCATGGGCAACTGGTACAGTTGTGGATCCGTTTTAAAACACTGAATTAACTTTTAAGATACTAAATGGTTTGGGATTGAACTATTATCAAGATTACAATCAGTTGTATGTTTCCAACTCTTAATCTAACATGACTATCAGTTCCTCCATTCACATCCTGATAAGGAAAAACTAATATATTTGTTACAATAAGTAGGGCCTTTTCACTGTAGGCCTCATAATCATCCTATATTTTTCTCCATTGTTTGACATTGGATCAGATTCTTTAGTAGTAAGTATTTAACTTGCTTTCTTTACTAGTACCGCCTAGTATTCCTTTCCCCAAAAGATATGAAATGCTTCAATTTTCTCACAGTTCTGTATAATATTAGAATTCAGAATAACAGAGTTGGAAGGGACCTTGGAAGTCTTCCAGTCCAACCCCCTGCTTAAGCAGGAGGCTCTATATCATTTTAGACAAATGGTTGTTCAGTCTCTTCTTAAAAGCCTCCAGTGTTGGAGCACCCACAACTTCTAAAAGCAAGCTCTTCCATTAGTTGATTGGCTCCTGCCCTTTGGAACGAACTGCCCCCGGAAATATGCAAAATCTCTGACCTCCGAGTTTTTCGCTGTGCCCTCAAGATCCTGCTCTTTTGACAGGAAGGGCTATCTTTGTAAAGGAGTTTTAAATTTTTGGGGTTTTAATGAATTTTGGCCATAAATGTAATAATTTTAACAATTTTAAATTTAATTGGGATATTTGTATTGTGTTTTTTACTTGGCTGTGCACCACCCCGAGTTCTTCGGGAGAGGGGCGGTATAGAAATAATCTAATCTAATCTAATCTAATCTAATCTAATCTAATCTAATCTAATCTAATCTAATCTTACTGTCAGGGAATTTATCCTTAGTTCTAGGTTGCTTCTCTCTTTGTTCAGTTTCCATCCACTGCCTCTTGTCTTGCCTTCTGGTGCTTTGGAGAATAGGTTGACCCCCTCTTCTTTGTGGCAGCCCTTCAAATATTGGGACACTGCTATCATGTCACCCCCTAATTCTTCTTTTCATTAGACTAGGTATACCCAATTCCTGCAACCGTTCTTCATACATTTTAGCCTTCAGCTCCTCTTTGTCGCTCTTTTCTGCACTCTTCCCAGAGTCTGTCCATCTTTTTTATATTAGCATGCTTTTGCTGAGTATACCATTGCTTCATAAATCTGTATGCTTCTCCTTGTAATACTTCCACCCATTTTTAAAAAATCAGTCAGGGCACAATGCTCAATAAACAACATAAATAATAAAATAATTGGCTTATGATTACTAATACACTTGTCCTTCATATACTCCAGTGCACTCTATAAACAGGTACGCAAGACACTATTTGTGGCCAACTTCATTATGCACACATGCACAGGCACAGCCATCAATCCAGTGCTTTCATTTGCATCATGCTGAAGCTTTGCCATCTTGCATATAAACAACAGTCGCTTAAAGTCTTCATAACTCCGTTGACATTGGCCAGAATGATTTATTGTGTGTGTGCTATTGTGCACCCTTATCCTGTCAAAAATGAGGCAGGGGAGTGTACAACCTCTCGGCAAGCTAACTCAGGAGATGATGAGCTATTAATATCTCTTTGGCCAGCTGTATTGTTTAGCTGGCAAAAGGTCTAAAAAATTAATTAGAAATTCTGGGCGGGGGTGTGGGGTAACATTGGCAGAATAATTTCTTGGCAAAGAGGATGGCAGGAAAGTTGAGGCAGAGCAGAGGCAAAGTGGCAAGGAAGAAGAAGGAACACGGGAATGTGATTGAGATAGATGTGAAATACAGCAGCGATAGGCAGTTGCTTCTAAACTTAGTAATATCAAGTCTGAATACCTGGACTGCTGCTTGGTCTTCAATCTTTCAAAGACACGAGTGAAGATAAATTACTAAGATGTGGAACAGTATAATCTTCATTGGAAGGCAAAATAGTTTTTCTCCAGTGATAGTTAGCCTCCAAGCACTACTTTCTGAAGGGAAATTATTTAGAAAGTAAGATGGCAATTTCATACCCTATGTCCGTGATGGCGAACCTATGGCACGGGTGCCACAGGTGGCACGCGGAGCCATATCGGTGGGCACGTGAGCTCAGCTCCAGCATGCATGCATGCACCAGCCAGCTGATTTTCGGGCCTTCTGGGCCCACCAGAAGTCAGGAAACACACTGTTTCTGGCCTCCAGAAGGCCTCTGTGGGGGTGGGGAAAGCCATTTTTGCCCTCCCCAGGCTCCTAGAAAGGCTCTGGGGAGAGTGAAAAACGAGCCTACCAGGCCCATCACGTGCCAAAGGCAGGGGGAGCACAGGTGGGTGGGGCATATAGAATTATGAGGGTGGGCACACGTGCATGTGACCCCACTGCGTTCCCCCCGTTTTGGCACGCGATGGCAAAAAGGTTAGCCATCACTGCCCTATGTGTATGCAAATTGCAAATGCTATGCAAAACAACATTTCATCAATATTATTCTAATTTGTATAAAGGACAAGACATCTCTCTGGACTAAATAGATGAATACCTAATTTATTTATTTTTTTTACCAAGGATTACAGACAACAGAAACAGATTATGAATGGACCTACAACAATAAGGAAAATTTGTGAAGCTTTAAAAAAGATTAAACCAGCAAAGTGGCCTGGCCCAGATGGATTCCCAGGTTCTTATTATAAATATTTTAAGATTGAATTTCTACAATCTTTACAACGTACAATGAATTCTATTTTACAAGGAGGAGAGATGCCAGAAATTGGCAAGAGGCCAGCATAGCATTAATAACTAAAGAGGGACAAGATTTGACTTTAACAAGAAACCATATGTTGGTATCATTATTGAATAATGACTACAAATTGTTTACAAGGATTTGATTGATTGGCTAAAAATAATTTTGCAAGAATTTGTTCAGGAGGAACAATGTAGCTAAAAGACAGTTAAACAACAATATTAAAAATGTGTTGGTCATTTTGGAATATTTCAAACAACATAATGAAAAACAAATCCCTGTGATATTCTTAGATACACAGAAAGCCTTTGATAATTTGGACATGGCTTTCTTGTTCAAAATTTTAGAAGATATGAACTTTGGAGGGAACTTTATAAAACAAGTAATATTAATTTACACTTTACAAAAAGCACAAATAATTGTTAATGACAATCTATCAAAGCCTTGTGACATATAAAAAGGAACAGGATAGGGATGCCCACTGCCTCCTCTCTTGTTTATTTTAGCTCTTGAAATACTGAATAGTCAAAACATTAAAAGGATACCACTACCACACATCACAAAATCTCAGAAACAACCATCAGACTATTACAACTACATGTCATGACAGAAACACAGAAACCAACTAACTCCCCCCCCCCCACACACACCAATATCTTAAGTAAACCAAGAGATCCAGTAGTCCAAGAAAACAAAAACAAAAACAGGAATCATCTACGAGTGTCAAACTCGATCGCGTCACATAACATCACGTGACGTATCACAACATTTTTTGCCTTTGCAGAGCCGGGGTGAGAGTGGCCTGTGCATGATGCATCCGGCCTGTGGGCTGCCAGTTTGACAACCCTGATCTACAACATAGAGGACTGTAACAGTTACTATATAGGACAGATAGGTAGAAGACTGAATGAATCGTCGATCATCAATTAGCAGTCGGAAGGCACAAAGAAATCTCCTTAATCTTAATACATGGACAGAGTTAACCATAATTTCAATTGGGAATCTGTGGCATCCTGAACAAACTAAATCCAAAAATTCTACAGAATTCCTGAAAACCTGGCACTCAGACCAAAAGCCATCAACAGACAGATAGAAAGAAACCATATGTACACATTTTTAAAAGATACAATACAAAAAGCTAAGAAGGAAACAAAAAATCCAGAATACATCCTCTTCTTCAGCCAATATCTAGATAAGCAGGGATTCACACCAGGAAAACAATGAATCAGAAAACAATACCCTAATCAAGAAGCCACCAAGGAAAAAAACCACATCCCCAATAAATCTAGCAGACTAAGCTACTGTGTATAAACAGGGAGGAAACCCCACACTCCCTCATAGTGATGATGTTACCTAATTGGGTAATGAAATGTTTGCAAGCAAACATCCAAGCATTAATGATGTTACAGTTCAACCTTCAACTACACATATTCTCTTCTATTGGTGACATTTCAGTGTATTGAAGAGGGCAAATTTTATATGCTTTCTTTCTTGTCTGATATACAGACTAATAGTCTGAATGAGAGACTTATGATAAGTAAGCCAATCTCTGAATAAGAGTGCAAATATCTGCAGAGCCAAGATTTTCATCCAAGCCTAGTGTGATGCATGATAGGAACTATCAACAGCTGTATCACTGTTGAGCTGAACCTGGATATAAACCGCTATGAGATAAATAAAGGGGAAATTCACATTGATAAGACAGCCAACTGGTAAAAGATAATGTTTGCATTGTGATGTCACAAGCATAAAACTTAATCCCACAGGCAGGCAAGACTTTTCAGAATACATCCTTTAGATATTTTTATTCTGTCAGCACTTGTCTTTCTTCACTTTCCCAAGTAACAAGCAGCATCTCAGCAAATAAAAGATAATCAAATGGGGAACAGCTGTTGCTCATTCCCTTTTAAAACCAGAAGAAAAGCTGAAAGATCTGCTCACCTTGAAGACCTATTTCCATACTCCTTATAGATTATATAACTATTTTATTCAAAATGATTTATAGAAGGTATTTCATAAGCTCTCTGTGCCTTTTCTATTATTATCTACTGGTGAGGACCTTTCATAATTCGCTAATAGCTGGAGTTCTGTGACCGCTTGCTTCCAAATGATACAAAAGAAATGATACAAAAGATTGCCTGGAGGGTGCACTCACCTAGCTTTATCTTTGCTTTATATCTGTTCTAAGCATAGCAATCCCAGGGGGAAGCTATAGCTTGAAAGTGGTGGGTGGATAGATGGGAGTGAACAGACAAAAGTTTAATTAAGAGAAACAGTTGATGGCTGGGAATATTTGCACTTTTTGAAAGGGAATTTTCAGACTAACAACACAATCCCAATTCAAGTTACTCAACTGTGCATTCCTCTGCCCCCCTCTATACTTTAACTAGTGATTAAAAAAATATAGTAGCAGCCCCGTTGGCTATGGGAAAAGCAAGATCACCCCCCCACACACACTACAACCTGAATGAAAAATCAGTCAAAACAAGATTCCTCAGAATGCTTTTTGTATTGAATTCTGATTCAATACAAGGCAAAAAAGTATATTGCAAAACTGGAAGAGTACTAAGAAGAGCAACAAGGGTGAAGGACTTGAATGTTAAATTCTAGGAAGTACAGTTAAAGGAATTTAGACCAATCAGCCTGACAACAATACTTAGGAAGATCTTGGAAAAGATAATTAATCAACAGATCTGGGAATACCTAGAAACAAGCAAAGTTATAACCAGAAGCCAACATGAGTTTGTCAAAAACAGATCATGCCAATCAAATCTTATTTTATTATTTGACAAAGTGACTAAATTAGTGGACCAGATTGCTTGGATTTCAGTAAGGCATTTGACAAAGTAGATCACAACCTACTTTTTAGTAAGTTAGAAAAATGTAGGATAGATAGCATCACCACCAGATGGATTCATAACTGGCTGACAAACCACATTCATAATGTAGTTCTCAATGGAACTGCATCGACATGGAGGGAAGCAAGCAGTGGAGTATCTCAAAGTTCTGCCTTAGCCTTAGTAGTCTTCAATATCTTTATAAACTTCATGAATGGAGGGAATAGAAAGACAACTCATCAAATTTGCAGATGACATCAAGCTGGCAGGAATAGCCAGCACCCCAGAAGATAGGCTCAAGATCCAGAAAGATCTCAACAGACTTGAACACTAGGCCCTATCTAATGAAATGAAATTCAATGGTGAGAAAAGTAAGGTTTTATACTTAGGCAAGAAAAAACAAACATACATGTATAGAATAGATGGAACCTGGTTCAATAGCAGTAATCGACAGAGTGATCTTGGAGTCCTAGTTGACAATGATTTAAATATGAGTAAGCAGTGTGTGGAAGCTGCTAAAAAGTCAATGCAATCCTAGGCTGCATTAACAGAGGGATAGAATCAAGATCACATGAATTCTAAGTACCATTTTATACCTTGGTACGCCTTAGTAAGACCACACTTAGAATATTGCGTCCAGTTTTGGTCACCACAATATAAAAAAGATGTTGAGACTCTGGAAAGAGTGCAGAGAAGAGAAACAAGGATGACTGGGGGCTGGAGACTAAAACATATAAGAACAGTTGCAGGAATTGAGTATGTCTAGTCCAGTGAAAAGGAGGGAACCAAACTAGAACTAACACTGTCACTTTCTGACAGTGACAACAATTAACTAGTGGAACTTCAGAAGTTGTGGGGTGCTCCATCACTGGATGTTTTTAAGAAGAGATTGGACACTCATATGTCTGAAATGGTATAAGGTTTCCTACCTGAGCAGGGGGCTGGACTAGAAGATCTCCAAGATCCCTTGCAACTCTGTTATTCTGTTATTTCTAAATTTGGTAAGTTTAGCCTAAAGAGAAGGAAGCTAAGGAGAAACATAGCAGTCTTCCAATACATGAAGGGGTACCACCGGATAGAGGGTTTGGATTTATTTTCCAGAGCATCCAAGAGTAAGACATGAAGGACCAATGGCTGGAAGCTTTAGAGAAGAATCTAAATTTGAAAAATGAGGAGGAACATCTAAATGTGAGCACTATTAAGCAGTGGAACAGCTGACTCCTAAAGTCATGGGTGCTTTATCACGGGAGATTTTCAAGAAAAAAAAATGATAGCCATTTATGTGGACTGTATTAAGACTCCTTCACAGGGAACAGTGTTAGACTAAATGACTCCAAGGGCCTTTCAACTGTATGATTCTGTGATTATTATCAACCTTTCTTTGACAACAACTGTGCCCTGTGTTGACCAGTGTGACAAACGATGGTCTTTAATCTTGAGAAAGTCCACCCTGTTTTAGGCCATCTGATCTTTTTTAAAAAAAGAATTACATTGCACTACTGTATTCTCGGAGCTCATAAAGGCTAATCCAACTGGAAGGAAATCAAATTTATTGTACGGTTGGTGGCTATGAAGCCTGGGAGGAAAAAGGTATTAGGAAATACCATTCCTGATTTATACAAGCAATAAAAATATCTTAGGTAGCCTTCTATTTTCCTGTTTGGCCTATGAGAAAGAAAATAATGCAGTTATTCTGAGAAGAAACATGGGTTAATTAATATAAGCAATATGCTTAGAAGATAAGATCTAAGTATTATTATTAATAATTTATCTACAATTTGCACCATTGCTTAGAAGTCAGGAGTAATGTGCCATGTAATTATATGATATGGACCATGGACTAAATTAAGCCCTTGAATGCATGCACACTGTCCCTTTGACATTAAGGAAAGCTGTTGTATAAAAACTTGCATATGTATATATGTGCCTGGGCTTATTTCTATCACCTAGCAAATTCCACAGAATTAACAAGCAGTTAAGAGAAGAACATTTTGCAATCTATCAGCTCTGGTATGTAAAATGAAATGGTTTTGTAAGTAATTCTTTTTGGGGTATCGATGTAAAATCCAGATGAGCTTAAGTTATGAATTGCCTAGGAACAAAGGTAGCTTGTAATTCTGAAATGCTTTTAATTTGTGCATTTTCCCACTGCTCCCACAGTCTGCTGAATGAGAATTCTATAGAGTAATCTAAACCTGGAAAGAAAAAAATAGTCTACAGTTTGGATATTAATGGTAAATTGTTGACATTTGATTAGAGACAAATTGCATATATAGCATTAGATTGCTTTGGGGTTTTTGTTTATTTAATACAAGGGCAGGCAAGCATTCCAATTTTTTTGTTTCTGTTTTTTTTTTTCTTTCAGGGAATTATAAAGGGCATGGTGAATGTTACCACACCTCAACACCCATTTTCACAAACAAAGAACCCTGAATATTTCTGTTCCACCTATTCCACTTATTGTGGATTAATAGGTTTTTAAGTTGGCTTACTCCTGGCTGAAGAGGTTGGTTTTGTTCTAATAAATTAAACTGACTGATTCTATTTTATTTATAATTTATTCTAATAAACATATCTACTCAGACAAGTATTCCCACTGAATCCCACAACTTCCCAAGGCAAGCTGATTGTTGAATGGCTCTTAAATTTACTTCTTTGTAATTTCAACCCATTCTTTGTCGTCCTGCTTCTAAAAAAATCTAGTCATCTACACCACTGAGCCAAGGTGGCACAGTGGTTAAAGTGCAGTACTGCAGCTACTTCAGCTGACTGCTAGTTCAGCAGATCAGCCGATCAAATCTCACCAGCTCAAGGTTGAGTCAGCCTTCCATCCTTCCAAGGTGGGTAAAATGAGGACCCAGATTGTTTGGAGCAATATGGTATTTAGTATACTGTCTTTGGTGTAAGCCGCCCAGAGTCCTCGTAGAGTGGGTGGCCTAGAAATATGACTAATAAAATAAAATAAAATAAATTTTCTACATGACATGTTAAGGTATTGGGATTTAAGAGCTGACCACCTGTAAAGCTTATGCAACTGTAAAGCTGATGCAATGTAAGGCTAATGCAATGAAAATGAATCAGCATTGGTATTGCCAGTTGTAGATACTTTAAGAGGTGTTTATAAAGGCAACCAGGAGAGGGCATATTCTCTCTCCTTGTGTCTGGTATTCATTGCTGAGTTCTCCATGTAGTTAAGAAGAAGACTGATTGCTTGTCAGGTATTTGCCAACCACACATATTTCTGTATATAGCTTGTATATAAACCACTGTTAAATGTCCAAGTCTCTGTGTGCTGTGTTTTGCTCCTGGGTTGTCTCCTTATAGTAATCATGCTGCATACACTCTGACATGACAGCCATTCAAGTAGGTGACAACCAGTGGTGGGTTTCAACCAGTGTTACCACCGGTTCTCTTCGCACACGCGCTTTGCACATGATCACCACATGCATGCTCGCGTCGCTCGCACGTGTGCTGAACTTGCACTCTGCACAAGCGCATTAGGTTTCTGCCCAGCTGTGGTGTGGCAATCCACTCTGCCGCACCTATCAGCTGGGCTAAAAAACACGAAATTGAGGTAGGAATAACATGGGGGTGGGAGGGACCAGCTCCCCGTCAAAGAGAACTGGTTCGGTGACACATCATCATCATCACAACTACCGGCTCACGCAAATCGGGCTGAACTGGGAGCAACCCACCACTGGTGACAACAGATATGCTGTCTCCAGGCTAAACACAGTCAAGACCTCCAACTATTCTTCATTGTTTTCTTTTATTCCCAAGCTTCTTATAATTTTATTTCTCTTTTGAATATGCTCCATTTTTGTTAGTGAGGGGTCCTTGGTGCTCTCTCTGCTTGATTGCTTTCTTGCAGAAATTTCATTACTCATCATCAAGTTTGTCAGTGTTTTTCTAAGAACTGGAAACAATATATTCCGACCAATATAAAATAAAGAGAAACAAGACCTTACTTTAATTGTGACACTGTACTTATGTTGATTCAACCTAGATTCACATCTACTTTCTTCTTTCAGGTTTGATGCACCATTATATACGGAATATTTTTGCATGTACTCCTGCCACTAGCTCATATCACAGCTTTGACTGTTCTTACCCAAATTGCATTTTCCTTGCTGATTTCATCCTATTTCTCCAGTTTGTCAAGATCATCCCAAATCTTCATACTGTCCTCTTAGATATTTGCTGTCCTTCCTATCTTGATTTAATCTGCACATTTGATCATTATATATTCCAGCCCCTGATCCAAGTCATTTATAAATCTGTTGAACAGCTCAAGGCCTAGAATGGAGTCTTGTAGCACATCGCTCAGTATCACTTTCAGTTTAATATAATAAAATCGTTGATGCGTATTCATTAGGTATAATAGTTGATGGCCATCTGTCAGGAATACTATAGTAGTGGATTCCTTCATGAGCAAGTGTTATCTAAGGTACCTTCCAACACTTACATTTCAGGACTCTGTGATTCTTTTGAAAAACAATTAAGACTGAATTTAAGGTAATGGAAAATAGAAAAGCTATTTTGCATTAATGGAAATCTTGATTACTGAAAAATCTAAAAGAGGAAGGAGGAATATTTCACTTTATACCTGCTGTGATAACATCACCAAGTCACCAGTTATCCCTGACATTGTTATTTTAAAATGTTTTATAGTGCAGTTTATTTGTTTCTTTATTTTTAAAGCAATTTGTAGAATAACTATTCGCCCAAATCCATGAAAGAAGGATTTTTATGCTAGATGATGATGATGGTATTTTCAAATAGAGATCAATTTAATGTGGTGGTACCAATAGTGATTGATACATTTGATACCTTAACAAAAGACTTGAAAAAGGATGTAGGTGCCTTAGGTACAATCCCAAAACAGCTGGAGTATCACTTGAACACCATCACCATTGGCAAAATCATGTGGTCAATTGGAAAAGGCACCTCTACTTGGAAAAGCTGACATTGTTACTTAATTTTGTTAAACAAGCCTTCTACCTATCCCAGGTCCCAAGGAAGCATTTGATAAATGAACTAAAATGCCAAATTCAGTCTAAACATCTGACTGATTATGTGATTAACAGCAGCAGCAGCAGCAGCAGCAGCAGCAGCAACAACAACAACAACAACAACAACAATGTAAACCAAATATTCTTCAGAAGACTGTATTTTCCCCTTTTCTTTGAATGGGCCTTTTGGTCGATTTCTCCCCTGCTGTTTTTTCCATTCATTATCCTAACTAGACTCCAAGTGCATACATCACCTCAAGCAGTTGCTGTTACCTGGGAAAGAGCAAGCTGAAATATCAAAGGAAGTCAGATTTACTATTTGGGAAAACAGGAGACCCATAAACTTAAGTGGCAATGAGAGGGGAAATGAAGAGAAGAATGTGGCTAGTTAAGATGACAAAATCCTTAGTTTATAGGTGAGAAAGCAGATCCTTGTTTATGCCTGATTGCTTTTTTTTTTTTTTTTTTTTTTTTTTTTTTGCTATTCAGCAGTGGCTAGCAGTTGGTCTCCAAGCAGCTAACAAAACACATGTACACATGGATGCATGGACATACACACACATACACACAGACAGACAGATATGTCTTGGCTGTAAGTAGAAGAGAGGCACTACACATTTACCTATACTGGAGGCTTATTGGAATCTGGAACCTGCAATAAGAACATAAAAGTTGTTTTCATCAGTATCACAAACTACAAGCATCTCTTATATTTTCATGAAGCCCCTGGATATGTTTTTGTATTTACTCTGTAATTTATGAAGTTGTTGGCAAAACAGCTTCAAAGGCAGACAAAAAAAAAGTGTATCTGTCTAAATATAATTGCTGGAGAATGCAACCAGGCAGAATCGGAAGATAGTCATTGGACACCAATGAAGAAAACAATTTTTTCCTTCTTGAGTTCGGTAACAAAGAATTGTTGTTCTTTGTTCGGTAACAAAGGGTTGTTTTGGATCTTCATTGGATTTTAAACTGAAGTTTTGGGATAACATTCCCAAAACATTCAGGTAGTCCTTGATTTATGAACATACCTATTAATGTATGTAACCTTATTATGGCTTTTACAGATGAGACAATATTAAAGTTTTGTTTGACCTTAATATGTCTCTATATTGTAATTGTTTATTTATTTGTTAAGCTTCCTTATGTTTTGGGTTTTTTTTATGTTATATACCATCCTGGCTTTCATCTTGATAGAATGTGCTTATTAAATAAGCACATTAAAAAAAGAAACAAAGTTTATAAATTGCAGTTTTCATAAGGGTTTGCAACAGACCCTTGTCACCATTGCATGTCTCTGTTAATCTGAGATTCAAATCTGGCAAACCTTAGTCCGGGGGGTGTGTGTGTCACCAAACTCTGTAGCTCATTGATCCTTTTATGAAATTTACAATTTTGCATTGACCCCCAAACATATATATTTATAATAACATTATTATTAAAATAATTTAGTAAACACTAATACTTCTATAGATAACAACAATAATGGATCATTCTAACAGTCCTTGAAGATAAATAGTAATCACACTGGAGAATCTTAGCCAAAAGCTTCTGGCTTCTTTATTATTATTTTTTCAAGAATAACTAGACCAATATAATTTAAATTCTGGACCAACCTGATGGTTTGTAGTATTAGACCCATTACCCATAGTGTCAGTATCAAATTGGTATTCATAATAAGAAAGATGGCATTTCATTCTAATTTGGAAAGCATCAGACTATAATGAATTATCCTAGTCATATCAAACCCCTACTGGTGATTGATGATGATGATGATATTGATATTTTCAAATTCAAGTTCAAGTTAATGTGGTTGTTGTGACCCAGGCTCAAGTAAGTAGTAGGAAAATCAGTCAGTGAAAAAACAAACAAAGTTTATTCGAACAGCTGAGAATTACTTCATTCCCAGCGTCGTTCAACTAAATTAAAGCAAATTCCTCCCAACACAAATTCCTTAGTCCTATTGCAAACCTCGGTCCAATTAGGCAAACTGTCAAAGGCCTTTCTTGGCAAACGTTCAGAAATCACAGATACAAAAATAAATACAAGATGTAGACGAAGAAGAAGAAGAAGCTACCAACATTGTTTATCGGCAAAGCCCAAACGCCGTTGCTGGTCTGTTTTAAGCCTTATGGGAGGGGCCAATCATCTCTTGGCCCTACTCCCAAGTTGTCCTCTTTGCTTGAGCTGCTCTTGTCTTCTGGCAGCTCTTCACATGCGTGCATTAGGAACAGGCTCCTCCTGTTCCTCTGCCTCACTCCTATCAGTCTCTGGAGGCTCTGGAGTCCACACCTCGCTCCCTGATGGCCCTGGCTCCATCTCTGCCTCTGACACAGAGCCCTCATCCGGGCCTTCCCCAGCCTCCAGGACTGGCCCATGTTCTTCCTCAGCCTCATTGCTGTCCGACTTTGCTGCCAGCTCTGCAGGCTGCTGGCGGACCACAACAGTGGTGGTTCCAATAGTGATTGGTGCACTTAATACCCCAACAAAAGACCTGGAAAAGCATTTATGATAGGTGCCTTAAATGCAATTCCAAAACATCTGGAGGAATTAGATAAACCTCAGCCATGTTTGTTGGTAAGTTAACCTGAAAAATTAATCAAGTAGCATGTGTCATAAAGTAATGAACACCAATGCTCTAAACATGCAGTATTGTTGAACCTTCATCAGATGTTCCTATCCTTGCAAGGGAGGCCAAATAGGAAGCATACCCAGATCAATTACCGTATTTATCGGCGTATAACACGCACAGGCGTATAACACGCACCTTCATTTTAAGAGGGAAATTTCAGGAAAAAAACTTAAATTTCAAATAAAGAACTTTGAAGCAAAATAAGGGTAGCTCAGAACTTTGTTTTATTAATATTATTACCATTTATAAGGTAAATAATGTAAAAGGACAGTAAAAGCAACTGTTTTAACAAAGAAACGGATATTCTGTTTTTACAAAAGTTTACTCAGAAATCGCTACTAGCTGGGAAACCAAGAAACTCTTCATCTTCACTGCTATCTTCAAAATCGCAATGAACACTGCTGCTTTCACTGCTACTATCTTCATAAATCAGATCATCTTCTTCACCATCCAAAGCATTACTTATGCCACATTTCTTAAAAGATTTGATAACAATATCTTCTTTAACTGCATCCCACGAAGTCTTTATCCACTGACAAACTTTTGAAATGCCAGGTCTTTTCATCCGGCCAGAATTCGTAACTTCATGTTGGTTTTTATCACACATGTATTTATTCCATTCTTCACGCATTAAGGCTTTGAAGGGCTTGTTAATGCAAACATCCAATGGCTGCAATTGTGATGTAAGTCCTCCTGGAATGACTGCTATTTCTGTTTTGCACATTTGAAATTTTCTCTTTGTTGGTTCTGTAAGATGAGATCTGAATGAGTCCAGTACTAACAAGGATGGCTTCTTTAACAAAGCACCTGGGCGCTTCTCCCACACATTTCTAATCCAAAGCTTCACGCCTTCTTCATCCATCCAACCTTTGGGATGAACATGCACCTGTATGCCACGTGGAATTTTCTCCTTAGGCAAAGTTTTCCTTTTAAAAATGACCAATGGTGGCAGCTTGTTTCCATCTGCAGTGACAGCAAGGACCACGGTGTAATGATTTTTTTCATGCCCTGAAGTTTTAATTGTTACTGTCTTGGCACCTCTTGCTTCTACAGTTTTGTTTGAAGGAACATCGAAAGTGAGTGGTACTTCATCCATGTTGCCTATTTGACCAATTTCAAAATTTTGTCTTTTCCTTTGTTTGATAATAAAGGTATGAAAATTTATTATCTTCTCTTCATAATCGTCTGGCATACGCTGGGCAATCCTGGTTCTTGTTCGCATCCGAAGCTCATGCCTCTTCATGAATCTTTGGCACCATGATGCTGTTCCTTTGAAATCATGTATTTGCAACTCTTTGCTGATTTTCACTGCTTGAATAATTATCATTTTTGTTGATAATGCAATACCAGCTTTTCTATGATTAAGTACAAATTCCTTCACCTGTTCTTCTAATTTTGGCCATTTAGCAATACCGCTGCGAAAATTGCATTTTGCTTTTGATAATGTTTTGAGTTTTTCTTCCATTTTTCGCCACTCTCGTATTGTGCATTCTGTTGGTGGCTCTCCAAAATGCCTTGCTGCAGCCCTATTTCCATGTTGCCTAGCATATTCCACAACCTTCAACTTGAAGGCAGCTGTATATGCTCCACGCTTTTGTTTTAAATCCATTAGGGATACCAGAAGTAGGGAAATACCGTAAGTACCGGTACGTTTATGAATGCAGTTTTTTTCAGCGTCAGAGTGTCAGGATGAGTCACACTGCAGTGGTATACTTTTTACCTAAGTTTAAATTAAAAAAAAGAGTAAGGTAGTATCAGGGGTGTGTAAATTTACATTCTGCACAACGCCAATCATAAGTAGTGAGGCATTTCCCAAAAGTCAGCTTCACATACACACGCTACCTATGATTGATGATGTGCAGCGCTGGATCCTGTGTGATCCTCTGCAGGAATGGGGTCCTGTGTGTCTCTTAGATCCCATCCCCCTGTCAAACAGTACCGTATTTCTTTGCCCCCCCCCCCCCCAGCAGATTTATTTTGCCATTCTGGTCCCCTTTAAATCTGTGCACACTGCTGCACAGCATCTATGTAATGCACTAGCACTTTGTTAAAAAGTACGGTATCTACTGTTGTATATATACGGTATATATTTTATAGAAATAATTTTAGACTATTTTCAGCACATACAGTAATATTATTTATTTATTTATTTAAGGATCCATCTACTTGCACATATTGGATCCAGCATGCTGGCACTATTGTATCACCAGTTTTTGCACATATGGGAATTAGAATGTTAGCACTTTGTATAATTATTTTATACCGGTAATTACCATATATAATTACCATATATTTTATCTGTTAATATCGTTAATTCGTTACGCAGTACAGAAAACCCCACTCCTGTTTATTTCACTACTTTACTTTACTTTACATGCACTTCGCCCCCCCCCCCCGCTCTGTTTTGGGCCTGGAAAGTCCCAACTTGCAAGAACACCAGGAGCAGCTGCCGGGGCAGAGAGGGCGGGGGCAGGCTGTGATGGCAGGCCGTTCTCGCCGGGTAACAGAAAGGCTGCTCCTGGAGCAGGCAGGAGAAGGAGAAGCCACCAACGGAGAAGTGAGCTGCCCCAGGAGGAGTGGAGGAGAGCGCAGCTCCTCACTCATGGAGATCCACTAGCGGGGAAATGGTCGTGGAAAGCAGCAAGAAATGCGCGAGCCAGGAAGCGGTCATGCTCCCTGGCAGGAGAGGGTTGCACATTCACTCCAGCAAAGGTTTGTGCAACCCTCTCCGGCCAGGGAGCTTGACCGCTTCCCGGCCAGCGCACCTCCCCACCATTAGGCCTCCATGAGTGAGAAGCTGCGCTCTCCTCCGGTCCTCCTGAGGCGCCTCGCCTCCCCGCTGGCAGCTTCTCCTTCTCCTGGCTGCTCCAGGAGCAGCCTGAGACTTTGCTTTCCTTGGCAAAGCGCTTCATCATTGCAGCGCACGGGACACACATGGCACCGGAGGATCTGTGCAGCTATTATCCCACCCCGCCTCGGCCACGCCGCGAGGCTCGAACTCAA
>WNWU01013802.1:3389399-3493215 GCA_012654045.1 Ptyas mucosa
AGGCAAGCAACGCTGCCTCTGCCGTGAGGAACTTTGGAGAGAGAGGGCGGGGGCGGGGGCAGCTGTGGGAGCAGCCTGTCTCTTAGCTGGCGAGAACGGCCACAGCCAGTCCCTCCCTCTCTCTCCAAAGTTCCTCGTGGCAGAGGCAGCTTTGTTTGCCCGCTGAAAGCGCAGTCCAGGCTGCTATTGCTCCCGCTTCTCCAACAACTCGGAGCCCTGCATAATAGTGGTGCGGCTTGCTCGAGGTAGCTGCTGTTTGCACTCCGCCCCTTCTTAACATTATATCGGCGTATAACACGCACACATCATTTGCCCCCTATTTTCAGGGGGAAAAAGTGCGTGTTATACGCCGATAAATACGGTACTGTAATTATGCTTTATTGTGAGGTTACATCAGATTCTTGCAAGTCTGAAAGACCTTTTTCTGCCCTTTCACCCTTACAACCCAAGAAACTGGAAAGAAGTGGCTGGAATAGAAATGTATCTAAAATCCCCATTTAAATTATGAATATTCAAGCAACTGTAAGGAATTCTCTTCATATCCAGTCTTTATATTTGCAAAAGCTTTTAAAACAGACAAACAAAAGATCAGAACCCCACAAAACTCTACTCACTTTTACCTATCTCTCTTGGGAAAGCTGGGAATATTCTTCATGTCTCAAAACATTCATCTTCTGTTTACACATATATGTATTTTGTTTTATATAAAATTATATGTATTGTATACATGTGTGCTGTATACATATACATATTAGAATAAGAAATAATAAACTTTCTGACACTTTGACTATTTAAGATACAGTATATGCTACATTTAAATAGCCTTCTGATGCCATACCAACATTTCCTTCAGGCCTCTGCTAGAAATCAGTCTTCTCAAAAGCTTCCTTAAGTCTCAGTCTTTGTATTGTTGAAATATTCATCCAGTGACATGTTGCTAATTTATTGGTATTCATGGAAGCAGCGTTTAAAGGATTTGAAAAAAAGTGCTTTAAAGTGAGGAGTGATTCTGATTCACCCTGGCTAAAATTCTGCAGGGATTTTTACAACTGATTGCATGATGTTATTTAAAATATTTCCGGCTGCAAGAGTTTCATAGGAATCTCTAAAAGTTGATTAGAGATCTCCAGATTTTAGCCATGAATGGAACAAGATAAATGCTAGATTACCAATTTACTTCCATAAAATCTGGGCTGGATAGCTTTTGCATTTTTAATTGGCCTTGAAAAAGTCTGTCTTCTGATCCAGCATTATTATTTATTAAATTTATATGCCATCAATCTCCCTATATAGTGTATAACTTCCATTTTTCTTAATTAATCTTTCTTCTTACAGCAATGTGCATTGTCAATAAGTGGAGGTCCCACTGTCACACAGATTGATCGTTTTTCTATAAATATTAAGAGAGCATCAAAATGAAGCCTTCATTTACAAAATACATTTTATGCTGTAACATTTTTCAAAATGTGTCTTTAGGAAACTACATGACATTGGACACGTTGGATATGGATGTTTCTCTTCTTCATGCAAATGTATATTTTCCAGTAATTAATATCTAGGCATCCTGAAAATGTCTCCTATTGTTAACATGATTGCCTAAGAGGAACTACAGCTAAATTATAATAATGGAATATTTAAATTAATAGTGACAACAATAGAGAATTTAGAATCATCAAAATGGAAGAGAAGGTATGTGACATTTTTCTTCCTGATCTGTGTAGCTGTCTAAATGCATGCCTAGGTGTAGAAAATTTTTATAAATAGAGTAGAGCCAAATGGGAATTTTTCCATTGGGCCCTGGAATAATTAAGATTGTAATCATGAAAGCAGTCTTGTGTGAATTCCTTGTTTATTTTGGAAACCTTGTACAAAGAAAAGATGGAGGATATTTGGAGATTCAAATACTAGGCAATTAGAAAGATTTGGTTTTAACAGATCTGAGCCTTCCTTGGCAAAAATAAATATCAGTCTGTCATGTTGGGTTTTATACTACATTGGGTTTTGCAATGCAGTTCCTAGCTAGAAAATTAAATCAAAGGAAAGCATTAGAAAATTTCAGATTTTTTTGAAAGTGTACTTTGAATAAAAGTACACTCATTTACTGTTTGTAAAACTGGGCCAATTCAAATACACTATTCATATGATATCTTAATCTGGATTGTGGAGAGTGGCTTTGCATAATGGGGCTCCTATAGATACTTTGCCTCTCAGCCAATGACTTAATAACTGGTCATCAACACCCCAATCAACAACTAAAAAAACCACACAAACAACCGGTCACCACACAAATACTATCCATAAAAGGTAAACGGTAAAGGTTCCCCTCACACATATGTGCTAGTTGTTCCCAACTCTAGGGGGCAGTGCTCATCTGCGTTTCAAAGCCAAAGATGCAGTGCTGTCCAAAGACATCTCCAAGGTCATGTGGCTGGCATGACTAAATGCCAAAGGCACACAGAACACTGTTACCTTCCCACCACAGGGTATGGTAAGGTATTTTTCTACTTGCATTTTTTACATGCTTTCAAACTAGGTTGACAGAAGTAATGGGAGCTCATCCCGTTATGTGGCACTAACGATTTGAACCACTGAACAGCCAAACTTTAGATTGACAAGCTCAGCGTCTTAGACACTGAGCCACCGCATCCCTATGTGTGTTTTGCATAATACTATCCATAGAATAATGCAAAACACACATTTTGGTGAGAGAGAAGTTCCCTGAGGATGCAAGCTCTGAAAAACTAAACCTCTGGTCCTGGTAACTGACCCAGATTGGATTCTGCAACTTTGCCTCTCTGTTTGCATTATGGAATGTCCCTTGAAGCTAAATGGGCTAAATGTGAAGTAGAAGCAAAAAAGCGACAGGGTATAGAAGATGGCTCCCATTTCATGTGAGAGGACCTTGACTGACCCTATTTGGATTACGGTAAATAAAAAGATACTCCTTTTTATTTTATTTTTATTTACATCAAGAAGTAATACTTTTCCTGCCATCTTGCAGTGACTGAAAGAGTGCAAAAAACACTTGTCTTTCAGTTTAATACAGATCTTGGGAATCACGTGCTACCTGTGCTTAAATATATGTACAGGTACCCCCACATTTGTCATATCATGAAGAGCCATGGTGGCGCAGTTGTTATAATGCAGTATTGCAGACTGATTTTGCCAACTGCCAGCAATTCAATTCTCACCAGATCAAGGTAGATCCAATCTCCCATCCTTCCAAGGTCCCATCCTTCCAAGATAAACTGGGATCCAGATTTTTGGTGCAATATGCTGACTCTGTAAACTGCTTAGAGATGGCTGTAAAACACTATGAAGTGGTATATAAGAGTAAGTGATATTGCTTTTGCTATCATTGAGTCAGGTATGTTGAATGAATATGGCCTAAAAGTAATTAAATCAACATTCAGACCTGCTTGCATCAGTTTTCCAAATGAGAGATGCTATGATTTGGCACTTTCTCCCCAAAAGGATTAGGATACTGATTGGCAAGCAGTCTTCAAGAATTAACTAATTAACTAGAGCCTAGTGGTGCAGCAGACTAAAGCACTATTATTAACATCAGCTGCCTGCAATTACTGCAAGTTCAAATCTCACCAGGCTCAAGGTTGACTCAGCCTTCCATCCTTTCAAAGGTAGGTAAAATGAGGACCCAGATTGTGGGAACAATAAGCTGACTTTGTATAAAATATATACAAAAGTATGAAGGCTATTGCTTAATGCATTGTAAGCCGCCCTGAGTCTCCGGAGAAGGGTGGCATATAAATCAAATAAAAAAAACACTAATGATTATTGTATAGCTTCATATACATATGTATGCATGTTTGTAATCTTATGCACTGAATAGTTTGGTTTCCTTTTTTATCTATATTTTCCGTCTTTTCTCATTTCGTGTTTCCGTTTTCTTTTTATCTCTAGTTAATAAAAAGAGAATTAACTAAAGATCAACTCATAAAATCTGGTGACTTGCCAGCTTTAAATTAAGACCTGAAATGGCTAAAATTAAAGTAAGTATCATGATTTTAAAGGGCCACTTGAGGCCTGTGAATTATTCACTGATGAATATAATAATTATCTAGCTCACATATCATTATATTTTTAATGTTTGGAAAACAACATTAAAAGGTGTTTACACAGGCCTACCATGTTAAATCAAAAGGTGGCTGGGGTCTGTAAAGTTTCTTTTTAAAACCAGACTATTCTGTGTGGCTTGTAATTGGGCTATTAACTTCAAAATACTAGCCAGATAGTTACATAATGTATAGGGAGTTTTTTCTTGTAAAAAAGGTGATTGGGTTTCCTTTTCTCCCCCTCCCACTTTCTCCTAATGTACACTCCTATTTCCCTCAATTTGCCTGCTTTTGTTTGAGCTAGACCCGTGATGGCGAACCTATGGCACGGGTGCCACAGGTGGCACACGGAGCCATATCAGTTGGCACACGAGCGTTGCCATAGCTCCGCTCCAGCGCACATGTGTGCGCCGGGCAGCTGATTTTTGGGTCTTTCGATCCTACCAGAAGTTGGGAAATGGGCTGTTTCCGGCCTCCGGAGGGCCTCCGGGGGAGTGGGGAAGGCTGTTTTCGCCCTCCCCAGGCTCCTAGAAAGCCTCTGGAGCCTGGGGAGGGTGAAAAATAGACCTATCGGGCCCACTGTGCCATCATGTGCTAAAAGAGGGGGCAGATGCGCAGGGGTGGGGCGCATTGAATTATGAGTGTGGGCACACACATGGACAACCTTGCTGTGCTCCCCCCCACTTTTGGCACACACGGCAAAAAGCTTAGCCATCACTGAGCTAGACCTTGAAATAAACATTCTTTCTTTGATGGATTTCAAAGCAAATCTTTAAAAAAAACATACATAAGGAGAGTATCACCATTTACCTCAACTTTCAGAAACTCAGGCCCCACTTCAAATAAATATAAATGGGGAAAATATCTGCCATCATGGAAACATTTTTTTTAATTAGAATGGGTATTGTTGGCATTCGTAGCAGTCATCTTGTTGTAGGAGAACGATTTGCATATTGATAGTGTTGTAGTCATGCAGAGCAGCACAGTGGCGTAGAAGTAAAGATGCTTGCCTCCCATCCGGAAAGTTGAGAGTTCAATTCTAGTGTCAGCTGCCACCTTATGCTTGGTTGTGCTTTGCTGCTATGCAGACTGCCATAAACTGTAGGGAGGGGAAATGAAAGGGAATAATGCTTCGGGAAATGAAAGTAAATACTGTATCTCCTCAAGATGCTGCCTCAAGGTCACCCAGCTGGAAGATGGAGGCGGCTGCATGCCAAACTATGCTTGGACTGACCATTATGAAAACATCTTGCCTGTGTTTGATTACATGGGGATGGGGCAATGAGAGATAGTTTAGGGAGGGAAAAGTAGAACTTAGGAATTTTGGTGTGCAAGTCTCATTTCTGGCTTTGCAATACTGCAATACACTTGATTTTTATAAACTACACCTTTCTCAACAAATGGAGTCAAGCAGTGGTGGGTTGCCCCCAGTTTGGACAAGTTCGCAAGAACCGGCAGTAAAACCAACAGGCCCTGCCCACCGCCCCGGATGTTGTCATTGGCAATCTGCACATGTGCAGAAGCAAGTCGCATGAGCAAAGTGAGCGCGCGCATGCGATTCTGTTGCGAACCGGTAGTAAAGGTAAGTAGAATCACCCTGGAGTCAAGGATCATTTCTATTTAAGAGTTTAAGCTGTGGCACGTCTGACACCTAGGCAGTGACAAATGTTTCTTTATCAGGGCGCAAAGAGACAATATCTGCTGTAAACTCCGCATAGACATCAGGAAGGGCATCCGGCCAGTAAATGCTCAATTCTATTCCATCGCCCTGACCCCACCACAAAGCAAAGGATTAATAGGGTCATAAAAAGGGGGGAAAGTTTTGTAGTCATCTCAGATTGTTCCACTTTCTCTGCATTGAGCGGGTCTTTTCCGTTGAATAAAATTTTGGGAAACATAAGATTGAGAAATATGCAAGCTGCAACTTACTGCAGCTGCATAAAAAAACTAGCTTACCAGGTGTTTGCAACACAAGCTCAAAGCAATACTTGTAGATACTTTCATTGATCAATGAAGGGAATATTATACTTCATCAGTTCTGTATATTTCTGACTTTGTGACCTGAAAAAAAAAATGCAATTACATTCCCTGATCTCTGGGCCAACACAGTTGATCCCATGTCATTTTAGTTAAGCTCCACTTTTGCAAGACAGAGAGAGTGGAGCTGACAGAACCATTATATGCCATTATATGGTACAGCTGACTGAACCATTATATGCCATAGCTTTTTACTACATGGATGCCTGGCCCCTATAGAACCATCATTTTATTTTGTATATGGAATCATGTGCAATAGACCTTGGGATCTTTGCCATATATAAAACCACCCACATACTTTCCCTATGACACGATAGTTTTGTAATGGGTTGTATTACTTGCATCTACTATAGGCATGGGCAGTAACCATGCCACTAAGACAATGACCTTAGAGTTTATTTCTTCTTTAGAGCTTCATTGTTTTTCCGCATTTATTGAGACTACTGCTTACTTGTGTTTTAAGCACAGATCTTTTACAAACTCATGAACTCCTCCACACAGCCTCTTACTAACTGAGCCAAAGGAGCAATTTTGCAGCCTTAACTAGATGTTATCATCATTTCTCTTTTAATGTGTTATTGCTAATTTGCCTCCTGAGTCCTTTAACTTCCGATTTAATGGAGCACAGGGGCAGTATTTTTTCCACTAGTATTTCCCCCCACTAGGGTTTACAAAGTAAAAAGGATATAGGACAAGGAATAAATAAAAATACTCAGTTAACTAGAGAAGAATGGCAGTAAAAAGATCGCCTACTTTCTGTTTTCCATCCTGTCTTTAAAAGATTCAGAAACAGAATCCCTTTCCATGATTTATTATTTCCCTAATATTTAGAAATTTCACTGAAAAATACCAGGTTTTGCCTTTTAAGGGCAATATAATATTCATAATCATAAACTTTGTTATAACCAATCTCCCAATATCTGAAAACTTGACCAAGTAGTTTTTAGTGCCTCTCCAATGCCAACTAAATACCTTAAATAATTTCTATCACTTATCTTTCCCCCAGGGGTGAAATGTAAAATCTGTTATGACCGGTTCTGTGGGCGTGGCTTGGTGGTGGTGGGGTAATGTTACTGGGTGGGCGTGGCCAACTTTTTTTTTTAACTTTTCAAAGCATTTTTTTAACCACCTCTTCAGCCAAGAGGTTGCGGAAAAAAATGCTTTGAAAAGCTTCTGATGATCCCAGCTGATCAGAGGCTTTCTTTTTTTTTACTTTTAAAAGCATTTTTCCATCGGAAGAGGTTGTAGAAAAAATGCTTTTAAAAGTAAAAAAAAAAAAAGAGCCTCTGATGATCGCACGGTTCAGCTGGGCATGGTGGGGGGGGGGGGGCGCAGGGATTTTTGCTACTGGTTCTCCGAACCACTCGCCGCCATCACTACCGGATCGGGCGATCCGGTCCAAATCAGGAGCATTTCACCCCTGCTTTCCCCCCAATGAGTCTTATTCCAATTCATTCTTTCTGAGTCCAAGTGTCTTTCCAATGCTTATGACGGAGAAATAGGGAACAAAATAGGGAAATTACTAATTTTTCCATTTCATCCTTAAGAATAATTTCCATTATTAAAACCTTTTGGAGGAGAGTAATTCTATCATGTAAATAAAATAAAATAAAATAAAATGCAAATACATAATTGTTGCTATTATTGTTAGGTCTTATCTTCAGAGTTTTGTAGTTAATTTGAATAAATATGACATGTAGCACAGAGGTGTCTTCAGTTAAAAGTCTGTAGAGATTCTCAATCATCCAGGTCATGGTTGTCCCAAAGGTGCTTTTTCAGGAGGCAACTGGACTTTCTTGTTTTTTTCTTTGAAGACATTTCACTTCTCATCCAAGAAGCTACTCCAGCTCTGACAGGACTGTGGGGAATGGAAGGATTTATATTATGTCTTCAGTTAACTACTCTATTTGGAAGGATAACTAAGAAGTTAAGATGAATAAATTATGAGGCTGGTTACTGGTGGTATAACTAAATGCAATATTTCCATTTCCAAAAATTATTTTATGACAATATGATCTTTACCACAGTTCCATTTCATCAGTGTTCTGAATAATGAAACAGTTACATAATTGAAAGCATACACAAATAAAATTTGATTTACTCTCATTGCATATGCTATAGCATTCGTCTTTGTTTCTCAAAACGTCATGGGCAGTATACAGACAAAAAAAGCCCATAGAAACAAAGATGATATACAAATACATGCACATTTGAAGGAGACAGGGTAGAAGCACATAAAATCATCGATGTCATATACAATATGAAGAGACAGAAGGCTTTTTTTCCTGCTCAGTGAACCTGAGGTCATCTATTGAGGTCATCTATTGAAACCAAATGAAGATTTGGTCATCACCAATAACAATAATTCCAGCATAGTTACAAAGATGCACAACAAAGCATGCCAGGAGGAAGCTTTGATTACTTAAGATGCATAGAAGCAGTGGTGAGATTCAACTTTTTTTACTACCGGTTCTGTGGGCGTGTCATGGTGGGCATGGTGTGGCTTGGTAGGCATGGCAGGGGAAGGATATTGCAAAATCTCCATTCCCTCCCCACTCCTGGGGGTAGGATGTTGCAGAATCTCCATTCCCACCCCACTCTGGGGCTAGCCAGAGGTGGTATTTGCCGGTTCTCCGAACTACTCAAAATTTCTGCTACCGGTTCTCCAGAACCTGTCAAAATGTGCTGGATTTCACCCCTGCATAGAGGAAATACTTTCTTACACAGTGCATAATCAAACTGTGCTCCCAGGAATTATGAGCCCGGTAGACAATTGAATTAATTTTAAAATCAGACAGGGTAAATTCATAGGGAATCAAATCAATGATTGTTAGCTTTTATGACTATTTGCTATCTCCTAAATCATAGGTAGCATGCTTTAAATATTGATTGTTAAGAAGAAAAGGTGAAAAGGTGCTATTACCAGGCTTATATGTTTCCCAGAAACACCCAGATGCAGTAGGACACAGATTGTGGACCCCCTGAGCTAATTGAACAAAAGTCTTCTTATATTTCTCTGTTAATAGCAATAGCACTTACACTTATATACCACTTCACAGTGCTTTACAGCCCTCTGTAAACGGTTTGCAGAATCAACATATTCTCCAATCTGGCTCCTCATTTTACCAACCTGAAAGGATGGATTACCTACAAATCAGGGTGAAATGCTCCCGGTTCGGACCGGATCACCTGATCTGGTAGTGATGGCGGTGGGTGGTTTGGAGAACTGGTAGCAAAAATTTCTTGCGCCTCCCCACCATGCTCAGCTGAGTCACATGATCATCAGAGGCTTTTTTTTTTACTTTTAAAAGCATTTTTTTCTACAACTCCTTCCAACGAAAAAATGCTTTTAAAAGTAAAAAAAAACCTCTGATGATCGCGCGGTTCAGCTGGGATCCTCAGAGGCTTTTCAAAGCATTTTTTTTCTGTAACCTCTTAGCCGAAGAGGTCATAAAAAAAATGCTTTGAAAAGTTAAAAAAAACAAAAGTTGACCATGCCCACCCAGTCACATTACCCCCACCACCACCAAGCCACGCCCACAGAACCGGTAGTAACACATTTTACATTTCACCCACCCCTGCTACAAATAGCATGGATACTAAATAGATCATATTCAGTACTGCTGTGAGGTATATTAATTTTTATCAATAAATCAATTAAGATGTATCAATATAAAATTGCTGCTTGTTACTACCAGAAAGAATAGCAATAACAAATGCAGTTTTTTTAGGGAGACAAAGAATGACTTTCTAAGCAAGGGTTTGGTCTGTTGAAAGTTCAGATAGCCAAAACAAACAAGTTCTTTAAACAGTGTTGGGGTGTTTTTATTTTGGGGGGATGACATTATTTTCAAACCCTTGAGCCTCACCCTTGAACATCCAAAACTTCTGACATTTTGCTTTCAATTTCTCCCAAATAACACTGGCATTGAAAAGCTCTAAGAAAGTTCTTTCCTGTTGAGCAGATGGAGCTGCAGATAATCAAACAACTTTCACATTCTTACTGACGAAGGAAGGAAACTAAATAATTGTCCTAACAACCAATAGCAAGAATCCCAGTAGTTATAAAGCTGTGCAATAAACACACCAGGAGAAACAGATTTTTAAAAATGCATGATCTAGGAGCTCTAATTAAAAAAGTCTCCATAGAATGAGATTAAGCCAACATTATGTGGTTTTATGGATGAGTGTTATTGTTGTTGTTAATATCGCTGTACTAATTCCCAGTCATATGGATTTCCTAGGACTTAATTTACATGCTCACTCAAATTCAAGTAAATATTCTTCCACAATATCAGTGTGTGGTGCAAACACCTACATGGCAGTTCAGGAATAAATGTTATCCAATTCGGTAGGACCATCTCTCAGGTAAAACTGCACAGGATCATATCTGAAGTTCATTCCAATATACTGATTCATTAAATAAATAATGAAATGCACAATTTCAGTATTATTGTTATTAATGGTTTATTAATGAAGAATGATTTACCATAAAGAACCAGGCATTGACTATTAAGGAGATACTTGGCATGTTTTTCATCTTCTCTGTGGCTGTTCAGGTCCAATTTTAGAAGTAGGATATATTTTGCCAAGGATCATCAGAGGAGCAAAAGATTCTGGGTAGGGCAAGGTAAAACAGAAATGAAAAGTCCCATTGGTTGTTACATATTCATTAGAGTTCAATTCCATCTTTCCTTTATGAACTCAAAGTGACCTACATACTACTCCCTTCTATTTTTCTTAATAGCAACAACAATCCTTTGATTGTTGGGTGGCTAGAGAATAACTGCCCAAAGTCATCAAGGGAACTTTTGTTGAAGTTCAGTCTGGGTCTCTCACATTGACATGTTGAACCAAGATTCATAGTCTTGGTTATGGAACTGACTCCCCAAACTTGCCTAGCGCTCATGTTACATTATCCTTTAGTTATTAACATACTACATCATTAGTCTTTCAGATATTTGAAATGCTTTGCCAATATTGGAAAAAATATATATTTTAACTTGGCAAGAACTTAGCATTTCTTTTACTTTATGGATTTAAGTGCTATTCATTAATCTGCTTTGTTTTGTTTTGTTTTTTGCATATTAGTGTTAACTTGCTTAACATGTATTACTGCTTATTACTGCTTTGTTTTAAATTATATCGTGCATTACCATGGGATGAATATTATGAACGGCAATACATGCATGCCAATATTTATCAAAGACAGTAGAAATAAAATGCTATGTACAGTATTACAGTCAGGAGTGCTGTTCATCTGCACAGATGACCTCTATGCTAAAATGGAAAAAAGGCAGTGACAGCCACACCTCAAGTGTACATTTTTAAAAAATGAGTAAATATGGAAACAATGATTATTTAATCAAATTCTATACTTCTCCCTTTGCCAGAAGACATCTAGAGCAGGGGTGAAATCCAGCAGGTTCTATCAGGTTCTGGAGAAACGGTGGTGGAAATTTTGAGCAGTTCGGAGAACCGGCAAATGCCACCTCTGGCTAGCCACAGAGTGGGGTGGGAATGGAGTTTTTGCAATATCCATCTCCCAGGAGTGGGGAGGGAATGGGGATTTTGCAATATCCGTCTCCCAGAAGTGGGAAGGGAATGGGGATTTTGCAGTATCCTTCTCCCAGGAGTGGGAAGGGAATGTGGATTTTGCAGTATCCTTCTCCCAGGAGTGGGGAGGGAATGGGGATTTTGCGGTATCCTTCCCCTGACATGTCCAGCAAGCCACGCCCACAGAACCAGTAGTAAAAAAATTTGGATTTCACCACTGATATAGAGGATACATGAAAAGCACAACTATATTAAATTACCATTAAAATGAAATTATAATTCAACAATACATATGCAAGAGATGGACTAGCTATAGACAAAGATCTCTAGAAGAGATCTAAAACACATCCGGTAGGAATCCCTCTTGAATGTTGGATGTGTGGGAATGTTACAGCAAATGAGTGCAAACAAAATAAGACCCGCTTGCATGTTACTAGATGACAACCCCCAGATTCTGGCAGAAACTGCCAATCTTCCAACTGCCATTCAAGATGGCTGCACACATGGATGCTGCGGCTGGGCACTCTTTTTTTTCAGTGTATAAGTGTGTTTTAAGCTTCTGGGTGTTATCATAAAAGAGGACCTGACCTGGGGCAGAGATTATACTACCTGAGACTTCTCAGGAAATAACAACTGAATGAAAAACTGCTGGTGGCCTTCTACTGCTGCACCATAGAGAGTATTTTAACTTACTGCATCAGTGTATGGTTTGCCAATTGCACAGTGGCAGATAGGACAGCACTCCAGGGGCAGGGGTGAAATGTTCCCGGTTTGGACAGGATCGCCCAATCCAGTAGCGATGGAGGCGTGTGGTTTGGAGAACCAGTAGCAAAAATCCCTGCCCCCCCCATGCCCAGCTGAGCCGCACGATCATCAGAGGCTTTTTTTCTTTTAAATGGCTCTGACAATCCAAGCTGAGTTGCCTGATCGTCAGAGGGTTTTTAAAAAACTGTCTGACGATCAGGCAACTCAGCTGGGATCGTCAGAGCCTTTTGAAAGCATTTTTTTACAAAATTTTTTACATTTAAAAAAAATGGTTTTAAAAGTTTTTTAAAAATTGGCCACGCCCACCCAGTCACATTACCCCACCACCAAGCCACACCCACAGAACCGATAGTAACAAATTTTAGATTTCACCACTGTCCAGGGGTCAGTGTCATGGCCCAGAGGGTCATTGGTTGCCCTCTCCCCTCCTTGAAAGAGCTTTATAGCTACTGGTGCCTTAAGAAAGTTTAAAACCCTTTTTTTGAACTATTACCATCTGGCAGATGGTACAGGTCAATAAAAACAAGGACAAATAAGCTGAAAAACAGCTTCTATCCCAGGGCAATAATCATACTGAATTTTACGGTATAGTGCAATATCGGGTTTTCAGTTTCAATTATATAGAATGTAAAGGATGTATGTTTGTGTTTTTATTTTTATAGTTATAATGTACACTGAAAACTGAAGACATTGTTGTACCATGTGCAATGACAATAAAGTAAACTAGAAACTAGAAACTAGAAACTAGAAAGAGTAGAGCTATTGCAACTGCTGGAATTGCATCTCTTTTCCACTGGAAATTATTGTTTAGTTTAGTTTAGTTTATTAAATTTCTATACCGCCCTTCTCCCGAAGGACTCAGGGTGGTGTACAGCCATGTTAAAACACACGTAAACTCACAAAATTTAAAAAAACAATTTAAAACAAATATATAAAATTTGGCCCACAAAGTTAAAAATTGACAAACAACCCAATTTAAAATTCATATTCTAAGCCAGCCCGGCCTGTTGGAACAAAAGGGTCTTAAGGGCACGGCGAAAGGTACGAAGGTCAGGGATCATACGAACCTCCAAGGCAGGTCATTCCAGAGGGCAGGTGCCCCCACAGAGAAGGCTCTCCCCCTGGGTGTTGCCAGTCGGCATTGTTTGGCCGACGGCACCCTGAGGAGTCCCTCTCTGTGGGAGCGTATTGGCCGGTGGGAGCTTTAAATGTTTCAGTTCTATTCCTGAAAAAAGACGTCATTTCATAGGATCTTGAAAACATATGCTGTGGCTTTCTCTTTTGACTGATCCTTTTGAAACCTGGGTCTGTGTAGGAAAGGTGGAGAAAACTTCACATGATCACAATCCATTTACCTAAAAGGATAATATTTTTCTATGTACCCACTCGCATGCTTGTGATACTGCTAATAATTATGCCTTGTATTTATGCAGTTTTTCTTCACAGCAATTCAAATACTGTATCTTGGTTATAATAGCATTTTGTCTACAGCTGTTAGCTTATTAAAGTTTCAGACACAATTCATTTCCCTCTTTCCCATTCAGAAAAGAATGTTGGGGGGGGGGGAAACTATTTTCGCCAGTTGTTTGTCATGTTTTGTTTTGAAGTCTCATATTTCTGCATTTTACTTTATAATACAGCCAAATCGTAAATATAACATAGTATTTTCTTATGCTATATCCAACGACCCATCAAATGGGCTTGGCTAATGTTAGGATTGCAGATTTAGAATACTTATTGTAAACCTTTTATTTTGTAAAAATAGTTTTACCATCACTAAGAATATGAAATTAGTTGATTGCTTCTCTCTTCTCCCCTACTACTTTGCCCAAGGCTTGCTTAATTTTTAATGTACATTATATACTTAGCTCCAATTTCTATTCTGAAGCCACTAAGGCAATTGGTATATATAAACAGCATGCCAGCCATTTAAAAGAAAGGAAAGCACACTCATTTTGCTGAGCAATAAAAAGTCTGGAATGAATTCATGATAAATCTGCAATTTGCAATATGGCTTTCAAATCCATCATAAATATTCTCTTAACAATCTGTTTTGGATTCACTAACAGAGGCAAGACAACTGCCATATCCTTCAGTTTAAAAGAAATTTTTTTCTTAATATTGAATCCTGAATAGAACAACTTTTAAATGCAGCATTTTCTTATTTTTATCACATGTCCATTTATTCGGTTGCTTTCAGTAGTAATATAAAATTACTAATGCATTTTTGGAAGAAAGGATTAATCAAATTCTTCTCCATACTACACCAATTTAAAAAAATAAGTGGTTTGCCTTGTTATTACTGTGAGAGTAAGATGCATGGAAAATGTGAAGAGATGAAATGACACCAAGGCTTAATTCTTACTGAAGTAGTAAACTGAATGTATCTGGATTGGAGCAGAGCACTAAGGATTCGGTGAGAGTTTATTACTTCCATGCTACCAAACCTCCTTCAAATAGATGTCACATAGTTCTAGAGTGTAATCCTATACCACTACCCTTAGAACTTAGTAGGTTTTATTTTTGAATAATCATATATTAATATTCCACTTCTTTATTGGATCAACATTAAAATATGAGAAAAGTAGGATGAGCATGTTATCTCTATCATCTTGTCATTGTCACGGTGATTCTGAATAAATTGGATAAATAATTTTGAAGCCCAAACCTAATCTACATATGTAGACACCTCTGAAAGTACAGAACCCTGGGAAACCATAGTTCTCTATAAGTCTATCAGTCCAAACAGATTTTCTTCTGAATAAGATTTATCTAAGATTGTACTACTAACTTGGCTTTATTTCCTTGAGCATATCAGTTCAGAAGTAAGCCAGGATAGATTCCAAATGTTGAACAACAGTTTACATCATCTCCAAATCATATCAATCTAAGCCTAATTAGATTTATTTTGGCCTATACTGGGGTAGCGATATGGGGAAATCCAGATCTCCTCAAGCTACAACTTTATTACCTTTGACCAGGATTCCCAGAATTGTTGAGTGTTGAAGTTCATCAAAATCTAGAATTTGCAGTTGGTCCACCTCTGGATTATCCAAAGCCCACCTTGTAAAATAATTCCATGAGATGATGGAACTTCTGTGTGAGAACATTTACATGAAGCATCCTGATAATAATGTTCCATCTCAGTTCCTATCAAATCTAATCTTGTAAAGTACAATTAAGCAAAAAAACCAACAACCCAATCATCTTGTTTTCTACTGAGCATCTGGGGAAAACTGGTCCATAAGCAACAACTGACACTGATGCAGCTTTACAGCAGGGAGATGTGCCAACCCTCCCTCTGCCATCCAGGCCCGGGGGATCCTTCCCTCCTCTGTCTCCTGTCATGAATATTTCATTTAGTGTACCATGTAATGACTTTTGATCATTACCAATTCATTTGGGTCTAATGTGTGTGTCATATTGACAGCTATGAGAGACAAGGAAGCAAAACAACTCAGCTAACCAGTCTTATGCTTTGCTTCATTCATTTTTATATATAACTTAAAAGTTTCTTTTTAATGAAGCTTTCCAGAGTTTGACTAAAAAAAATAATGTCTTTAGTAGTGTAAATTTATTTCAAAGTCTGGATAATACCTATAGTTAGGTACTCCATGTTCAAAATAATCTTTTTTCCAACATGTAAGTACAGTTTTTCAGCAGAGTGAGAAGAGTTATGCTCTCATTTCATTCCCAAGAAGTGAATGGAATGATTTTTCTGGAATCATTCCAAAATGGACTCAGCAAAATAAGCTATTTTTTCCTTCTCAAAATTAAAATGTAGCTCATTTTTAAACCATGATTTAAACATCTTTGGCAATTGTGCAGGATCCACACTGTCACTCTTTGCTCTCATGAATAACCTTTCCAACTGCTACTCTCCTTCTTCAGCTAACCTTGCTATGGTGATGCCAAGGATAGTAGCAACTAACTTCCCTGGTCACTTCCCTGGAAGATTCTCTAACAGGTTTCCAGCAGGTCATCCTTTCCTAGAGCTCTGAACTTTCTCATCACAATGTCAGCAGGGTTCCTAGGAAGTTTAAGCAGTGGTGTTCATTGGTTGTCCCATTGACAGAAGCAAAATTGCATTCATTCTTATGAAGAGCTAATGCCATGTATGATAACTGGAACATAGCATAAGCATGAGGGACAGCATAGAAATAAAAGGAGGTGGCAAACTGAAACTGCCTGGAAAGAAAGGAGACAGATAAAACAAACCAGTCTATGGTCTTCCCTTTATAATAGTTTGAAGGGCAGGAATATATGGGCATAATAAATGTTATTGTTTATGATATATGCTATTAGTTTCTTTAATTAGGATGAGCTAGAGTACCATTAAGAGAAGAATCTACAGGTGCTGGAATAGCTTTAGAAAGATCATTCCATAATATTATCAAATGCCACATTCCAGCTGGAAAGGTCACAGTATGATTTACATTGCTTTCTTCATCATTCCTATAAAACAGTATGGAAGTATGTAAACCATACCCCTTCTTGATTCAGGGCCCTTTTGCACTCTTGTGGCCAGGAGCCCAGCAGTCACTATAGTTTTTCATGACAATAAAAAATATTGGTTGAATCTGTGTCCAGATGCTTGGTTTCTTACTTATAGAATAATAGAATAACAGAATTGGAAGGGACCTTGGAAGTCTTCTAGTCCAACCCCCTGCTTAGGCAGGAAACCCTACACCACTTCAGACAATTGGTTATCCAACATCTTCTTAAAAACTTCCAGTGTTGGAGCATTTACAATTTCTGGAGGGAAGTTGTTCCACTGATTAATTGTTCTAACTGTCAGGAAATTTCTCCTTAGTTCTAAGTTGCTTCTCTCCTTGATTAGTTTCCACCCATTGCTTCTTGTCCTGCCCTCAGGTGCTTCAGAGAATAGCTTGACTCCCTCTTCTTTGTGGCAGCCCCTGAGACATTGGAACACCGCTATCATGTCACCCATGATCCTTCTTTTCATTAAACTAGACATACCCAGTTCCTACAACCGTTCTTCATATGTTTTAGCCTCCAGTCCCCTAATCATCTTTGTTGCTCTTCTCTACACTCTTTCTAGAGTCCCCACATCTTTTTTACATCATGGCCACCAAAACTGAATGCAGTATTCCAAGTATGGCCTTACCAAGGCATTATAAAGTGGTATTATTTGTACCCTACGACTATTATTAAGTGTTGTACCTTATGATTCTTGATGAACATATCTTTTCTTTTATGTACACTGAGAGCATATGCACCAAGACAAATTCATTGTGTGTCCAATCACACTTGGCCAATAAAAAATTCTATTAACACTTCATGTGATGTCCACTTCACTTAAGTGGACATTTTTTCTGCAGTACTCATTTTTGCATGTGTCACCATCTTGTACTGACCATCATTCTGATAAAAGAAGCAACATCCTGTAGGATGAATTTAAATATCCTAGAAGACTCAAATCTTTTCATAAACTTTATTATCTGCTAAGGCTTTTCGTGTCTAGATGCAAGACTTAACCCTGCATACAAGTAAAATAACTTCTTTTCTAACCCAATGCACTGCTCTTAGATGAGATGGTACTGAGAAGGGTTTATTTAGCAAAGAGAAAAATATATTGAACAATATGTAGAGATTCTAAAAATGGTAGTCAAATAGCTTCTAGGGATGAGTTCCAGTATGACCATGACTTCAAACAAAGCTTTGTGGTGCTTTGGGGCTGTGAGCAAATTAAGTAAAGCAAACAACAAGTAAACCAATGGCTATCTATTTGCTTTCATTGGAAATTTTTGGAAAAATATGTTTAAATATGTTTCTTTTTCTTTCATCTGTGCAAAAAAAAAAAAATCGTGTTGATGATAAATATCCAAGGAAGAGATTTTCATATCCCAGGTTTAAATTCACAAAACCACATTGTTCTCCATTAACAAAGATGCTTGTACAGAAGACAAAGAGGGGAGATATTCATACACATAAATTACAATAAATTGTTCGATATATTGTGATCGCATGGATAAATCCCTATGGACCAGCTGAAGAGCTTGCAAAAATATTCTTAGCAATACATTCCAGGTAAAGAGCTTTCTAGAGAATGAAGCAGCTCACCTTCCATGATATATGTGACTTGTGATACTGCTAGGCTGTTATTCATTTTTCTTCTTTTTTCTTCTTTTTCTTTTTTCTTTTTGGCTCAGGAATAAATCTCTCTGACAGTGGGATGAAATGAGAAGGAGGAAGCCAAAAGGAATAAAGGAATTTGAGCCAAGACCGTTGCCATTTCAGTCTTCATTTGCCTTAATTCTTGAATATTTAGTTATTTCCATGTATTGTCTGCATTATGGCTAATTTATTCATTAAATCTCAGCCTGTTTTACGTTAAATGTTTGTGTGCACTGGTTTACCAAAAATGTCTGGGTGATTGTCACTACAGGAAGAATAGATGTACGATTATCCACTTTGCTAGAGGTGAATATACTGTACTTCTGGGCATTTTGGTTTTAATAGCAGAGAATATTGCCCAAGGAGCTGCTGATGCAGTTCTACAGAGGAATTATTGAGTCTGTCATCTGCACCTCTATAACTGTCTGGTTTGGTTTTGCAACCCAAAAAGACAGACACAGACTTCAGAGGATAATTAGAACTTCAGAAAAAACAATGGCTACCAACCTGCCTTCCATTGAGGACCTGTATACTGCATGAGTCAAAAAGAGGGCTGTAAAAATATTTACAGACCCCACACATCCTGGACATAAACTGTTTCAACTCCTACCCTCAAAACAACACTATAGAGCACTGCACACCAGAACAAATAGACACAAGAACAGTTTTTTCCTGAATGCCATCACTCTGCTAAACAAATACTTCCCTCAACACTGTCAAACTATTTACTAAATCTGCACTACTATTAATCTTCTCATCGTTCCCACCACCCATCACCTTCCACGTATGACTGTATGACTGTAACTTGTTACTTGGATCCTTATGATTTATATTGATATTGTTTCCTGATTGCTTATTTGTACCCTATGACTATCATTAAGTGTTACAATTATTGATGAACATATCTTTTCTTTTATGTACATTGAGAGCATATGCACCAAGACAAATTCCTTGTGTGTCCAATCACACTTGGCCAATAAAAAAAATCTATTTATTCTATTCTATTCTATTCTATTCTATTCTAGTCTAGTCTAGTCTAGTCTAGTCTAGTCTAGTCTAGTCTATTCAACTCGACTCGACTCGACTCGACTCGACTCGACTCGACTCTATATATGTAATTTTTGGGTTCTTGGTATTAGTTCCTTGGTTTATCTGATGAAACAATTAGCAAAAAACCCTCCAATATCTTATAATGAAAGAAACCATACCCCAACCAAGACTGGCAAGGCATGTTACTGTATACTTTAACACAGTGGTGAAATCCAATTTTTTTTACTACTGGTTCTGTGGGCATGGTGTGGCTTGGTGGGCGTGGCTTGGTGGGCGTGGCAGGGGAAGGATACTGCAAAATCTCCATTCCCACCCCACTCTGGGGCCAGCCAGAGGTTCTCCGAACTACTCAGAATTTCTGCTACTGGTTCTCCAGAACCTGTCAGAACCTGCTGGATTTCACCCCTGCTTTAACAACCAGCAAATGTCCCTCACCTGTGCACTGATGAACAGCCAACTCAGATTACTGTCTCTTCCCTGCCCCCATTTTCTCATGACTCTAGGAAACTTACACAATAAGGGATTGTTTCTGAACTTACTTATCAGCGTGATCCAATTTCTGCACAGATGGATTCATGTACTGTGGCTTGAGAACTTTATGAACTTGCTATGCAAATATAGCAAATAATGCTCCATAGGAAGAAACTGTGCCTACAAAATGTTATGTTGCATGAATCCTAAAAATCAGAAAACTAAGCACAGGATTAAAAAAAAAGCAGAAATGCAAAAGAAGTCCCCCAAAGCCAAAAGGGAGTATAATGGATTGGCAGCTGTAAGAATCCACTCAGGGTTATTTTTTTACTCCCTGTGATCAATGATATGCATGTAACATCTCTCATGAGGTCCAAACCCAAACTGGAATTATTTCTTATTCATTTCTTTCTCCTGCTGTTCTTTACATTCTAGTGAAGGGACGGTGAGGGGATTTTTAACAGTGCTCTTAATTTTATTTTCACATTACTGAGAGAAGAAAGCAGTGAATTATCTGAATTATCCAGAAGCTAGACAGTTCCTATGCCATCTCTAATTCAAAGCTTCAAGGATCTCTATTCAATGGAAATACCAGCTCAGTTGGTAACAGCTGTATAAGTTAATTGGTTTGGTTCCATTGAATCAGGCGCAACTTCTGATAACTATGAATTTATGCTTCCACCTTGGCCAAGCTTTAATAATCACTCACGGTTCTCCCAAGAACATTCCAGGAATTCCAGGAATTTCCAGTAAGTTGGATGCTCTCATCCATCCAATTTATTCATTCTCTTCTTCTTGTTCTACTTCCCACAACTTTATGATGCATAATGATTTCTCTTATAGTCCATCATCTATTGGCATGATGGACTATAAGAAAGTGTGAACTTCTGCTTGCTAATCATCATTTCAAAGGAACAGCTAGTTTTTCTTTGATCCAGGGCTGGCTAATTGGTTCTTCTTATAGTCAGTGATAATAATTACATCCATACCTATGCTTCCAAGGCATCTATATTCTTCACCTCATTTTTTTTTTTTACTATCTAGCTTTTACAGTACTTCATTACTACTGCAGAGTCTACTGTTTAATTATTCTGAACTTTGTTGCTAATGAAATAAGCTTTCAAGGTGTTGTCTACATTTGTCATATTTAGGGTTAACTCCTTCTTTACCTCTTTAGCATACTGTTCATCTTTATTTGCTCTTGGATTCAATGAAAAATAAAATAAAACAAAATGTTCCACCTGTTTGTTATTAGTTCACTGAGCATCAAGATTGACCTAGCCTTTATCTTCTTAGTATTTAATATGTAATATTTTACATTAATTGGGTATGTACACCCCATTTTTATTTCTAAAATGAGCTCTCTGAAATCTTCTTTAAAATGTTTGATTAATGAAGTGTTGTAATCTGCATATATCTCATTGTTTATACTTTGACCTCCTATTTTAATTCCAATTGTCATTTACTGCAAACCTACCATCCTTACAATATATTCTGTACATAAATTAAACTTATATCAGAAAAATAGACAGCGATGACTCTGTTACTTTTGTTTTCTGAATCTCTCTGTTTCTCTATCATCAATTTTTGAAGTAGCTTCTTGTTCACTGTAAAGGTTCTACAGAAGAATAATCAGGCATTCTAGCCCATTCATTAATGTTTAAATATTGTACATTCTGGCATAATCCATACCATCAAATCCATCCCACCACCTTGCTGGGATCAATAAGCAAAGGTAACCCTGCTTGTGTTACGTTGCTCTTTGCTCTTTCCATTATCCATATTTAGTTATCTCAACTGGCTTCCCTTTGTCTTCTCTGTATAATTTCCTAATTGTAATTTAAGTATATTTCTCTCCATGAATGGCTATATTTTTCTTGTGCTGCAAAGTGTAAAGCAAAACTTTGCTTGTGCAAGGAATTAGCACAATAGTTCAACACTTCGTACTTTATCTTGAATCTCCTTTTTTGGTATAGGTATATACATCAATCTTTTCTGTTCTCCAGGCTGCATAGGTTGTTTCATATTTGTTGACATAAGAGTGATTGGCACTTTAACTGTCTTTTTTCCTGTAGTTTAAACAGTTTAATAGGTATTTCATCTCACCTTGTGCTTTACTAGTTGACAGCTGATTTATTGCCTGTCACATCTTACTAACTAATGGAGTCAGTTCTTGAATATATTCTCTCTCTACAAATGTTTCTGTCATTCTATAATCCTTTTTATAAAATATTTCTGTATAACCCTTCCATTTTCCTTTAACCATAGTGACCTCTATCAGATCTTTTTCATGATTACTTTTGAGTATTCTTACTTTAGCTGTAAATTTTCCTATGATTTCTATGCTTTTTAAAGAAATATCTCTTCTTTACCATTTGTTATATTCCTGTAACTTTTGACATTCTTGATTAATGTATTTTTTCTTTCTTTTCTTGTTAGATATTCAAAATTTGTGTTCAGGTTTCATATGAGTTTCTTGTGGTCCAGGACTTTCATCTCCCATTTCACCCTGATATCAAGATAGCATGTTCTAAAAGTCATTTACACGCTCTTTGAAATTTTGTAAATTTTTAAATGTCTCTTTTACTGGTTTCCTATTTTTTTCTGTAGCTCAGTTTCACTTTTCATAATTTAAGAATATTAAATCTGTTCTTTACACTAATCTAATTTTCTGACTGTATGTTCTGAAGGTCATATCTGGTATCCCTTATTTAATTTATCTACTTTAACCTGTGTAATTGACATCAATAATTCATTGACAGTTACACAACCTGCATCTGGAAATGTCCTGGATTGCACTTCTCCAACTTCTGTTTCTTATTAAATAGTCTGTTTGATTCTGATGAAGTACATCTGGAGCTGTCTGCATTCATGATACTTCAAGCAGCCCCTTGAAATAAACAAAAAAAGTATTTGCAAAACTTTATTAACCAATATTAACTTGTAATAATAATGATTAAAGTTACCTTAGTGAAATCTTCCTTTGATTCCAGAATATTCTCTTCTTCCACCTTTGCACTACAGTCACCCATTCATTAATACTCTCTCCTTTCTTGATTCTGCATTTCCTTTATGTCTTCCTCCATTGTATTTGTGCTAAGTACATAAACACTGAAGTATTTACTAGTTCTGGTAATATGTTTCTGTCATTTATTAGGTTATAGCTGAGTTGGCTAGAGTCACTGCCATGCTAGCATCATCCTGTCTTTCATATGGACTCATCCCCGCACACCAGTGGTGGGATTCAGCCAGTTCAGGCCAGTTCAGGCAAATTGATAGTTAAATTGCTGGCTGGCCCCACCCCTCCCCTCCCCTCCCCTTCCAGGAGTCCCCAAGTGCCCCATTTTGGCTCCCAGGTAAGTGTAGGGTGGCCTACTAGGCCCAAAATGGGGCGTGAGGGGACAGCACATCCCCCTTGTGACCCATTTTTGCTCCCAGGGGGGAGCAGGAGGCAGAGTGCTGCCTGTCACACACCCCTGGCTACGTCCACCATAGCCACGCCCACCCAGACGGTCATTAGGGCAGAGAACCAATTGTTAAATTATTTGAATCCCATCACTGCTGCACACACAGAGACACACATGTGTATGTGTATGAAAATGATTTGCTACTCTGTTGTGAAATGCAGGTCATGTATTAATCTTGTTCAAGCAGGTCAGGTGTGTCAAACTTGATTTCACTGAGGGTTGCCACATCAGTGTTGTGTTTGATGTCGGGGGGCTGGAGAGGGCAGCTCAATGTCATTCATCAAGGCTTTGTTTTTGGCCGCGGGCCTGGGTGAGCTGTTCCCCGAGCTCCGTTTTCACTGGCAGAGGGTTGCAGGAGGCCATTGCAGCCGAAAACAGAGCCTGGGAGGGCTGCACATGGCCCTCCCAAGCTCCATTTTCGTTGGCAGAGGCACCGTGGCTCCATCTTTTGCTGTTTCCAGGGTGGGCCCACAGGCCAGATCTAATCACCCCGCAGGCCATATCCAGCCCACAGACCTTGAGTCTGACACCCTTGAAGTAGGTGAACAAAGTCCCATGCAGGATAGGATAGGATAGGATAGGATAGGATAGGATAGGATAGGATAGGATAGAATAGAATAGAATAGAATAGAATAGAATAGAATAGAATAGAATAGAATAGAATAGAATAGAATAGAATAGAATAGAATAGAATAGAATAGAATAACAGAGTTGGAAGGGACCTTGGAGTCCATCCCCCTGCCCAGGCAGGAAACCATACACCACTTCAGACAAATGATTATTCAATCTCTTCTTAAAAACTTCCAGTGTTGGAGCATTCACAACTTCTTCAGGCAAGTTGTTCCACTTGTTAATTGTTCTAACTGTCAGGAAATTTCTCCTTAGTTCTAAATTGCTTCTCTCCTTGATTAGTTTCCACCCATTGCTTCTTGTTCTACCCTCAGGTGCTTTGAAGAATAGTTTGACTCCCCTTCTTCTTTGTGGCAACTGCTGAGATATTGGAACACTACTATCATCTCTCCCCTAATCCTTCTTTTCATTAAACTAGACATACCCAGTTCCTGCAACTGTTCTTCATATGTTTTAGCCTCCAGTCCCCTAATCATCTTTGTTGCTCTTCTCTGCACTCTTTCTAGAGTCTCCACATCTTTTCTACCTCATGGCAACCAAAACTGAATGCAATATTCCAAGTGTGGCCTTACCAAGTGGTATTAACACTTCACGTGATCTTGATTCTTTCCCCTGTTTATGAAGCCCAGAACTGTGTTGGCTTTTTTGGCAGCTGCAGCAAAATGTTGTCTCACTCCTCTTCAACAACCAGCTATACTGCTGAACAGCTCACAACATGCATGATCCTATTTTTCTTTGGTTCAGTTAGGACCTGATTTTAATAGCTTTGTTCAGGCTGAACAGTTTACAAATGATCTCACTGCAATAAGTAATAAGGCATAACTGAGTAACGATGCCAGAAACTGGACTTTCAGAAGAGTGTGCCAAAGATGAAATTGCATTCAAAGCATTTATTCCACCCAAACATTCATTCTGTAGCCTTCCTTGAAGCTTTACAATTGCAACAACAGTGAGTGCCTGAATGAGCAAATGGCAATGTACAACATTCATGAATGTGATCAGTGCCTAAACGAAAGTAGAGTTCATATTAAACTTGTCATCAGACTGTTGCTAAAAAAACAGAGTGCTGTCATGAATTTGCAGGCATCACTAAATTCAGATTTAAAAGGAAGAGTAAAATCAGGTAGGGACAATTTATAGGCCAAGGGCCAATAATAGCTCCAGGACCCCGCCACTCCTTTTTCTTTCTTTCTTTCTTTCTTTCTTTCTTTCTTTCTTTCTTTCTTTCTTTCTTTCTTTCTTTCGGGGTAGTTCTCTGCACTCTTTTAACCATAACTGCAGAAAACTGACAATAATTTTATCATTCTCTAAAACAGGCATATCATTAAAAGTGGAAAGGTTTTGGCATTTTTCCTCCATAAACATCCCTATCATCACCAGAGAAATACATCTTTTTACCTTCCTTACTTCTAAGACACACAAACTAAATTAGGATGGACAATATTTTGGTGGCCAGGAGCTGTACCTAACATATTTTTTGTGGGATAGAAGTTTGCAGTATGTGAGAGATAGATAAATGATTAGAGCCATGTCACTTTCATTCATTCATTCATTCAATCAATCAATCAATCAATCAATCAATATGCAGCCCCTCTTACCTGTAGATTACTCTCGGAACCTTACAATCATTAAATCATTATCCATTTTTGTGAACAACATCAGGCATTTCCTTTATTTTTTCCCACAGGACTACTTGTGAGTTTTTTTCTTACTTTCTACAATGGTGTTAGGATTATTACGAAAGATTCTGTATGTTTCTCACCTCAAATGTCAGAAACTCTGAAAGCAATTTTGTGCAGGGTATGATTAAATTAGTACATTTCAACAGCAAAGTCAAATCTGCAAATTGACCTCTGATTCAAATCTTTTTTTAACATTCATCCTTTCCCCATCTGTGGTGCAATTCTTGTTCACAAATCTATTCAGCCTTCATTTCTCTTTCGCACTGTTGCTCCAAACATCTTGAAAATCTGTGTCGTTTTGATCTTTGTTGAAGTGTAAAATATTTTGACTCCGAAAGATCCAACTGTATCCCCAGAGGGTTTTTTTTAATCATTTTTCAAAATTCACTATATTGTGGTAGTTTTGAAAAGAATCAAGAAATGCAATCATATAGTATTTCTCATTCACTGCAATACAATTGGAAAAATGCCTTACAAATATTAGCCAATAGTTAAAAACTGAATGTTAAATAGTTAAAATAATTGTGGATGCTTTAGGGAAAAGTAGCTTCAATGCTGGCCCTTTCCATTTCTAGAACATTTGGCTTAGAAAATAACATACAGGTCTTTCAACCATCATAAATGGATTCCAGATTCTTGGTTGAAGTTGCTCTTCTTTATTAAGAAGGCACCCATGAATGAAGTAGTAAAAAATGTCACCGGCTTTCTTTGTTTATCATAGTATCTTGATAGGGAGAGATAGTTAGGAGTAGAGATGGATTTTGCTGCACACTGGACAGATCAAATTTAAACAATATCAACTTTAGTTTTTGGGCATTCCCTTCTTTTCCCCTCTCCCCAAAGCCAGAATGAGATTACACTTCTCAATTTAAACAAAAGTAACTTCCTTTCTGAGCAAGAAGTTTAGGCAGCCCATTTGAACTGACTTAACTGGTCAGTCAAAACCTGTTATTTTATCTGAGATATTTAATTTTAACTTCATATCCTTCAGTCATCAGAACTAGCTGAGGATTTTGGAGTTGAAATCCACACACCTGCAAGTTGTATAGGGGAGAACATTAGAGGGTGCAAATTGGTCTAAGGTAAAAGGAAATAATCTCATTACGAAGTACTTTTTTAAACTAAATTTGCCATGTTAACTGAACATACCCAGGATTCTTATTTTATCCAAAAGCATTATTCAATCACTAACTACCAAATTCCAGGAATGATATTTTGGAGGGCAAGGTACTACAAAAACCTTATCTAGGGATTGTGTGTCCTAACTGGGCAGAAGTTGCCCCCCCCCCCCTTTTTTTTTTTTTTTGGTAGCACAAAATGAATAGCTGGCATCCATTGATTTCTCTGAATATGCTTTGGGGATTTTAGAATTGTTGACATACTGAATTTTGGGAAAAAGCACTAACTAAATTGCTGTCTAATCCTTGCTACCAAAGTAGGTCCTTTAGATTCTAATTTGGTCTTCTCAAATTTGAGGCCCTTTGGGTGCCCTCCAATTGAAGTTCTGGTTGGATAAAACTAAAGGACTCAGAAAATGCCTCCTTGGGAAAGTTTCTTCTAATCATGTAATTACAGATGCGCTGTAAGCCTCTTCTTCAAGATTAATATTACATTTATTAACAATGGATAAACTGAGAAATCTGCCCTCCAAATAATAAAAAAGAGTTACTACATGTGACAATCTGCACATCTAATTCTAACCGTAACCATCTGCAGACTGGCAGGTATATTGTGAACTATCCAGAGTTGCTTAAAATGGGTAGTCGTATATATCTTTTAAATAAATAAATGAATAGTCAGGCACAAAAGCTTCTTCTAACTACTAGAACTAGGCACTTTTGCAGAGACTCTCTTACAAAGGAAAATATATTGAATAAAAAGGAGAAATACATTGTTTTGTCTCACATACTCATTGAAATCTAATTGGGTGGTTGGAGTTGTAAATCAATTAGGAATGTACTGTATTTTCTTTCCTCTTCCAGTCAAATAGATGCAAAGATTTGTTCTGACCACAGGGCTCATGAACTAACTGTGGATTGATTTCTATTCTCATCAAATTCAAAGGGTATCTGGGAAATAATTGATGACTGAGAGCACAATATATCTTTTAAATTGAATCCAATAGCGATGGAATTTTACTAGATTTTGTCTCCCAAGAAATTGGAGGATAATAAAAGAGCAACAATAAGGAAAATGTATTTATTTACCTTTATTTATCAACTTTGGGGCTGCCCCCATCACAGATTGATTCTAAGTAGCTTACACAATTATTAATTAATTCAACCTCAGCACCACTTGATTTCAGACCAACTCTGGCCAGCTCACAAAGATAAATATAAATTACAATTAATGAAACAAAATGGTAATTATGGACCACAAAAGTCAAAACAAGACAAGCACATCTAACAAGGAATTCCATCCATTCTGCCTTTAAGACCTTCCAGAATGCCATCAAGGTAGGAGTCATCCAGCTCTCAGGGGAAACTTCATACCAGAAGGCAAGTGTGGCGACAGAAAAGATTTTTTTTTTGTCTCAAAAAAAGTAAAAGTTTAATTGTGGGGATCTAGAGCAGGCCCACTCAGTTGGCTCAGCTGGGTAAACCCAATTGGAGAAGATGGTCTCTCAGATAACGGAGTCCCCTTTTCATGAAGTTAAAGCATAAAAAATACCAGCAAAATGCAAACCAATATAAAAACATCAAGAAAGTTCATGGTGCATATCAGGGAGGGTAACCAAATAAACTACCAACAGAGGGCAGATCACTCCATCTCACCAGCAAGTCTGGCCAAGTTTTTTTTAAGTGCAATAGGGTTAATATCGCATGGATATCATAAGGTATGCTACTTCGCAGGAGAGGTATAGTTACCAAGAAAACACACATCTCAGGTTTTAGATCTTTTCAGTCAGTCAGAAACGAGAGAAATAAATAACCAGGACTTCAGTCATGCAGGGCTCTACAGGTGATACCCAATTCCTTGAGCTGCACCTGGAAACCATTCAGCAACCAATGCAGATTGCAGAGTAATAGTGTTACATGACCAAAGCAAGAAACACCCACAACTATTCATATGGTTACATTTTAAACCAGTTATATTGCCAGTCATGTTTTAATTCACACGTGACAACCAATGGGGCTACTGAAAGAGACTAGGTTATCTATCTTCTAATATATTTTATTGGAAATTCACCCAAAAAGACAACATCTCATTGACTTAGGTTTTTTTTGTTAATTTGATTTATATGCTGCCCTTCTCCAGAGACTCAGGGCGGCTTACAATGCAATAAGCAATAGACTTCATACTTTGTATATTTATACAAAGTCAGCTTATTGCCCCCACAAACTGGGTCCTCAATTTACCTACCTTAGAAAGGATGGAAGGCTGAGTCAACCTTGAGCCTTGGTGAGATTCGAACCTGCAATAATTGCAGGCAGCTGGTGTTAATAACAGGGTGCTTTAGACCACTGTACTATCCAAGGCTCTTTTTGTCTGCAAGTTCTAAGACATTTTTAAAATGATGCTCTGTGGTACTGTCTCTGGGTATGATTTGGGGGTTCTTCTGGGTTGCAACAGTCCAGAATGACACTCCATAGTCTGCCTCTCAATAAGCAGGTATTTACTTTCACAATCTAAAATTTTATGTAGGAAGGGGGAGTTTTATGTAGAAGCGGAGTACATTTAAATCTTTTTGTGAGTTTGAAAAATGTAGTGGTGTGAATGTGAATGAAGGTATATTTTTCATTTCCCCCCCACTTCTATTATAATAGCAGGATACCACTCTTACAATTTTGCACTGGCTTATAGCTTAAAGTGCTCTGAAGCCACAAACATTCTTCTCACTAAACTAATGCATTTGTCGGCCTTCAGAAAGACCATGGAAGATTTCCAGCAGAGTTAATGGTTCAAGGAAACCACACTTAAGGGGATGGCATCTGCATCTGTGTTTTTGCTGGGGAAAAAGAGATAAGTGACAGAAAATTAAAGACTGATTGATGGATTGATGCTACTGGCTGTTCTTCAAAAGAATTCAAGACAAAAATAAGCATATTGAGGTTCCAAAGCTGAAGTTTTCTTTGGCTCATGCATGGATGGAAATATTACAAAAAGATACGTTTCTGCTGTTTGCTGTCTTTATCTTCTTCACTACTTTTGATTGGTGCTGATCCCTACCAGAAAAAGTGAAATGTAGAGACACTAAAGCTATATTGATTCCAGTACATAATTTATAGAGATGAAGGAGGAGAAGAAAACTCTGTAGAAATGTTCCAGTCCATGAATTCTCACTCAATGAAATATTCAGAAGATTATAAATATATGTTCAGGTATTAGATAAGTCTAAGACCAAGGCAGCTGCTTGGACATTATGCTAGAGATGTCCAAGTCAGAGCTTCTCTGCCAAAACTAATGTATTGCAAAGATTTCCTTGAACCAAGTACTGGATAATTAGAACAGAGGTGCTCTGACAGCTTATTTGCACACTTGATTAATATGCCATAAAAAGATAGGAATGTTTCTTTAGAAATCTATCAATTGTGCGAGTCTAACTAAAAGTTGGGTACTCTTACTCTTGGTAAATAGAGAAAATTCTGCATTTCAGCTTGTAAGAACAGTGTGTCTAGCATTTCCAGAATGCAATTGATTCTGAGGAAGCACATGATAAAGAGAATACCAGCACAGCTAGTTTGTTTAGAACAGCAGTTACCAATTGCTGGTCTGTGGACCACTGGTGGTCCATGAGAAAATTTTGGTGGTCCGCAGAAAAATTATTTGCATTTTTTAATATTGCACTAAATCAGGGGTCTTCAAACTATGACCCCTGAGACGGATACATGCAATGAACATTTGTGTTGCTGCAGAGAGTGTCCCCCTTCGGGGTCTTTTTGTGTGGGTCAGAGAGGGGCAGAAATTCTGACTTGGGGTCTGCTTCAGTTACCTGGTGCGGGGCTTTGGGTGAAGCCTGGGGGGAAGTACTGCTGGTGGCGAAGAGCCGGAGGGCCTTGTTCCTATGAGACTGTATCATGGCCTGGAACTGGCTAATCATCTCAGCCCACTGAGCCTCCAAGTACCAGCACCTGGCCTTGTACTCCGCAGGTCATCCCTCTGCTTGGAAAGCCTATGCTCGTAGTCCTCAGTGAGGTGCTTCTGCTGAGCCTCCTTCTTGGTTAGATCAAATTTGAACTGAGCCAGCTGTTTTGCCAACTCTTTCTCGTGGTGGCTGCTTAGCTCCAACAACTGCTTCCTGTTGGGGCCCTAAGGAGCCCGGGTGGGGAGGCGAGGAGTGACTGGCAGGGAAAGGGTGAGTAGAGGCCATCGAGGTGTCCCTTGAAGTGAGTGACATCAAGTTGGCCATGCCCACCCAGTCACATGCCCACCTAGCCACGCCCATCCATCTGGTCATTAGGCAGATCATATTAGTGATCCGCAGGATTTAAAATTATGAATTTAGTGATCCCTGAAGTCTGAAAGGTTGGTGACCCCTGGTTTAGAACATGTCAACCTTTAACATGACAGAGAAGGTTGGAGACTCCAGAAAGGCCTCCTGCTACCCAATTGTCTTTGTTAGTCCAATTTTCTATCTGTGAAAACATCAATTAATCCTTTGGTCCTGCACAAAGAAATGCATTTTTTTAGTAGGATCAGGAATTCTTTTTCTCCTTCTTCTGTTTGACAACATATGCGTTGGTTCTCTCTCCCTCCCCCCCTCCCTCCCTCCCTCCCTCCCTCCCTCCCTCCCTCCCTTGCTCCCTCTCTCTGAAACCAATTATAGTCAGTTCGTCATAAAAGCAATCTGGGCAACTCTGGGTTTTGGAGCATGGATTCTTCTGAAGGAAGTATTTATCAACCTACTAAGGTATAAAATCACACAGACCATTTCCAGTTTCAGAAGTTTATACATTAGGGAGTTACAAGGAAGGGAGGTATCCATGAACATCACCCTTGGCACCCACAAAGCTCTGTGTCCCACCTGAATCTATTTTTCAAAAGCTCATTTTAAATATAAAAGTCATCTGGGAAATTGACATTCTGCAAAATAAAGAGTTGGCTTTAGCATAATTTTCATTTACAAAATGCCTGCAAGCTTCACGTAGATCCACAAGGCATTCTTAGACAATTAAAATGATGTTTGTCTGCAGCTGGTGACTTGTTTAGACCTGTGTCCCAAGATAACTTGGGATGGTGGAGGACACCCTCAGAGGCTAGAGCAGGTGGTTGAAACAAGCTTTCTAGTTTTCCTTCTGGTATAAGACAATTTTTGTCAGTGACCATGCTCATAGATTTTCATAAATAGGCAAGTCATCCCAAGGATTCCACATGTGCCTAAATTATCTTTCCTACTCTGAGTTTTATTGAGTGGATAAGTATTTACAACATTGGATTTTATGCCATAGGATTTATTTATTATAGCATTCCCTTTGTTTTGGCAATGTTTTGGGGTCACCCATTTCTGTAGAACCTGATGTGTTTTTTCAAAAAGGAAAACAATACAAACAATGAAATCAGTAGCAGTAAAATCAGATGGTATCCAAGCATCAAATAGGTAATTCTAATACCTTTAAATAGGGACACAGTGGCTCAGTGGCTAAGATGCTGAGCTTGTCTATTGAAACGTCGGCTGTTCAGAGGTTCGAATCCTTAGTGCCACATAACGGGGTGAGCTCCCGTTACTTGTCCCAGCTTCTGCCAACCTAACAGTTCGAAAGCACATAGAAATGCAAGTAGAAAAATAGGGACCACCTTTGGTGGGAAGGTACAGCGTTCTGTGCGTCTTTGGTGTTGAGTTATGCCAGCCACATGACCACGGAGATGTCTTCGGACAGCGCTGGCTCTTTGGCTTTGAAAAGGAGATGAGCACTGCCCCCTAGAGTAGGGAATGACTAGAACATATGTGCGAGGGGAAACTTTACCTTTAATATCTTTAAGCCAAAATGCTTGACAGGACAGTCAGTTTTAAAACAATTTTTGAAAAGTGAAGAGGCTCAAGACATTCTGCTCCTCAACAGGCAAGCCATGGAGAAGATATCTTGATAGACCCCCAAATTCTTGATTTCATTTATCCTGGTGTCTTCTACACAGCAGGCCAGATCTTTAAAAAAAAAAAAAGATTATGCAATAGATGTGCATAAGCCTATCACCAAATGATAGGCATCTGGGTACTTATTGGATCATCTCTCATCACTTTGAGGTGGATCTGGAAGTAAATCAGGAGCCAACGCTGTGATTGTAGCATAGATATTATATGAACCAAATCTGCTTTTGAAGCTTTTAAGTTATCAAGTACAGCACATTACAGTAATATGTGAGATAACAAGGATCTGAATCACCGCAGTCTGAGTGCCTGGTATAAATAGGCTGTGATTGTTATAATAACAGATGAAGCTGAGAAAAGGTCCTTTTAGTCTCAGCTTCCACTTGCTGCTGCAGTGGCAGAGAGGGTTAAACCTCTGGCACAGAGGTGAAATCCAAAATTTTTCCTTACCGGTTCTGTGGGCGTGGTTTGGTGGGTATGGCAGGGGAAGGATATTACAAAATCTCCATTCCCTCCCCTCCTGGGGGAAGGATATTGCAAAATCTCCATTCCCACCCCACTCTGGAGCCAGTCAGAGGTGATATTTGCCGGTTCTCTGAACTACTCAAAATTTCCACTACCGGTTCTCCAGAACCTGTTAAAACCTGCTGGATTTCATCCCTGCTCTGGGACTATGTTAGAACAATCTTTGATTTTACCATTCTTCCCATAAATATATCAACCAATGTTGTCTACTAGGGGAAGGATAAAAACTCCTCAGAACAATCCTTTTAGGCACTCCAGAAGCATACTATGATCAATGGTATCCTTCTTGGTATCCATCATGAATTCTAATAAAACCATCCATAAGGAATAACATCCCTTTATGTTGTGATGAAGGTATCCCACCAGATTTACCAAAGTTCTCTCTACTCTATGCTTTGGGACAGAAACTTAATTGAACAGGGTCCAGAATCCAGACAATCTCATTCCTCCAGGAGTCTTTGCATCATCATTCTTCTTGCTACAGTATACTTCTAAATATGAGTGCATAATTGTGTATATCCACTTTCATGCTTGGTTTTCTTCCATTACTGTGGTAGAGAGTAAGGAAGATAACTTTACAGAGATACTCAAGAACCATTGCCCAGGCAAAAGGGGCTGAAGCACTTTTGAAAGTCCAGAACAGTGAGATAACATTTAGCAGCAACTCAGACAGACACCTCCCTAATTCATTGGAAAGGAGGTTAAGGTATAATAAATTAGACTTTCAAGATTCTTTTATTATAGACAATTTCAATGAAAGTATATTTAGACTTCTTTGTAATTGATTTCTAGATCTGATCTATCTATGAAAGCTGACAAGCCTATAATTCTATTTGCTTGCTTGATTTCTGAAAGGTCTTCAGAGAGTCGAGTTTGCCATGATCATCTGAGGAGAAGTCATTTGGAGCAATTTTATTTAATACCCTTGTTATCTCTGAAAGAGGTCAATGAACTTCCCACATGATCACTGAGAAACAAGTAGCCTCAAAAATTAATTTTTTACTGATTGGTTCATCAATCCTACAGAGGTTTAGCATGCCAATGACATACATGCAAATCAAAAAGTGATCTGATCATGGCAAAGAGCTTTTGACAATGTCCTCCATTTCCAGATCATGTCATATCTCCTCTAAGGTAAATGGAAGGAGTAGCATGCATTGACTCAGAATCTCCAAACTGACTAAGGAAGCTATGAACTCCTGAGCTCATCTAAACTACTCTCCTTCTCCAGGAGAGCTCCATCCAGGTCCAGAATAGCATTCACATTTAGCTACCTGAGGACAGCACTTTTGGTTTCAAACCAGATCTCATAATTCATCATCACCAAGTCTTCTCCTCTGCTATGGAATCATGTCTGTTGGAACATTTAGAAACCTGATGAGCATATTTCAGAAATCCTCATATTCATACAGCTGGATTCACGCAGCAAATCTGGTACAAGCCTGATTTTCATGTGCATCTGCTATCAAATCATGAAAGGATGAAGCCATATTTTGTATTGGTCTGGCATTAATCAACAATCACTTGATCTGTAAACTATGGTAAGTTGCATATTCTTGTTCCCGTGAAATGACTAGTCCATCGGCTCTTATCATATTACCCATGGCCATTACTAAATGCCCTTTTCTTTTACTCTATGTCAGTGATGGTTAACCTCTAGGAGTCTCTGAGGCTCTGGAGGCTGGGGACAGCAAAAAAGTCACTTCCTGTCCAACCGGAAGTTGGGAAATGGGCCATTTCGGGCCTCCGGAGGGCCTCAGATGGGGTGGAGAAGGCTGTTTTTGCCATGTGAGAAAGAAAAACGGGCTTCCCCCACCACCACCAGGGCCTCCAGAGGCAGGAAACAGCCCGAAAATCAGCTGGCGTGCCGGAGCTGAGCTGGTGTGTCCACTGATATGGTTTGCCATCATGGCTCTATGTCTTCTTTGTCACCCAACATTGCCACAGTTAGTACTTTTAGAGCATTTATTCTAATCTGTGCTAAAGTTTTTCCAAATGATTTTATATATTGGATGTGTTATCTATTACATATGCCTTTCCTTTTCCTTTCAGGTTTGACTTTCCTCTAGAGGTTATGCACAGTCAAGAAGAGAAAAATATACAAACTAGTTTATTCAGGCATAGGCCTAGATAGAAGAAACATCTAATTTGAAAAAACCATAAAGCCATAACACTACAAGCAAATATTATCATGTTTTTTCTATTAAAAAAATATGCACATGCAAATTATTTTCAGAATCTGTTTTTCATAATCTGGTGTCTTTTACATGTGCTGATTTACAAAACCCATTATCCTAGCCAGCAGAGTGAGGATGACTGTTCTAATAAATTGGGATGGATGTTCTCAATAGGATTTCCTGGAATGGTGTGTATGAGGAAACAACACACTCATAGAGACTTAAGTTTTTGTACAAAGTTTTAAGTTATTCACCCCAAAACATTGCCAAAACAAAGGGAATAGTTTGATAGTGAGTAAAAGGTCAGAAAATCTAAAGATGAAAATATTCATATGCCCATCTATCCAGTGTGGTTGTGTTTCTTTTTAATTAGCTCAACATGTTAGAATGGTAGCCTAAATAATAATACAGCTGGAGTTTTCAATGAGCTACCTCATAATTCATTGCTTATGGGGATCTTATTCAAATAGTGAGAGATATTTCATCCTAAAATGCAGAACCCATATTGCCTTTCATGTATGGCCAAGCAAGAGAAAAACCAATAAAAATAAAACCCCAAAAATATTGTCAAAAATAAAGCACAAGCAAGTAATTGGTTGCTACAGTATTCAGCAACACGTGAAATATAAAAAATAGATCTGCCACCATGGTAAAAAGCTATCCTATATCTTGAATTTGGAAATAACTACAGGGCTGTTATCATCAACTCTGCTAAGAATGCAATTAGGCAAGTGGCAAAATAAGATCTTCCCATGTTATTATTAGAGGGTGGTTGCAAGTATACATTTCAGAGACTAATGTGTATAATAAAAAGAAATCTCAGAGCCAGTATTGTTGTCTGAGAGTCTTGGAAAGAAATTACTAGTCATAAATTATATCAAGCGTTTTTTAGAAACTAACAAACAAAAATTCTAAATAAATCCCCATGCCCAACACATCACCACATTAAAGAAAATGGAATCATTGGGGAAGAGTAGAACCCATAAATAGCAAATGAACATGCAGTTTTAAAGATTCTGAATAGAATCTCTACAGGAAGGGAAAAAGTGATACTCAAACAAGCAGACTTTTTTTAATATGAAGAAGAATGGTGTTTTGAGGAAAGAGTAGCAGTGGGAATTGTTAAAGATGAGTTATGGTAAGCTTTTTTTATAGTCCTAGAGTCAGTCTCTCTCTCTGTCTCTCATTATCTTTTGGCCTTCTGTGATTCTGCACGGAATAAAAACTTAGATATCAAATGATTTTGACTCGTTGTCAACTAAGGAATAATAACTTTGGATTAAATAATCAACTGCATTTCCCCACCTCATAACCTGAAGGAAATGCTAGATGGGGAAAATGGTTGATTATGGCCAGTTTCATACTTCGTGCTTGCCCTGTTGTCTGCTTTAAGAATATTATTTTCCATTCTGAACTATCTTCGTTTCAGAGTTATTGAGTTGAATTGAGTAATTGAGTAATTTAACTTTTGAGCACGATGTGATCCCTAACAGTTTGGTGAACCATCTCCATTCTACCCTAACCAGAAGGTATTCTTTTCATTTATATCCAAGGTGGGGAAAGTATAGTCACCTTTCTTTCCCACCCGGTGCCCAATGAACTGTAATGATTCTCTTTCTCTTCTCTCTTTTAAAATTTTATGTTGCAAAGTGAAACACTGCAGCCAAGTTTCATGGTTTTAAGGACATCTCCTTCTTTGCTTCTATAAAACTGATCCATCGGTTCTTCATTAACAGAACTTGATTATGAACCTACAGTGGATGAAGGAATGAAGGAATAACATATTCCCTTTGGTTTGATCTCTGTACTATGTAAGCAAGATATTAAGATAACGGCAGGAGGAAGGAAGGAAAAAGTTGTGTTTCAAGGTTAAATGGGAGCATGTGATGAGTGGGTGTGAAAGCATCTACTTTTGCACATTTTGGCCAAAGCAAAGGAAAAAGTAGGAATGAATGAGGAAGAAAATGGCAGATATTGATAGACCTGCAAATGCAAAGGCCATCCAGCAAGGCTAACGTTCTGTGAACAGATGGGATGTGCAAGAAGCAGAGGAACAACCAATAGCTTGTGTCACAGACTGCACTCAACTGTTCCCAAAGGCAACCATAAATTCCATTCTGGATGCCAATGGTTTTAGGACAGGGCCAGGTTGGTCCTGAGGAAACCCTGCTTACCAACCTGGCCCTGTCCTAAAACCATTGGCATCCAGAATGGAATTTATGGTTGACTTCGGGAACAGTTGAGTGCAGCCTATGACATAAGCTATTAAGTTGGTGTGAGGTAATGTCAAAGATGGTTTAAGAGGAAAGCATCTGAAATTTCAGAATGATCAGATTAAAAGGGGACTTTCCTGTCATTATTTCTCATGGTAAATCTTCCACTCTTTTGATAATGCTATGCAAGGGAATCATGCCGAACTGAGCTTCTTTCCACAGTACTTCCTGAAATGTCTAAGATGCTACTACCTGGTTATGAACAATGCTGCCTCATAGCCTACTCCATTCCTAAGGGAAGATATGATTGGGGATGGCCAAGAACTGAATGGGTTGCTATGGAAATGGAAAAACAAGAAATTCTTATGTCTATCGGTTCCACTTACATATACCACTAAATCTGGATAGAAGCTGATCTACCACTGTTCTCAGTAAAGATAAACAAAACAGTAATGGGTTCTTCTCCAAAAGGGAGTGAAGATTTATATGATTTCCAAGCAAAATTAATATAATCCTTAAGGAATTATATGCATAAAATGCATAATGCATGAATACATCTTACAGACATACTTAGGGATGTAATCCAAGTGAAGAAAATGCATAATTATCTGTTATGATTTTATATGTTTCATAATATTTAAGTAAAAAGGCAGAGAAAGAAGCAAAAGGGAGGAATTATATAAAATTGGATATAGATATATCATTGATGATAGGTTTGCTGCATTTGCAAATGTTGTTATAACATATTTTTGAATATAAAGATTACATTCAATAATGAGTCCAAGCCTTGAAGCCAATGCTGCATGTATCTTAAATCTTGCTTCCAAATAATCCCAAACTATTTTTTTTTGGTTTTTAAAAATATGGATATTTTTTATGGTGTTATATTTCTACCATATGAGAATACTAAAGCATAAGATAAGGTTTATTTTCTAGAGGGTAGTTTGAAGTCATAAATTAACCAATTATATTAGAAAGCAATATGTTCCAGTTACTAAAAGAAGAGAAAAGAACCCCACCTCTCTGAGTGTATGAGGTTGGGTGAATTGTAACTAGTCAGTATTGAAATTTCATTCAATCACAGCTTTCAGTAAGAAGGCAAATTTAGCAGAAAAGATTAGATGTCTAATAAGGTGTACGGGCATTCAACACTTTCCCCCCAAAATGTGTCAAAACTGGAATGGAAGAATTCTGTTTGGTTCTCTGGATAGTGTAAACTTTTTTGCTTTCAGAGCCTTCTCTTCTGCTTCATGTATCCATATGATTGCAACAGACAAGTTTCAAGAAGGTCCACTCTGAGTTTTAACTCCATCTATTTTTGGAGGGTTGCAATGTATGGCTGTGAAAGTTGGACCATAAGAAAGACTGAGTGTCAAAGAATTGAACTATGGTGCTGGAGAAGACTCCTGCAAGTCCCTTGGACTGCAAGGCAATCAAACTGGTCAGTCCTAGAGGAGGACTGACTGCTCTTTAGAAGGCCAGATCCTGAAGATGAAACTCACCTAATGAGAAAGAAGGACTCACTGGAGAAGAGCCGAATGCTGGGAAAGATTGAGGGCAAAAGAAGAAGGGGATGACAGAGAATGAGGTGGCTGGATGGAATCACTGTAGCAGTAGGCGTGAGCTTAAATGGACTCCAAAAAATGGTAGAGGACAGGAAAGCTTGGAGGAATGTTGTCCATGGGGTCATGATGGGTCGGACACAACTTCCCAACAAACAATTTTTGGAGGGACTTTTTGCATAACTCAAGACTTTATTTGGTTTGTGAAATCACAATGAGGCTTTGATCTCAGAATTATTTCTGTCTTTTGACCCTATTTCTTTCATGTGGCAGACTCAAACCACTGTCCTTGCTGGAAATGAAACTGGCTTAAGATGTTATCTTCAGCTTTGGCAATTATGATAACAGGTATTCTGATCAAAGGACAAATAACACAGCCCCAGTTGGTGGATTCTGTTATTTCTGTATCTGTCTCACCTGTACCAGAAAGGCAAGCATCAATTGCTTTGCTTTCCTCACCTTCATATATGATACCATTTGAACACAATATGTTTGGTCTTGACTGTCCACCAGGATAGGGATGGGGTTAGTTGAGAATATATGTTCCTGTCTTTGGGAAATGATTAACAGGCTACCTTGTGTTGATGCAGGTAGAATGTGGAGATGACCTCACAGATTCACAGATACCTAGAAATGAAAATAGATCCACCCAGAAAGGATGATCTATAGTGATGACAATATGTAGTGAACCTCCACAGCTGCATACAGTCTCTAAATATATGTTTATCACCTTCAAACTATCATTGCTAAAATCAGGGGTACAGCTGACTGATTTTGAGGCTGTCCACAAAAAATGCCAACAAACACATATACCGTATTTTCCGGCGTATAAGACAACTGGGCGTATAAGACGACCCCCTACTTTTCCTTTTAAAATATAGGGTTTGGGCTATACTCGCTGTATAAGACTACCCCTCAATGTTGTTGGCGCTCCTGTAGCGTCATTGGTCAGCGCCAGCAACTCAGATTCAGGAAGCTGTGCCGATCTCGTCAAGGCTGCATGCCGCTGAATGCTGGACCCAGCTGGTTCCTGCACTGTCCCAGGCATCCAGGTGGATATTACCGACACTCCGACTTCCCCAGACAGCTGGGGCTCGCCATCACTGGGGGTCAGCTGGGGAAGTCGGAGCATTGGTAGGCTTATACCCGGCGTATAAGACGACCCCTGACTTTTGAGAGGATTTTCCTGTGTTAAAAAGTAGTCTTATATGCCAGAAAATACGGTACCTATTTTAAAAATCCTAGAAATACTTAGGCCTATTTAAAAATAAAACCTAAACAGCCCTAAAAGAATTAAATCCAATGAGGTAGGAAATTGGCAGGTGCCAAAGAAATTGATTCTTTGGCACATTGGGATTGAGATGTAGGGTTTAGCACAGTGTGGAACTCCAATAAATACTTTTTACAAGCCCAGAAAGCTGCTTCCTACTAAAATTTGCTTCACGAATTGCAACATCTGAAATAAAGGGACTGCTCCCTATAATATCACTAAGTATTCTGATCCCTAAGGGGGACAGAAAAAAGATGGTGAGGAAATCAAAGTCTGGAAATGTCTGGTTACATTTGCTTGAGCTCAATCAACAACATCAACCTGGGGAAATCAACCAGAGAATAAAGTTCTACTCCTTTTGAATGGGACTTGCCTACATCACATAAACACACAAAAAACGTTGAATTTATATTCCTCTGGTTGTGCTTACCATTTTAAAATTAATGGCTATCTCTAGGGACACACCTACCTCCAGTATAAGTACAGATAGATAAAAATGGAGTTAGGACAAAAAAAAAATCCACCATAGTTTAGGGAAAGGGGTTTTCTAATGGGCAAGAGAGAGTGGGAAAGATTAGGTGTGTAAGAGGTGGAAAGTGCAAAAGGATTGAGACAAAAGGAAAGTCATTCATTGCAGTAGTTGTGATACTTATTAAAGAACTTCCTTCCTTGGATTAGACATACCGTGTTTTTCAGAGTATAATACACAGCTTAGTTTTTGGGGAGAAAAATAGGGGGGGGGGAATCTCCCTACCAGGTATTCATCTGGCTAGCGTCCTTAGTCTGGTCAGCTTCAGCACATTAGTTTGCTGGTTTTTTTATCCCCTGCTTGAGGATAAAAAACAGCTTCTAAGGCACAGCTGAAAGGAAGCAGCAATGAGAAAAGCAGGCAAAGCACGGGGAGATCGCTTCACTCGGCTAGCGCCTAGTTAGGGCTGAAAAAAAGCTTCTGAAGAACAGCTGAGAGTCAGAGCAAAGCATGGAGATCCCTTCATTGGCTAGCGCTTCGTTAGCTCCTCATTAGGGCTGGAAAAAAGCTTTGAAAAAGCTACATTTGGAGTATAAATTGCAACCCAATTTTCAGCCTCTTTTGGTGGGGGGGGAAGGTGCGTCTTATACTCTGAAAAATACGGTATATCTCTTGAAGATTTCAGGGACGGCTAAACAAAATTCAATGAGGATGATCTGATTGAGTCAGGAATTGTAAGGAGGAAGATTCTGCATATTCTAGAGGACCCATATTTATTGCATAAGGTGGCCCAGACGTATCTGGTTTATTGTTCTCCAAGCCCAATCTTTTGCTTATCATACTACACTCAGGCAACATCCCTGCAGTTAAGATATGAAGAGGATAACGGCAATGAGAATGTCCCATGGCTATTATGTTATATTAGCCTATATAGAAAAGGGCAAACAGACTGAAGAGGAGAGAAGGCAGAATGGCTGCTGAAGCAATATCATAGCAAAATTACTGCTCAGCTCTGGATGTGTTTCAGAACTCTACTAGGAATAAAGGTGAACTTAGTTTTCAGAAAGTAATAGAGAAGAGACCATCTCTGTACCACAGAGCACATTAATGAACTGCCACAATGGATTGCTATCTATACATCAATTATAAGAATAGAAAGGGGCTCATTTCTTTTCTAACATTTCCTCATGTGGCTCAGAGTCCCCAATAACTGTTAAAACAAAATGGGGGAAAAAGCAGATTTCTCTCAACAAGCATTTGGGTTTGAATGTCAAGATATAAACACTTAGAATACTCCTTTTCTTAGTAAAGGAACGTCCTGGAAGAATCTTATGATAATGCTTATGAAAATCTCTGCACTATTTCAAACATGGCTTTTTGAGCAGACCTTTCTCCACCTGCTCTGCAGTTGTTGCAGGCATTTTGGATTGACACACCTGAATCAGCTGTTAAGAAATGGCAGTTTCATGTAGGCATCCAGTAGCTTCAGGGAACAGAGGCTGATTGGCTGGGAGAATGGTGTAATGTACATTTTCCTTTGCCCTTCTTCAAGGTCATGGCTGGCTCATAGCATCTGTAAAGATCCAGGACCTGGATAATTCACAGCGACCCCAGTTCTCCACACATGCCAGTTTTTGTTGTTCTCCTTGAAAGTTCCCTTGACACCTGCTGAACTCTACCAAAAGAAAGTGAGTGAAGGGGCCTCGTTATTTTAAATGGGGCTTGACAGAACCTAATAAAGAGCATAATACAGAGCAATTTTCACAGGGCAATCGCATGAGGCAGTTAAAGAAGGGCTAAGAACTCAATTACAGCCCATTACTGTTGAAGCTGTCTCTTTATTTCCAGTACATGCTTCCTCTTTCTGACCATCGGCTTCTGCAACATGCCGTTGAAGCAGGTAATGGTGGGTTTTTTTCTATCCCTACCTGCTTGACTAATGGTGTGCATCAGCTGTTGGGATCCCTTCATCCAGTGAAGTAAAGACTTCCAAGCCTTTAATTGAGAGAGCCTAGAAACCATCTGTAAAATTAGTAGAGAAGACAAGCCAGCGTTCAAGTGCTTTGTCAGCAATTGGTTTATGATTTACCATGTTTGAAGAAAGTTAATCGTTGCAGTTTTTGTGGAAGATAACCACATTTCTTCAGATTTTGCAACCCCCCCCCCCCCACACCATTTTCTAATCACACGTGTCTTTGCTTGAGGTCTTCTGTCATGGAATTAGGGATGTGAAGATTAATATAATCTGTACCACTGTTGCAGATAGACACATCCAGTATCACCTCATTCTGTTTCTCAGTTAAATCTTTTTAAATCATAATTCCACATTTGCTATGGTGAAATGTGTTATTCTGAGATCCATATTGGTGTGTATATATGTTTGTGTGTGTACATCAGCTGAAATGATTAGATTTCTTTTCTGCCTGCCCTTGTTTTTTACCCAATAAACTAATATATACTATTTTGTGTGTCCCTGTTGTGCTTTTGCACTCCTTTCTATTTATTATTTTTTATTTTATTAATCATATTTCTATGCCGTCCACTCTCCGAGGATTCTGGGCTGCTTACAACAATCGACAGTGTACTAAATAGCATATTGCCCCCAAACAATCTGGGTCCTCATTTTACCCACCTCAGAAGGATGGAAGGCTGAGTCAACCTTGAGCCGGTGAGATTTGATCCGCTGATCTGCTGAACTAACAGTCAGCTGAAGTAGCTGGAGTACAGCACTCTAACCACTGTGCCACCTCGGCTCCTATGAAGCAAGGGCTATATTTTTTAAAAAAAATAAAATTCAAACGCAGATAGACTTCAACTAATGACCATAATTGGGACCAGACCTTCCATTGCTGAATGGTGCAGTTATGAAGTGAGTTGCACCTGATCTTATGATCTTTTTAATGTAGCAGTTAAGCAAATCCCATGGCTGTTGAGCAAATCTGACTTCCCCCATTGACTTTGCTTGTTTGAAGCCACCTGGGAAAGTTGTTAATGGAGATTCAAATGCTGCTACTGAAACAAAAACATTCTGATTGCAAAGCACCCAATTTTTGATCATGTAACTGCAGGGTTGCTGTAGTAGTAGTAGTAAGTGTGAGTAGTAAGTGTGAGTAACTGGTCATAACATTTTTCAAAACCATTGTAAATTCTTATTAAATGAATTGCTGAGAACTACCTACCACCATGTTGAATATAAATGCCTGCCCTTTGAGTTTAGAGTTGTAAGGGTTAATTACCCAGGGACCAGTTCACCACAGACCCCTCCTTACCTTAGCTCCGCCTCTGGGGTACTTAAGGGTCATCCATGCGGTCTGAGCCCACTCCAGCTGCATACCTGTAAGAGAGAAACAATGTATGAATAAAGGACTTTACTTATACACGTGCTCATGTACCTTTGCTTATTGGGCTCGATCCAAAAGAACATCCTAACAAAAATGGTAGCAGAGGATGGTTCTGAATAGCCCAAAATCTAACTGAAGAATGCAAAAGAACTACAAACAAAAGGAAGATTCCGAGAGAATAAACACCCGAGCCTACAAGAAGAAAATGGAGAAACTTCTGGCATCGGATGGAACCACACTCGCAGGGATGCCAGAAGAAAAATTTCCGATCGCTGACTCGGGCACCACAAGCGGATCAGAGGAAAACCTGACCGAGGAAGAAACCGAGACAGAAGCCACACCGAATGAAGATGATGACTTCAAACTGAGACTACAAGCACTAATCGACTCCACAAAAAACAAGTCCAACCTCGTCGCGGAACTCCGAAACCTAATCGGTGATTGCGGGACAGCGACTGAGAAGGACGAGGACCAAACCGACCACGGCAACGAAAAGACGGTAAGCGGCTCCAACCCCTACCGCATGCAACCAGACGAGGCCGTTTTTAAATTCGCGCCCTCCCCACGGCGGCCATCTTGCCCCATGACGTCACCCAAAATGGCCGACCAGCGACCAATGGGATCCCGGGGTTTGAAAATCGTGGCGGGAACCGAGGCCTACCCCTACGAGCTCCCCGAAATATACAACGAGACCCAACACATGCAAAACGAGGGAGCCACAAGCTCGCCTACCGAGCTTGAGGTAGAAAAAGCCATGCGGACCATCACCGCGGCTTTTGGGCCTAAAATAAAAATAATCAGCGCTCACCCCGACTCCCCTAAGGGGCACAACGTGACATCCTACACGCAAGGGGACAACTACGAGAACCAACTACGGTGTAAAAATACCGGGGCGGCCGTGCAAAACCAAACACGCCATGCCGGAGCCCCCCCCACGCGACTACCCGAACACCACGAGAACCCGGAAGAAGAAATAAGACACTTACCGGTCCAAAGCCACCACCCAAGACATCCAGGGCCATCGACGGGCGTGGGTCTCGGCCCGTGGCCCAGCTTCGACCTCCAAGCCGGCACAGGCCTCCGAGACCCCCGATCGGCCTTCGCGAACTATCCGGCGATTCCAGGCGACGAGATGGAGTTTTCGGCGTTCCGGGCGACGAACCAGATGACTTTCGGGCTCCAGGGACTACCCAGGGTCGAGCCAGGAATCCACTCCAACGCAGGACATCTCCACCCGGGAGCAGCACAGACGAGCTCCTTCTCCGGCGGCGGCAGAGACAGAATGGACCAGGAGCATGCGCAGAACGGACCTGCAATGAGAAAAGAACAGCCCATAGAAGCAAGTCACTACAGACTGACTCCATGCATTCCTCTGCCTTATTGCGAGTTTCCTTTCGCCTTAGACCATGGACAGCAACTGTCAGTAGGTAATATTCCTCACAATACTGGGACACTTCCAAATGACTTTCCCAAACTGAGGGTGGATGGATTTAATTTTGTTGAATGGAATCAACAGTTGCAGGTTGTCCTCTTAAAGGAACATTTACTGTTTTTGCTAACTAATCCACCAGGTAAACCCTGGACTTTCCAAATAGACTGTATGCATCATAAGGCTTACCACCTATTACTAACAAGTATATCCCCAAGCATGTACCCCAGTATAGGTCACAATCTGACTGTGTCGGAGGTAGTAACCATTCTGCACAAAATGTTCTATAGCAGAAGCATAGCGACCACCACTAGAATCAGCAGGGAATTTTACTCAGCCAAACTCAAGGCAGGCACTCCCATGAGTGAACACATATTGTCACTCAATGCCACCAGGGCTGAGCTAATTCAAAGGGGGGAAAACATTACCGAAGGGAGCATGGTGAGCGTGATCATAAATTCCTTAGACCATAGCTGGAATGATTTTGTTATGCACCTAGACAGCTCCAACCTAGAACGCATCACCTTAGATATGTTAACCAGTAAACTCATAGCGGAGGATAACCTCAGGAGAGACCGATCACTGAACCACAGAGAACCAAAGATCAACAAGAGGGTAGAATTCCATAGCAGAGATTACCATGACATGGAGTGCTTTAACTGTGGCTCCAGGGAACACTATAAGAGGGACTGCCCCAGGAGAATAAGGGACATGAGACATTTCCAACCCAGGGACAGGACAGAAAGCAGACACAGAACCACCGATAGACAGACAATTGAAAACAGATACAGACGCAGAGACTCACCCAAGCCCAGGGATGGAAGAAGATACAGGGATAGCTCCAGGGACAGCCACAAGGGATCGTTATATGGACTGGGAGAAAGAGTCAATGCATCAGGCTGTACCAATACTGACAATGCATGGCTATTAGACTCAGGGGCCACAAATCATACCACTTATAACACGAAACTATTTACCAAGTTCACAAAAGAAAAATTTACCATTAAGGTAGCCAATCAAAATAATGTGCTAGTGACCGGGAAAGGCAACATAAACATCCCAGAGATAGGGGAAATAGAGGGGGTACTGCTCGTACCGGAGATACCCTATAACATAATAGCTACCTTAAAACTAAGCAAGGAAACAGGGACCAAAATAACATTTGAGGAAGGGGAAGTATCATTAAGCAGGGAAGGGAAGACGATCGGTAAAACCATAATCAGCGGGGGTTTACCATATTTTCAGCCCAACTGTGATAACTCCCCCAAGGTAAATATCAACTCCCATAACGGGACCAACACCGCACCCAACACTGAGGAGATAGTGGAGGATGACCATCACCCACACTCAGGGGACCCAGACTTAGAACAAACATTAGAAAAAGAAAAGCCATCATTGGGCAAACCAATTCACGACGAATGTGCACATTTACTGCATAGAAAATTGGGTCACAGCAGTTTCCCAGTTGTACAAAAAATGGTCAACTGTGCTGATGGATTAAAGGTCAAAAATTGTAAAAATTATTTAGAGTGTTCGGTGTGCAAATGTTCAAAGTTGAAGACCAAGGCCAAACCCAAGAAATCAGAACGCACCACCGATTCTATTTTTCAAATGGTACACATGGACTTAGTGGGGCCCCTAAGGCCATCCATCAAATATAAGAAAAGATTTTTCTTAACCATTGTAGATGACTTCAGTCGCTACGGTTTCGTTTACACACTCAAACATAAACACGAGGTGTTCAAGAAGTTTAAGGAGTTCCATAAAAGGATAGAGCTACAACATAATGTCAAGATCAAGCAAATCATGACCGACCGAGGTTCTGAGTTCATGTCCAAAGATTTTTCAAATTGGCTCAAGGCGCAAGGGATGATGCGTTTTACGTCAGCCCCTTTCTCGCCATTCCAAAATGGGGTCGCAGAGAAAAAAAATGGAACCCTACAGACCATGATGAGGTGTGTGCTGGAGGATGCTGGGTTGGGACAGCACTACTGGTCAGAGGCCGTCCTCTATTCAAATTACACTTTAAACAGGTTATGGTGTAGCGTAATTGACAAAACACCATACGAGATCATGTATGACCGGAAACCAAAAATATCACACCTCCACATATTCGGTGTCACCGCTGACGTACACATCCCCAAACAGTTACGCAGAAAGGGAGACAAAGTTTCCAGGCGATTAAGGTTTATGGGGTATGAATCAGGCACCAAAGGTTTTAGATTCATTGACAACAACAACAATTTCATAATTTCACGCACCGCAGTGTTTCATGAAAATTCTAATTGGTCCAAAATACACCTAAATGAAATAATCACAGGGAGAGAAAACCCCAACTGCACCCAGACCAAAACACCGCAGGGCACAGTAAGTAATGATAATTCAGAAGCAACAAAACGAAGGGGTCATGGGGTAGAAATCGAAGAGTGGAAAGCAGGGCACCCAGATCTTAGAGTAGAGACTCTCACAGAAAAGGAGGCCAGGTACCTCCACGACACAGACACAGCTCCAGAAAGGCCAGTGAGAACTTCCAGAAACAAGACCCCTAAGAAACTAGAGGACTATGTCCTATCACTACACGCCAACCAAGTGACCCCCAATAATTATGAAGAAGTGCTCAAATTACCCGCTGGTGAGAAAGAGAAATGGGAACAGGCGATGGAAAGGGAGATGAAAAGCCTACGTGATCTAAAAGTATATACACCCACAGTAGTCCCCAGTGATAAGACCACAATAGGTACTCGGTGGATATACAAAATAAAGTCCATGGAAGGGGGCAAAACTTTATACAAGGCTAGACTGGTAGCCCAGGGGTTTGCACAGCGTTTCCCAGATGATTACACTGACACGTATTCGCCCACCGTCAGAGCTGAAAGTGTGAAGTGTGCGTTGGTGATAGCCTCGATTCTAAACCTAAAGGTACACCAGTTCGACGTGCAAACCGCATATCTGCACGCTGATCTAGACAAAGAGATATATGTCAGAGCACCACATAGCAGAAGCACATGCAAAGGGGAAACCTGGCTATTAAATAAGAGCTTATATGGGTTGAAACAGTCTGGGAAGAGGTGGTATGAGTGCTTGTCAAAAACATTAAGGTCAATGGGTTTTGAAGCCACCTCTGCTGACAACTGTTTCTTCGTTAAAAAGCTGGGCAACACTATCGAATATGTCCTCGTGTATGTTGACGATATCTTATACGTCAGTGACCAAAATCAAAAGTGCGAAGCGTTCGCCAGAGAGTTGGGAAAACACTTCACATTGAAGGTGCTAGGGAAGGTCGACAAATACCTGGGGGTGCAGATTACCAAGACAGACAAAGGGTTCAGACTGTCACAAAGGGAAAAGATAGTGGAACTGTTACATAAATGTTACATGTCTGACGCCAAAACGTGTGAGACACCCATGGCTCCTGACTTCCTAAAAAATATGTATAATGAATCAGAACAGTTTAATGACAATACCTTGTACAGGTCCATAATAGGTTCCTTACTGTACATAGCGAACTGGACAAGGCCAGACATAGCACTAGCAGTCAATCTGCTGTCGAGACATGTTGGCAAGCCCTCAAATTACCATTGGGAAGCCATAAAAAGGATACTTAGGTACCTCAAGTATAGTACCGAAGCTTGCCTGTGCCTTGAACCCGAACCATCCAGTAAGCCAGTTTTTTCATGCTATGCAGACGCAGATTGGGCTGGGGATGTAAAATGTAGAAGGAGCACATCCGGGTACATATTCTTTTTGAACAACAGCCCAGTACATTGGTACACTGGTAAGCAAAACCTAGTGGCCACATCAACCACAGAAGCCGAGTATATATGCCTATCTAAGGCCACAAATAACCTGGTATGGTTCGATGACTTGTTGTCCAACATCTGGGCTGAACCCGAATACCCCATCTGTATTCATGAAGATAATAAGGCGGCTATTGAAATATCTAGAGCTGATGCCGTGGGTCAAAGGTCGAGGCATATCGACATAAAACACAAACACGTCAGGCAATTTTCCAACATGGGGTTCATTAAAGTATTACATTGCGATACAGAGGAGCAGACCGCAGACATCCTAACCAAACCCCTGTTAAACAAACAACATACTTACTTAACATCAAAACTAGGCGTCTTATTACCCAAGTCAACATCTCTCCAACAATCCAATTGCGCTCTCACGGTCAGGCATCTAGAGGGGGATTTGTTGAATATAAATGCCTGCCCTTTGAGTTTAGAGTTGTAAGGGTTAATTACCCAGGGACCAGTTCACCACAGACCCTCCTTACCTTAGCTCCGCCTCTGGGGTACTTAAGGGTCATCCATGCGGTCTGAGCCCACTCCAGCTGCATACCTGTAAGAGAGAAACAATGTATGAATAAAGGACTTTACTTATACACGTGCTCATGTACCTTTGCTTATTGGGCTCGATCCAAAAGAACATCCTAACACACCACAATTTATTACTTTGATTCCGAGCTCAATTACTATTGTAAGTTGAGAACTACCAAGAGCAGACAGCAACCCCAATTCCCTCACATGCTCCCAACTTTTGATAGAATAGAATAGGATAGAATAGAATAGAATAGAATAGAATAGAATAGAATAGAATAGAATAGAATAGAATAGAATAGAATAGAATAGAATAGAATAGAATAGAATAGAATAGAATAGAATGAGCTGGAAGGGACCTTGGAGGTCTTCTAGTCCAGCCCCCTGCTCAAGCAGGAGAACCTATATTATTTCAGATAAGTGACTGTCTAGTCCCTTCTTAAAAACCTTGAGTGATGGAGTGCCCACAAATTCTGGAGGCAAGCTGTTCCACTGGTTAATTGTCTTCACTGTTAGGAAATTTCTCCTTAATTCCAAGTTGCTTCTGTCTTTGATTAGTTTCCAATCATTGTTTCTTGTCCTGCCCTCCAGTGCTTTGGGAAATAATTTGATCCCTTCTTTTTTGTGGCAACCCTTCAAGTACTGGAATACTGCTATCATGTCATCCCTAATTCTTCTTTTCTTTAGACTAGCCAAACCCAAATCTCTCCAGGCCTTTGATCATCTTAGTTGCTCTTCTCTGAACTTTTTCCAAAGTCTCCACATCTTTTTTGTAGTATGGTGACCAAAATTGGTTGCAGTTTGATCCCAGTTTCAGATCAGGTTAATAGCAATAGTGATGCACATTCACAAAAAATCCATTTGAACACATGGTGGGAGAGTGGATATAGTGCTGGTGATGGCCAACAATGAGCTATCCAGAGAATCATAGGAAAGTGGGGGGGGGGGGCTTTTTCTGCAAGTGAGATTTGTACTCTCCATTTTTAAATGAACTTTCTAAACAATTACTTTGCAATGCTACTAATGCTAATTTCGATGAGTTAAGACCATTTTTTAATATTACATCTGACTTCCATTTTTCCATTTTTAATTGTAATGTCTTGTTCTTCAGATGAAATTATATTATTTTCCCAAATTGGATATCATGATGTTGTAGTGACAAAGGTTTTACAAAGCTTGTTATAACATTACAAACTCCACAGTTAACAAACATAATATAAAAAGGGTAGAAACAACAACAAAAAAGACAATAAATAAATAAATAAAGCCATAGAACCAATCAATCTCAGAAAAATTTTGGCCCAGTTTTGAATAGACCAAAGAATCAGTGATCATCAATTTTCCTTAGAGAATTTATCCCAACATTGATTTTTCTGCCATCCAAGGAATGGATTTATTTGTTAGTTTGTTTATATTTTTAATCCTTTGTGCATCTCCTTTTGCATAAACAGGATTTCCCAAGGCAGTTCATATAATTAAACTCTGCAAATATTTTATGTGCTCTTCTGACTATCAGAGGCATAATATGCAGATGATGAAACCAATCATGGCATGGAGGTAAGCTGCTAATCTCTGCCCTTGAAGAAAAAACTGGTTCATTCTATGGCTGTGCTCATATCTTTGGAATTCAAATAATTCCACCTTGTTTGAGACACTTGTTCTGATGTACACTCTTCTTGACTTTGTAATATCCCGAATCTGCATGCATATTAACTGAGAATATTCACAGTGGGAACGATCATCACTATCCTAACAATCCCTCCAAGATATAAAGTGTATTACGCTTTATTATCATTTGACTGACAGCATCAGAGGATATAAATGATATATGAAAGTACCCTCTGAGTCTACTTTCACTGCTTAGATGTCTTTTAAAAAAATCTCACTTTATTAGAACATTGAGCTAATAAATCCAGGTGATGCCTTCCTTCTCTGTCTAATCTATTGCAGAGAAATGGTGAATCACAGGTTTCTCCAGCTTGTCAGATCAATATATTTGCAGATAAGAAAGAGGTAGGTGCCCCTGAAAGATGAAAGCCACCGAGAAGATTCTTTTCTTATTCCAAGCATTGGTTGGTTGGTTGGTTGGTTGGTTGGTTGGAGTGATGCTCCATGGCCTAGGATGTGACCCTTGTATTGCTGCAGGCAACCACTTGTTTCCTTTCTTGCAAGTCCTAAAATGTGATACCTGGCAAGGAAGATGAGTCTCTGGAGAAGGGAGGCATATAAAATCAAATTTTTAAAAAAAAGATACTGAGGGGATACCAAGTGAGGCAAAGTAGAAAATGTGCAATTCGCAAAATGAAAGAAAAAGAAGAAAAGCAGGAATATAGGGAAAATAGAGTTGATTTAATGGCTTCTGCTAATTGCTTCAATGGTTTTTGATGGCTAGTGGCCTTTAAAGCTATGCAACTATTTCCCTCATTCTGATCTTTTTCACAGGTTTTTGGACTTCAGCTTCCATTTACTGTATTTTCTACAATGTATGGAAAATTGACCTCCAACCTATTTTAGGAGGAGGTATTGTTTTATTCTTGTTTTCCTCCACTTCCTCCCCAAGAGACACGCAAATTATAATGTTAGCCAGAGGCATTTTGTCAAAATAACAAAAATTTTGTGAAGGAAACCCTGCTGTCCCTTATATACTTATGAGCAATGTCACAAGGCACACACAAAAGGAGTTTGCACCTCAACATTGCAACTCTTGCTTCAGGATCTTCTCACTCTTTTGCCTTCCTGTAGACATTGCCATCCAAAGGGACCATGCCTACCCTACCCACAGTAGGTCTCTAGAAATGTTTCTGCAAGAACAGGAGTGAACTGGGATGAGAATCTGGTAAAGACTGTGGAAATAGAAGTGCTAAGACAGCAAATTCTGTCTTATTTGAATTCTGTCAAATTCGCAGCCTGCAGGCCGGATGTGTCACATGCTGGCCACGCCCACACCCGGTTTAGCAAAGAGAACAAAGTCACAATACTTCACATGATGATGCCATGACAACACAAGTTTGACACCCCTGTGCTAAGAGAATAGCAAATGAGAAGGCCTTTTTTATTTAAGGTGAAAATTACAAGCTCCCTTCACCCTCACTTGTGCTTCTCATATTCATAGTGACAACTCAAACAATAAAGCAATTCAACAGGACCCTTCCCAAAATAAGAACAGTGTTTGCACAACATACTAGATTTGATTAAAGCTGGTAAAGCTATGATAGAGCATAGCATGTTCTATCAACACAACATTAATAATTTGCTAATCTGGGTGTAGAGCTAGTGCAGTGCATGAAACCAGCTCTTTGTTACTGATGCTGCTGCTTTCACTGACTTTCTTGTCTGCTCATGACTCCCCAGGCTTCTTCTTTAGTCCAGCCAATGTTTTCACTCATGGAATTAGAAGCCAAGAAATGAGATGGGGAGGGTTGAGGAATGGGTTGGCTTCTGACCTGCCTGATGGTTCTACTTCCTCATGGCCAGAAGCCAAAAGTAGTTTGTGGAACTTGGAAAACAGTTTTGGCTGTGAATCTCCAGGCTGATTCAAAGGGCAACACATTTGTGGAAAATCCTGGCTTCTGTGAGAAATTACTGCTTAAACGTGCATTTAAATTATTGACAGGGAGCAGAAGGTGGCTGTTTTCCTCCCCACTCCATTTCTCATTTTCACCTTGGTTCCATCTACTCTTTTTCCTTAAGATGGTCATCAAAAAAAGAAATGTACCCACAGACTGGAGAATGCTATCTGAAATTTAATATGGTGATTGATACAGCAAGGTACCAGTTTAGAAATAACTATATAATGAAAGGCAGCATATTCATATGCAACTTTTGCCATTTCATGACTTCATAAGTATGAAAATATCACACTTCACTTAAGACAAGGGTGTCAAACTGGTGGCCCGCAGACTGGAGGTGTCCTGTGCAGGCCACGCCCACCCCAGCTTGTCACTTGATGCAATTGAGTTTGACCCCAGTGATTTATTTATTTATTTATTTATTTATTTATTTATTTATTTATTTATTTATTTAATTTAATTTATATGCCGCCCTATCTCCGCAGGACTCAGGGTGGCTCACAACAATAAAATATCCAATAAAAGCATGTTAAAATACATGTTAACCCCCCAAGTCCAGGCTGAACAACCATGTCTTTAAGTCGCGGCAGAAGGTGTGGAGGTCAGGGGCCAACCGGAGCCCCAGAGGAAGTTGGTTCCAGAGGGTGAGAGCACCCACAGAGAAAGCTCTGCTTCTAGGGGTCACCAGGAAGTTGGTTCCAGAGGGTGAGAGCACCCACAGAGAAAGCTCTGCTTCTAGGGGTCACCAGTCGACACTGTCTAGCTGACAGCACCCTGAGTAGGCCCTCCCTGTGAGAACGCACCGGGCGATGGGGAGCTGTTGCTGGTTGCAGATGGTCCGACAAATATCCTGGACCTAAGCCATGTAGGGCTTTATAGGTCATCACCAGCACCTTGAATCTCACCAGGAGGGCAACCGGCAACCAATGCAAGTTGTGCAGGAGAGGTGTAACATGGGTGTATCGGGAACCACCCATCACGACCCGTGCGGCTGCATTCTATACCAGCTGAAGCCTCCGGATTTAAGACCATTTCTTGTAAATTCTTTTGAAAGAATTTCAAAAGCAAAGTCTCTTATCAGCATAAGACTTGATCTTTTTCCTGAAAAACGCGTAGAACATGTTTTCTGAATAGTATTACTCTAAAACAGTAAAAACATCTCCCAAACAGCATGTTCTGCAGCCAATATCAAATTTTGCTGCTTAAGTTTATTCTATTCAAAACAACTTTATTTCAATTTTTTTACCCTTATACTGACTCTCACTTCTGCATGATAAACTACCTTGTTTGAAGAAATTTAGTTAGGAAATTACAGTGTGAAAAACATAAAAAAACAGCCTGCTGAGCATGCCCAATTCATTACCCCCCTTGCTAATTTAAGTCTGTACCCCAAGTGTGATTAATGTTTCCAGGTGTAGTGATTTGTTAGTGCTCACAGAGAAATTATAAATGGAAAAGATCTATAGCATTTAATTAATTGATGACAAATGATTCTTCTTTGCAATAAGCCCAGTAGTCATGTGCCAGTGTTGAAAAAGTAGATGTTTTTATTGTTCCAAAATGATTTTGTTATCTTTCAATCTCTTTTTAATAATAGCTGATGTGCTTTTGAATTCTTCCATAAACAGAATTTAAGAATAAAAGAAGAGATCAGCAGCTGATCAGTTGGATCTTGGATGAAATGTAGTTTGACAGTGGGTTTAAGGAGGCTTAAGGATGTAGAAGGAACATGTTAGTAGATTCCTGACTCAGACAAACTCAGTCCAACATATCCTGGTTGTTCAGTGTCAGAGCAAAAGACATGCAGAAAATGAGTTGATCTTGAAAATTTCCAAGTAACCTGATTGAGTTAAATTATAATTGATTTTCTATCTTAAACCAGAAACATCCATTATAGTCAATACAGACCAGAAGGTTACCTGATGTCTTCTAGCTATTTGGAATACAATATTCAGGGTTTTTTTGATAATGATGCTTGGGACTGCTTGGAATCCAATAATATGAAGCATCTGAGATTGCCTCTCCTCAACAGACACACACACACACACACACAACCACACACACAACCACACGAGTTTTTCAAACTCATTCAAAGTGCTTTAAGGCAGGTAGCTATGTTTCTCACTCTGCACTTAAGCAGATGTCTGAAAACTCTCAAATAGAGAATAATGGCAATGAGTCAATTGTTTTAGGATTCCTCCCCACTTGCATTTAATGATGGACTGAGCATTTCTTTGGCAACCTTTTCTGCAATATCCTAAAATTATTGCCTTTCTTTTATCCCACACCCAAGACAATCATGATGTGCCATCAAGTCATTGCAGACTCTGAGAGACCACATAAATAGACCATGACAAGCTGTCCCTAACCTGGTCTTCCAATGCTTCCCTCATAGCCATTGTAACTGAATCCATTCACCTTGCTGATGGTTGTCATCTTCTTTTCTTCCCTTTTCTTCCCTACCAATGCCATGTACCTAATCTATAATTTTAAAGCCATTTTTACCTGTTCTGATGTTAAAAATATGTTTTCTCTCCTAAATACCAAAGAAAAGCCAGGATTGTTTTACAATTAATGTAACTTGATGTGGCTACACTTGATGTGTAGTCAGTAGAGGCATTTTGAGGGACCTCTAGGAATTGAGATAAAGTCTAGTCCTTATTGGCTATTCTAGGATGAGCTGGGCATGTCTCCTTCATTACACTCCATGAGTGTCTTCTATGGCTATTTTGCTTTGGAATTGAATCTGAGCAGTGATGGGATTCAAATAATTTAACAACCGGTTCTCTGACCTAACGATTTCTTCCAACAACCAGTTCACCAATCTGTTCAGAAAGTTAACAACCGGTTCTCCCGAAGTGGTGCAAACTGGTTGAATCCCACCACTGAATCTGAGTTTTTCAACCCCTCAGTTGCCTCTGTCACATCTGTGTTTAGCAGCAGTGTGAACAGCCACTTGGAGAGGGGGAGAGGAAGAGAGAGATAGAGATGGAGGGAGGGAGGGAGGGAGAAGGCACATGTTTGTCAGCTGCATATTTGGGTTGTTAACTATTCAGACTAATGCAGCTATCTGAATGGGAAATTTGCTTGGAGAACTGGTGGGTACACATTTTGGAATTGGTTTTATTTACGATACAGATTTCCAGGCTCTTTCTTCTCTTTGTTTATTTTAATTTTATATTACTTTGGCATTACAAAACATATAAACCCATTTTGTGTGTTTGTGTAATAAAACACAAAAAATTATATGCTTTTGTGATTACAGTTACTTGCATTTAGGATAATTTAAGATAATTTGATATAAAATTTATACTGGATTTAGGATAATTGTACATTATCCCCAAATCCTCCAGTTACATGGAGGGTAGAGGAGATTTTTATTCCCACTCTAGCACTTAATACTGAGAAGTATTGCACATTCTATGTATAATAATTATCCTGGCAAATAAGCATTGATGGATCCTTCCTAAATTTGTCTAAATTCCTTTTAAGATCACAAACCCATCTTCTGCACTCTATAAGTAAATAATACTGTGTATTATTGCTGTTGTTTTGAATTTTATGATCTTTGCTTTCTTTTTCTTATAGGCTGACAGAAAATTGATGGCACAGCATTTACTGTACTCATCTTTATTATAGGCTCCCCCCTCAGATCTCTGTTTATATTTAAATTAGTGTTTCTTAACCTCAGCAATGTTAGCTCAAAAAAACTCCAGCAAGATGGCTGGGGAATTCTGGGAGTTGAAGTTTACACATTTTAAAATTGTTGAGGTTAAGAAATTAGAACGTGGAAATGGATATCCAAAATGGGATTCAAAATGTACCAACAGACTCCCCATAAAATTGTCTATCAAGACAAATAAAGCCTATCAAGACAAATATATACTGTACATAACTAGGAATCTTGAAATACCTCAAGTAGTTATAGATTTATGGTGCTTTAGGATTTTGTGGACTACGGCTGACTTCATCAGTCTTGAAGGTGCTTTGAGATGTAAGGGCCTGCCTCTCCTCTCCATTCGAGAAAGTAGAACTCTTTAAACAACTAGCATTTCAAAAGGAACCTTTTATTGAAGGAAAGAGATATCAAGACAAAGGAAGCAGGATCTGAGGATTCCTGAGCAAATCTGTTAGGTTAAGGCAGTTAGAAACCCCTCCCCTCAGCCTGGTGTTGAATAAGCCAATCCACAGTTGCGAAGTTGTTTTGAGAGTCGCCAGCTGAGAAGGTGATAAAAAGCTGTTGCCAGGCATCTCCTGCTGGAGGCTCTGGAGCTAAAACAAAACAGATGACCCCCCCCCCTTACATTCCCAAGAGGGTAAATCAAAGTACAGGATAGATAGGCACCAGGAAAAAGGCTATAAACTAAAGACTGCATCTAGGCCCTCTCCCCACCAGAACGGCAGCATCCTGATAGGGATCTATGGGACCTGACAGACACACTTGGTGGATTTTGTTGCAGTCTTGCCTCCAGAAATTGTGGATGTACCAATACTGGAGGTTTTTAAGAAGAGATTGAATAACCATTTGTCTGAAATTATATAGAGTTTCCTGCTGAAGCAGGGGGTTGGACTAGAAGACCTCCAAGGTCCCTTCCAACTCCTACTATTCCATTATTCTATTTCTGAATATTAAATGCTTGTAGGATCAGAGCAGAGTAGTATTTCCTGAATGCGTATAAAATGTGATCAAATGATATCTATTTTTTAATGTACACTAGAACTGCTGCATCATTAATCATTCACTTATGGGTTTTTCCCTGCCTCAGGCACTTAAGTTTGTTTATTGAAATGAAGCAGAAGATGGCAGTCCACAAATCCATAGAAGAAGATGCTCTGCTGGGATTCTGGGAGCATTTATCATCACACAAGGGTCTTCCTAGTACTGAGAGGACCCCAGCAATCTGCCCTTGAGGATTTTTGGGTGCTTAATCTCCATTTGGGATGCTGCAGGGATTGGTGCTCACTTCTCTCTTACTTAACATCTACTTGACAACATGGCATGACCTCATTCATCACCATGGGGTGAGTTATCATCAGTATGCTTCAAATACCCAATTGTACATCTGCGGTTCAGACAAATTAAGTAATCCTGATGTTTGGAAGCTGTGAGAATATGAGTGGGGTGCTAACTGACAAGACTGACAAGTGGTGTGAGAGTATGGATGTGATGCTAACTGACAACCCTGACAAGACTGAGTGGCTTTGGCTTTGGCAGTCCACTGGTTCTGGGGTTATATCATACCTGATCCGGGTAGGGTGGCACTGCTCCAAACAGACTCTATGCACCATCTGGGGTTCCTCCTAGTTTCACAACATCTGTTTGATGAGCAGGTAGCATTCATGTCTAGGAGGACCAGTTCTGCCATTGCTAGGACAAGGTGAGTAGAACAAGTGGAGCCGTGGTGGTTTCAGAACATTCAATGGCTGGATTTATACAATATTGTAACCCAGGGTTAATAAAGTACAATTGTTACGTTCACATAATATGCTACACTAAAACAATCACATTACAGATTAGGCTAATGGCTTGGTTCACACAGTGTGAAGAAACAACTGCATAACACAAATCCCTAATCCTATTTTGGCTTGCTTTAGCATCTTGTGAGATCATTGTTACTCACTTATTAAACAGCTTTTGCAAGTTTAAGTTTGGTACACTTTTGTAGTTTTCCCCCCAAAAAAGTTACACTACTTTTGCAAAAAACAGCTCAAAAACAGAACATATGAACAGCTGACAGAGAAGAATGTTTACCCATATTAACAGGCAGGTAGCCAGTTAATCATTTGAAGGAAGAAAAAAAAAGACCCCGAATTTATACAGATTTAGCATATGCTAATGTATATCTATAAGTACACTTTTATAAACAAGTTGTGTAATTTAAATAGAAACCCAATTCATCTCCCCACTGTGGAGAAGAATGTTACTCATTGAATAAGTTACCAGCTTAATCTGCCTGTCTAGTTGCTCACTGTTGAGTGGCTGCTTCCTAGTTTATCCTCTTCCAATACTATCAGCATTTCTTTCAAACAAGAAGAACATTTAGGGAAAAAAATATCATAGGTGGAATGATACGTTATTGTACTTATTTAGCCATCCTTTGATAACTGGGTAAAAACTAAATCAGTAAGATCTGATTAGTGCCCCATGAAAGCTCACCAGGAAATCCTTGGACTCTAGCATAGACTAGAAAGTGAAATATATAGATAGGTGGTAGACAGACGATAGATAGATAGATAGATAGATAGATAGATAGATAGATAGATAGATAGACAGACAGACAGACAGACAGACAGACAGACAGATAATAGACAGACAAATATAATGCACATGTAATGTACACAAAATGAAGTTGAGCTAACTTCATACAAATACTTGAAATCTTGCTTGGGAATGAGCCATATTAAATAAGCAGAATTTATTTCTCTGAACAGACATGTAGAGAATTCCATTGCTACTGTGAAAATCAATCAGTGTGTTGTATATGTAGAAGTTTATTTGATGTTGAACACTGAAATATCAGTGTTGAGTCCTGATCCAGGGCTTGCCATGCCTGGGGGTGGTGGGGATGGGAAGGGCATGGAGCAGCACACATCAGAGACAGTGATCACAATGATGGGTGAGGCTATGGCAGCAGGACATGTCATGCCAGTGCCAACCAGTCACTCGTCAGCAGACCACTCTCCTGGCCAGGTCTACGCAAGTGGCACCGGGTAGCAGACAATGGGGCAGGCACCCGGTATGAAGAGCGAGGAGGTGATGTCAGAAATGTGACTTCTGGTGGCCGTGCCACACAGCTGCTCACCAGCTGATTACCCCTGTGTCCATGCATGCACCTCCAGTCGGGATTCACAGAGCCCTAAAGTATGTCGCTGGCCCGACCAGACCACTGTGACTGGATGTTAGCCACAGGCAACCGGATGTTGGGCTATCAGTAGGTGTGTCAGGCCAGCCAGAGGGCGTGGCCCAGGACCATAAAGTACACTGGGAGGTGAGAACTCCCAGAGCTGACTTTGCACGGAACTGTATGTTATACACACCGTGTTCCAAGGTTCTGGCCTACTATTGGGGATTAAAGTCTGGGTTACTGAGCTGCTCGGTTTCCTGTGTGTTTGACAAATATGTCGAGCTGCTGTCGGGCTCAACAGTTTGCTTTGATCATTCCCAGTCTGGGTCTGGACCTTTGAGAGAAAGTCAGCACTTTTCTTTTTTCTTTTTCCCCTTGTTGTCTTCCAATGCTTTCAGGGTTGGTCAGAGAGGAAGCCAGTGCAATGGCTGAAGGGAAGAGGCTAGAGGTGGCTGTTGTGGAGCCTGCTGAGGAGGAAGAGTTGCTCAAGCCAGAGGCTTCAGAAGACAGCGCACAACTGGTTGTGAGGCTGAAGGAGTGTGAGGCACATAGAGCGGTGCAGCCAACAGAAGGGAAACAGGGCCCACAAGGCAGCGGTGGGATTCCCTTACCTTCCCTACCGGTTCACAAATGTGAGTGCATGCACCTCATCTGTGCATGTGCACAGCCTTCTGTGCATGCACAGTGCTCACACATTATGTTTGGGTGGGTGGGCGGAGCCTCCCACATTTGCTGCTACCAGTTTGCCCGATCTGGAGAGAACTGGCTGAATCCCACTACTGCCGCAAGGCCCAAGTGGCATAGTTCATCAGTGACTGGGGTTTCTTGGCCGCAGTTGCCTACCCCCCTCATTCCAGGGCTCCCTTGACCGATTGGTGGGAGAGGTGATGGATGGACAATGATGAGGGGGAGTGGAGTTACTCAACAGCCCCAGGAGGTAGCACCATGGATATATTGTGGGAGCAGTTCAGGGAGGCCAGCTTTTGGAATGCTCCATCCAGGAAGCTATAGGAGATGTGGCAGCCACACAGAGCGGGACCCCAGTCAGCTCTGCCTTTGCAAACCCAGTTTCATCTGGCTAGCCCAAAGTTCTGCCTGGACTTGGCCTCCAGCCAGTCCCATGATGCCATGCAGGAGGGCCTATGGGAGCAGAGTTTATCACTGACTGATTTGGTAGGACGACTGGAATGGCCCACAGAGAGGACAACCAAAGTGGGGGACAGTGGTGGCTAGGGCTGGAGGTGGCGCCCAGGGTCCCAGCAGCTGGCCCAACACCATTTCCTGCAGTTGTTGACCCATGCCAGGTGGATCGGTTCCTTGGGGACCCATGTGGCCACCTGGGATTGGCCCCAGCAATGGTGTGGGATCCATTATGCAATAAAACCATTACAGGCAACATTCAATGGGAATCCCGACCGAGTGGCCTTGTTCCTGAGCCAAGCCATAAGCCATTTGGACCAGTACACTTGGTTGTACCCCTCACAGTGGACAATGCTGGTAGTTGTGACTGAGATGCTGTAAGGTGAGGCTGCTGAGTGAGTGGCAGACTTGCACAGTGAACATGCCCGGGAGTTGGTGAACATGAGTCTTTTCCTGGAGGCGCTTCGAGTCTGGTTCGAGGATGGATCCCTTGCACAATGAGCGGAAGGAGACTAGCCCTGAAGCAAAGGGGCCAGCCAGTGTAGGAGTTATGCCAGGTTGCTGGCAAGTTAAGGGTCTGGCCAGAAAAGTTGTTGATCCATCAGTTCAAAGTGGGCATGGACCTTGATTTCTGACAAGCCTGTGTTTACTGGGGTCTTTCACATTGGCTGCAAGAGTGGTTTCAGGCAGTTATCGATTTGGATGCGGGGGATAGAAGATGCTGCCCTTTACTTCAGAATGACGAAAATAGCAGGAATCATGTCCCCCACTCCTGATAAGTGCACTGAAAGCCTATTTTGGGGGGCGGGGAATTGAAAATATCACATTTTCTTTGCATTGAATCAGAATGATTAAAAAACACTGAAGAAATATTTGCATAGCAACATAAAGCAGAACATACAGCAAAGGCAAGAAAGACTTTGTGATTCTAATCAAATAAATAAGTAAATATCAGACTATGCTATTTAAAAAATTATCTATCAGAATAGAAAATGGACTTTATTTAATTAGCTTTAGAATGCATGTTGACTGCATCTGTCCAAGCCTATTACATCTCCTTCTGGCTTTGTTAGCTAATGAGAATAAGTGGGTCTGTCCCTTTCTTTTAAAGAAAGTAAAGAAAAGAAGATTCCAATCCAATAATCTGTGGTTATTGGGAAGCACTATCATAATAATAATCTTCACAGTATCCTGAATTGCAGATTAAACCAACAATTCATTGCATGGTATCATATGCTATAAATGGTATAAAATGTTCTCTGGTGATATTTCTGCATAAAATTGTAGTAGTTATAATAACACTAAAGAAAAAAAATGTTCTTCTGAAACAGTAAAGACCTCTCTGATTCTTCATTCTGTGAACATTCAGTGGCCAATCAAAAGTTCATAGGAACTCTGAAGTAGATTTAAAAACAATAGTTTTCTGGTTCCCATTCTTAAAAACTGACTTTAGATAGTCTTAATAATTAATATCCATGAATAGTCCAATTCTTCTTAAAATTATCTAGGAGCTAAAGAACTTTTAATGGCATGTTACCATTAAATGCCATTTAATGGCATGTTACTTACCTTTACTATCAGTTTGCAACGGAAGCATGTGTGCCCTCTCACTTTGCTCTTGCTTCGCTTGCTTGCACACTTCTGCGCATGTGCAGTTCACCCATGATGACATCGTGGCAGGTGGGTGGAGCCTCCTGCCAATTTGACTACCAGTTTCCATAGAACCAGACCCAACTGGGGGCAATCCACCAATGACATGTTAGGATTTATTCTGGTTGGCACAGAATAAGATGGCAAAATGGCATTGATCATACCCTTAGATGATCTCTGGTGGGAGCGGGATGGGGGCTGTGTGCCCCAAACCCATACTCAGTTTGACCTCTCAGCATATTGCCCCCAGCTATATGAGTCTCATTTTACCGGACTTGAAAGGAAGTCTGAGTCAACCTTGAGTTGGTCAGGATTGAACTCCTGGCAGTGAGCAATGAGTTAACCTGCAATATTGCATTCTAACCACTGTGCCACCATGGTTTTATGGAGTTTCTGATTATGCAGCAAACATTAACTCATCAATGTAGCAAACTCAATTAAAGAAATGGATGGGGAGATTAGTTGCTCTCTCACTCAGTGACTATGGGGCTCTCATTTCCCATTTGTAGTTTTGCAATGCATTGAGGTTGATGCTTCACAATAATATCCTTGGCTGTGAGCATTTCTTTTGATCCGTGTTCTCTACCTCTAGGGCAATTAACTATAAAATGAAGAAGAAGAACACTTGTATAATACTCTTGTTCAGAAATGCTTCTACATAGTTCCATCTAGTATTCTATACCAATCTTTGGGGAACTTATGCAATTCTTATCGCTTACATTTCATGAAACTATGATAAACAAGCAAATAATGCCTGTACAGATAAATTGAATTTCTTAAGTGGCAGGAATGGCAAGCAATTTGATTCTTGTCATATCCGAGGCTTAGTAGAGTGCACTTAGAGCAGTAGTTTTCATGATCTCCAAAGGAACTATAGGCAGATTTGAAACTGCTTGCACACACAAATTATAGTTGGACAGTTATGCTTAATCACTTTGCTGTGCTGGACTCATTGTGTCATCACCATGCTTCATATGCTTACCTATTCATTCTCAGTACCTCATTCAACTTTTTCCTACAAGGAAGTTTGAAGTCTCTCTGTGGGAGGATAGGTTAGGAGAGCAGGGATCCCAAATGTGAAGGCAGATGAATTCTGGGTTCTCTGCTATATTTTCCATTAGACAAGGTAAAAAAAGTCACTGGGCTATGGCAAGAAGGATATCTGGAGGTGTACCATGGCAGCCAGATTCTCAGCTTGTGTTCCCAATCAGCAGAATGGGGAAAGTCTGCTTGGTGGTAGGAGAAGAAATGATGGTAGTTGATGCTACCAATATCACCATATCCTGCTTCTTCTATTTGTGAGAATCTCCATAGCTGGGAAAGCCAGAAACAATGGTGCCAACCTTCCTTGCTCACCAAAGTAGCAGAATGATAGACAAAAAGGGGCCTGCCACTTTGCTCTAAATAGTTGGTGTATTACTCAAATTTATCATGAGATGATAAATAAGTGTCATTAGATTCACACCTCCAATACCTCCAATACCTAAGAAGGATGAGTCAACAGGGATTTATCTCTCTCCTTTTCTGTTACCTCTTCCTTGGTAAAGGAGAACTAGAAGGAGAACTAAACTCTTTGGTTTTTCTCCTTCACGCATTGGACTTTGGCGGGGGCAGGTTAAAAGCCATTATGGAGGGGGGGAATTCTCTTTTCTTGAAAAAGGATGAAGAAGAATGAATACAGGGGGCAACTTCTGATACTGTGCCAAGTAGTCTTCTCCTAAATTGGGTCAATGGAAGAGGTGAGGAAGAAGCTGTCTTTGGTGAAAAGGATTTCAGAGAGTTTTAAAGAGGGTTTTTTTGTGTGTGTGGAAAGAGATGGTCCAGGGAGACTGGTTCTTTCGAGATGAGAGCCTCACTTGGGATAAGGAGGTAAAAAGGAGTGAATTGAAACAACTGTGGCTGGGATTTCTGATAAAAGACTGTTGGAGAAATCCCACAGTCATTAAACTTTCCTTCAATACCAAATGGCTTGGAAGTTTAAGCAGAAGCGACAAGGGAATAAATGTGTCTTCCTTGGAAATAGAAGCCTGTCTTTCAACTATGGTACATTGCCCTTCAGATGGTACTAAGCAAAGTGCCAAGCATCCCCCACATTAGCCAGGCTAGCCTCAGCTGCTGGGAGTTACAATTCAGCACCATCTGGAGGACTACCAATTTGGGATTACATTTTAAATATTAAAAGTGCTAATGAAATTTATTTATCATGTTAGGAATCATGGCAGTGCAGAGTTTGTGAACTCCTGATTGAGAACATATGGATATTTTTCCCTCCCTTCTATTTTGGATGAAAAAAAGTCAACACAGAGGGACTAGCTGAAAATTGCAGAAACAAATTATCTCAGGCTAGAAGTTGCAACTTTTAACCTTAGAGTGTGATTAAAAGCAGCCTTTCATAAGCCACGAAGATAGTTGTGGAATTAATATACAATGCCAACATATCCATATTTCTGTCACAGAAATTAGAGCGAGGGAGTTTCAGAAAGACAATTTGTCAACAGGTTCATAAAGGAGGGAGCAGATTGGAGGGCCAATCTTCCATTTCTTTTGCTTTCTAATGGAATTGACAATGACTTATGATCTGAAGTATACCAAGAGTTTAGATGGACGGGAAAAATTATTGGGAAGCTTTGCTCTCTGACAGAAGGGAGGATTGGCATTTAATGGCACATGAAATCCCCCCATCTGGCTTGAACAAAGCTATTATTTTCTCTAAAGAGTTGTACTAACTGAGAAACCTTTTCTTTCTTTTCATCCTCTTTTCTTCCTACAGGCACCATGAATCTTCCTTTCAGATGTGAGCTCAGTGGGAAGCAGTCCAACTTGAGCACCTTGGTGAAGAGATAATTCACCATCTCAGAAAGATTTTCATTTCCATTTGGTGGAGGGTCCTAAAAAACAAAGCGGCAGTTTATCCACTGCATCATATTTTGGAATGAAATCATCTTTGGAGTTATCTTAGCTATGCAGAGGTGAATTGATAACTATTGTGTGTACATGCAACTCTTACCATCTGTAGAGCTTCTCACACAATCTGGGTTGCCAACATTAACTCTATTAACTGTGCTGAGACTTATATAAACATTCATTTTATTTGTATAATATATGACATTAGTGTGTAGAACATTGATGCTCTACCAATCATAACCTCCCTTTAGTCAGTTTCCAGTATTCTAGTGTTGGAAGACAATATCTGAAAGAGACTTACTATATACAAATTATCTTGAAGTCATGCCTTATTCTTATTAGTTTGGCCCTTTTATCATTCAACTGTTCAATGTATCTGTTCAATGAAATTACTTCATACTCAATATATAGTTCATGAACAATATTTGTCAATACAGTAGAACTCCTTAGTTTTAAAGGTGACACATTCTTTTTCTGCAATAGGCTGACATGTATCAATCTGGACGTTATAAATATTAGATTTCCACCTTTTCAGTTACATTACAATAAGTTTGCTTTCCAAGCACAGCATCTCTTTTTCTATTTCCATATGGTTGTGCATATGGTTTTAACAATTAAGAGCATACTAATAGAACGTGAGGGACATGGTGGCTCAGTGGCTAAGACACTGAGCTTGTCGATCGAAAGGTCAGCAGTTCAGCAATTCGAATCCCTAGTGTTGTATAATTGGGTGAGCTCCTGTTACTTGTCCCAGCTTCTGCCAACCTAGCAGTTTGAAAGCACGTAAAAAATGCAAGTAGAAAAATAGGGACTACCTTTGGTGGGAAGGAAACTGCGTTCCATGCGCCTTTGGCATTCAGTCATGCCGGCCACATGACCATAGAGATGTCTTCAGACAGCACTGGCTCTTCGCCTTTGAAATGGAGATGAGCACCGCACCCTAGAATTGGGAACAACTAGCACATATGTGCGAGGAGAACCTTTACCTTCTAATAGAATGTGAATATGAAATCTATCATCTATACTATTTTACAAGGTGTATAGATGATGTAATATATAATTACATTAGTAAAATGTAATTTTACTAATGTACATTATCTTTACTGATAAAGAGGTTTCTGATTAATCCAGAAAAGTCACATCTTGTATCAAAATGAACAACTGTTCTGCCCCAGCTACAGATCCCAAAGAACACAGCACACACAAATTCTGAACAAAACTTAGTTTACTCAAATAACGCACTTTTAGCAAATGCTGGCTGTTAATAAGCCCCAAGCCTTACTCTCGAGGAGACCTCCTCCTGAGGAACCACTCCTGCCTTTTGGCAGCTCTGCGTGCCCGTGCATTGAGAAGAGGCTCCTCCTCTTCATCCTCTTCACTTAAACGAACTTCTGGAGGTTCTGAAGGCCCTGACTGAATCCCTGCCTCTGGCACCACATCTTCTCCAGCCTCCTCGCTGTCCGACTCAAGCGCCGGCTGCACAGGCTGCTGGTGCAGCACCACACCAGCCTCCTTGTCGTCGGGATCAGCAACAATCCGCGCAGGCCGCTGGCGGGCCACAACAACAACATAGCTCCAACCTCAGAGATTTTTAAGAAGAGATTGGACAACCATTTGTCTGAAATGGTATAAGGTTTCCTGCCTGAGCAGGAGCCAGGTTGGAGTAGAAGACCTCCAAAGTCCCTTCCAACTCTGTTATTCTATTCTAAATACTTTTTATTCATTTCACTGAAACTGGAAATAAACAGATCTTTGTATTAGATTGATTTTTTCCCCCTTTCTGGTTAAAGACTAATGACATTCCTTTCCCATTTTCACATATGCTAATTTCTGGACTGAAGTCAAGTACATTGCTTGAAGGAAACACTATCCCTCCACACACCCCATATTATGGTGGTGATATTGGAGTGTTGCATTATTATTATTATTATTTATTTATTTATTTATTTATTTATTTATTTATTAAATTTCTATACCGCCCTTCTCCTTTCGGACTCAGGGCGGTGAACAGCCAACTAAAAGTGCAATATACAAAAGTTAAAAGCAATTTAAAATGATATAAATAAATTTGGCCCAATTTTAAGTTAAAAATCAATAACAAAAACTTTAAAACCGACATGGGGTCAGGCCAGCCCAGCTAACCGAAAAAGATGGGTTTTAAGGGCCCGACGAAAAGTTACTGGATGGATTTTACTTATCTATCCTTCTTGAAGACAACAACTGATATGACTGATATTGTTGAGCTGAGTCATAAGCATCACTTAGCTACTGGCAGTACTTTTATTTAGAGCTTATTTCCTTGTTCTTCCCATTCTTTATATAAACAACAAATACTGACTTCCAGATTCATCAATGCTTTGCCTGGGAGGCAATGGGTAAGGGAGAGCTTGTACCATTATGTTGTTCCAATCTTGTACTAAACCAGTAAGGCCACAGAATTAAAGCATATACTGTACTACCAGCTGAGCAGCCTAGTACTGTTGAACAATTAATGCACCAGCTGCTGGTTGTTTCTTTCATTCTGTGAAAGATGTAATTGGCAACCTCTTTGTGTCTTATTGTGCTACACAAGCAGATTTGTGTTTGTGGCAGGGAATCATTTGCATGTAGCTTGATCAGGGTTATGTGAGTAATGAAAACATGAAAACAGCTCCACTGATCTTGGTATTTCTTGAGGGATATCTGTATAGTGAGATTAGAAAGAAGAGGGTGAGCTCACGTTAATCAAAAATGGCTGATAACTTCCTCTCTAATCCCACCCGGTCATCCGATTTCACCTCTGAAGAAATGAGCTTAACACCTGTTTTAAACACAAAATTGCTGTCACTGGATTCTGTCAGCTTAAGGGAAAGCAACTAGGTAGTTATGTGGCAGAAAACCAGAATATTCACCCAGATCCATACCATAACTGGGTGAAAATTGAGGAAAGGGGTGATATAGGATAAGAAATGCACAGGATCTATTTAGCCGATAGATTTGAGCTTGGACCTCACAAGTTGTTTTTGTTTTACAACTATCTTATTGACTTGATTTAAATGACTAGAATGGGTTACCAACAGTAGCAAAATTCGGTGTACTTGAAAATAGCTTGAGTTGAGGAAATTTGTTCTGTTCTATTTTTAAATGATAAATTAGAATTCTGGTAGTTAATATGCTAACGCTGCATTTTAGTGCAGAAAAACAAAAATTGCTTCAGGTGAGTTTTTATTTAGTTAGGTCTTCTCATTTGTTTCCCTTTTTTTGTGGTGGCATTTTCTTTTCGGTAGCCGTACCGGTTTTGATCACAATAGAGATTACTGAATCTTTAGCAATTGAGTAAGATTCAAGCTTCTCCTTTGAAACAGAAAAAAAAAAGTCAGGCATAAGGGCATTTTCGCAGTGATATGAGTAAATCCTGTTAGCATGTAATGCAGCTGTTGTAAAGTTAATACTAAAAAAAAAAAAACCCTCAGAGACAACCATTTTCAAAGCAGCAGTCAATATGCATTGCATTTTGATCAACACAACTCTTTTACTTCTAAAAATATTATTTGATTTATTTATCAAATAATACATTGTGCTCTTATCTTTAAGAGGATCTTATACACAACTAGTAAAAGAGGGGGGAAAACCAAGCCTTAAACTAACCACAATAGATGAGTTTCACAACAGAATACAGAATACAGAAGTAGCTCACCATTTTGACTGAATATATTATGTAAAGCTGAACCTAATCTTACTATGTATTCTTTTCATGTAATCTGGGACACAGGTTTGTTTTTTTTTTAATTTTATTTATATGCCACCCTTCTCTGAAGACTCAGGAAGGCTTACAATGCGTTAAACTATAGCCTTCATACTTTTGTATATTTTATACAAAGTCAGCTTATTGCCCGCACAACCAGGTCCTCATTTTACCCACCTTAGAAAGGATGGAAGGCTGAGTCAACCTTGAGCCTGGTGAGAATTGAACTTGCAGTAATTGCAGGCAGCAGGATGTTAAATGCTGCCTTAGTAGGAGGCATTAGCCTCCTACGCCACTCAGGCTCCTCAGGTTTAAATATTCTTTATTTTCAAGAAAGATTCATAAACTTCCCCATAGTTCCCTATAGTATGGTGTTATTTATCTTGATAGGCTAGAGTTTTAAACTTTTCTGGAAAGCAAAACCTATATTCAATTTTCAGATAACAAACTAAAAGTAGTCCTCACTTTTTGATCTTAATTGGGACTGGGAACTCTTGTCGCTAAATGACTTGGTCATAAAGTAAAACAATGTGACAGCCCCACTTACAATGTCATTAAATGGGGCTATAGTCATTAAAGGAATCACTGCTGATTGTTAAGCATGTTGTCATATGACCATGACTTCCTGCCAGCTTCCCTGCTGACGTTGATTATTGGAAGACAGCTGTGAAGGTCACAAATAGTGATCACATTACTGTGGAGCACGGCAACCACTGTAAATGTATGCTGGTTTCCAAGTGCCTGAATTGCAATCACATGACCATGGGAACACTGTGACAACCACAACTTGGAGGACTGGTCATAAGTCTCTTTCTTCAGCATTGTTATAACTTTGAATGGTCACTGAATAAGTAGTTGCTAAGTGAGGACAACCTGTACAGGTATAGATTTATTGACATTACCTTGTTTTCCCCCCAAAATAGGCTCTACCTTGAAAATAAGCCCTAGTTCGATTTACACACCTGCACCTAATAAGCCTTTCCCCAAAAATAAGCCCTAGTAAAGCAAGATGGATGTGGCCAGCATAGGAGGTGGTGAGCGCGCATGGGCTGACAGTGTCTGGCATCAGCATCAGCCTCAGCCCACGCAGCACAGGTGAGTTGAGTACCTATGCAAGCAGCAGGCAGAAACAAAGGCACGGGGGGGGGGGGGAAGGCAGGTGATCTGGAAGAACCACACAGGCCACGAGAAAGCTCAGCGGTGGTGGGCTGGAGTGGTGGGTGGCCATGGGAGACTCATCTTCATGTGGTGACAGCAGCAGCAGAGAGAAACAGAGGCACAGAGGGAGGGAGGTGATCCAGATGCACTGCGTGAGCTGAAAAAAAGCCAAGTGGTGGGCTACCAGAGCAGCAGGTGGCCACGGGTGGCTCTTTTTCTCATCTCTCGGCTTGCCTGCAGCCTGTGCAGTGCATCGCGATCATCTGCCTTCCACTCCATACCTTCCACTCCATGCCTTCCACTCCATGCCTTCCACTCCATGCCTTCCACTCTGCACCAGACTCATAGTGTGCTGACCAAGGGACCAGTTGGCTGCAACTGCTGCCAGATACCATCAGTTGCCACGTGCTTGCCAGCTCTTATGTGCTGATCACCCTGAAATCATGTTTCCCCAAAAATAAGCCCTTTTGTTTATTTTGGGGCCCAAAGAAAATAAGATCGGATCTTATTTTTGGGGAAACATGGTATGTGTCAATAAATTCCCATAGAGAAATCTGCAGAAACTATTCATCTGTCAGCTCTCGCAACTAAACCAGACAGGAAATACAGCTGGATGAACTAATTCTGCTTTATTGTAAGGCTACAGTAACAATATCTCGCAAGTCTGAAAGTACAAACTCCCTGCCACCATTTTAACTACTTGATCAATTAGAGGGGGTCCTCCTTTAGTTTCTTTTTCTGACAGTTAAGCCACTGAGGTCTCCTACTTCTTGTCTGATTATTGCCTAAGCATCATCCCTTCCCTAAACACTCAAAGAGCCATTTGGATCCATTTCCCACAGAAAAGAAAACACCAGGAGCCACAAAACCTGGGTGGGCATGGCCAACTCCACTTCACTCACTTCCACCAGTCACATGACCACCACCCCCAGCCATGCTTTTATTCTTTGTATATATGTAGGAAAGGGAATTTGCTATGATGTTGTTCTCAGTCATATTTATTTAATGGAATAATTAAACATACTTTATTATGGTACATATTTGCAATGGTACATATGGTACATATTTGCAATGTCCAAGATTATAGTTAGAAGTTGCATTTGGGATAGTCATAACTGAGGGGGGGAAAGGCTGTATTCACAGCAAGGACTGTTTTGCTGATTCTGTTATTAGTTACCCAGTTTTCACATTGGCCAAGTCCACATTGGATCATACTTAAGTTAGCAGGATAACAGCCATCAATTTCCAACAGAGGGGCGACAGAAGCATGATATTCTTTAGGTTGGGACCTCTATTTTTTCTCAGATTAAATTATTGATTCAATCTGAGAAAAAATAGAGGTCCCAATCTAAAGAATATCATGCTTCTGTCACTCCTCTATTGGAAATTGATGATTTAGACAAACATTTTTATGAATATATAATATTAAAATATATAAAAGCCCAAGCATTTTAAATATTAAAAACATATTTTTAAAATAATATATTACGGTAAAGAGGTATGCAACTATGATAAATATAAGGAAAGCTAAACGGATGGAATGAATGTAAAACCAAATCACATTTAAGATTGTTCTGCAGCAAATAAACTTCAGAAATTAGTTAGCGATGAATCTGGCTTTGAAAAAGTAAGATTTATCAGATAACCTTTTCAGCAGAGACAATGTGTGTGTCTGAAAGCACTTTCAGGATGTTTTTTAAGTCTTTTAATTCTCCTCAGATTTCTTAATGAGCTAGCTCCACCTCTCATACCAAGATTTATAATTGATTTTTAATTAAAAAATCATCAAGCAGCACTTGACAAGCCATTTTCTACCTCAGTACAAACATTTTCTTGATTAAATTTTAAATATAGTCAACATCCTGTAAATCAGAAATGGTCTCTGTTCTTTCCATAGACACTTAATAGTTGTGACAGATTTACTATCTGTCAGTAATGGCCATTTAACGTATAGTGAAATGTATAATAACAATAGGCTTCTAAATCAAACTCTAATAAAGCTACATCTACAGTCACTAGGGCAGTTTGGTCTAGTTGTTAAGGCACTAGACTAGAAATCAGGAGATTGTGAATTCTAGTCCTGCTTTAGGCATGAAAGCCAGTTGGGTGACTTGTGCCACTCTATCAGCTCACTTCTCCTCACATGATTGTTGTTTTGAGGAAAATGAGGAGGAAAGGGTATAAGGTATGGGGCCAACTTGAGTTATTTATAAAAATAATAGAGGTGTGATATAAATAAGTTGTTTTTTGGATGGCTGTTAATTGACTTCCCAAACTAAATAATGCCAGTGGGGTCAGTGTCAGGATGAGATGAGTGAGGCAGGAACCAGAGATTACCAGACTATTATATAAATATACAAACATTCAGCTTCAAGGCTACCAAGCAGCATATCACGTATCTATTAATATGGAAAGTAGTAAGAAGTCATGCTTTTAATGCCCTGACAATTAATGAAACACCCTAACATATTTACATTAACATCAGGCAACTTCATTTTTGCCAGCCATAAAGATTCTAGTATAATTCAGATTACATTCTAGTTTATAATCTAGTCTTTGAGATTTTTCACCTAAATCAAGGTAAAGAATTGATCTAAGCCATGAAATATCAGGAGGACCCCTGTTTTATTGATAAATCCAGACAGGAAGAAGCCTCCTACCTAAAGAGATAAGGTTATTTGACAATTCCATCTCTCGGTGGGTTTGCAAAACCTTTAAAGTGAAATCAGCAAATCCAAAATGTTGGTATGTTGGATCTTTGCCTGACAATGGCTGTTGAACGCATTTTGTTTGACTGATGCTCAGTGGTGGGTTTCAAATTTTTTTACTACCGGTTCTGTGGGTGTGGCTTGGTGGGCATGACATGGCTTGGTAGGTGTGGCTTGGTGGGCATGGCAGGGGAAGGATACTGCAAAATCCTCATTTCCTCCCGATCAGCTGGGACTTGTGAGGCAAAGAATACATGGGAGTGGGGCCAGTCAGAATTTTTACTACCTGTTCTCCAGAACTGGTCAGAACCTGCTGAAACCCACCTCTGCTGATGATGAAGAGTAAAATGCTGCTTCCTCATTCCACCCATAAACACAAATTTAAATTTATCTCAGTTATTGAGAATGAAAGGGTATCAATGGTCAGAAAGACACAAGAGTCAATGTGATATGTTATTCAAGGTATTGGACTGGAAATGAAGAGAACTGGGTTCTAGTATTCTCAGTGTGGTCTTACTGGTAAAGTATGGTACTGCACCAGTATGATACTAACACTGACTCAACTGTGTCTTGAGGCTTTCTTTCTTTTTTCTTTTTTCTTTTTTTGCAAAGTGATTAGGGATAGTTATTTTATTTAAATATGCCCTGTACCTTTAAGACTGCTTATACTGTTCTGAATGAGTAAGAGAATGAGTTACTAGTTCACAGCAAGTCTCTCTGTAGCACGAGTGTCAAACTTGCGGTGTCACGTTGCTGTCACGGGGTGTTTCACGATGTTTTTTTTTCCTTTTGCGGAGCTGTGGTGGACGTGGCCTGCACCAGTGGTGAAATCCAAATTTTTTACTAACGGTTCTGTGGATGTGGCTTGGTAGGCGTGGTGTGGCTTGGTGGGCATGGCTTGGTGGGCATGGCAGGGGAAGGATACTGCAAAATCTCCATTCCCACCCCACTCCAGGGGAAGGATACTGCAAAATCCCCATTCCCTCCCCACCCTTGGGGGAAGGGTATTGCAAAATCTCCATTCCCACACCACTCTGGGGCCAGCCAGAGGTGGTATTTGCTGGTTCTCTGAACTACTCAAAATTTCTGCTGCCGGTTCTCCAGAACCTGTCAGAACCTGCTGGATTTCATCCCTGGCCTGCATCCGGACTGCGGGCCACCTGCTCTAGAGCCTAAAGAAGGAATTTGTCCCATTGATTTCAATAGCTTAGTGTTGTTTAAATTTATTCCTATAGCTATGTAATATTCTGTCTATATGGTAACTGTTTCTTTTTTGCAAATGGTGAAGCTATTTTTGCTTGCTCATACCTAGGGTCTTGATAAAAAAAAACACACAAATATATAGAAGGTTGGAAAATTGATTCCAGGTTTGGTTTGAAGTAAAATGGAAAAATACTGGAAATCTCAATCTTAGGAAAGCCAGCTTCTAGAACTGTGACAGACTCTGTTTTATTACTTTTGTTTCTAACTTCCAACTGTCCCAAAAAAGCATTGCCAATCCCTAGTTTAATGAAGGCAGTTTGCTGTAACATACCCGATTTTTTGTCTTCTGTCACCACACTGGTGCCCATAGTTCTTCTGCCAGATACAGCTGTGTCACTTTACCTAAGGGAAAGAATTGTCTCTGAGCAACAGTTAATTTCTCATCATTGCGTCGCTTCTATTTTTTTTTCCAGTTTTGATATCAGAATCCAAGGAATGATGGAAGAATTAATACTTTGATGCATTCAGTTGAATTACCTATTTCTTCAATGTTACAATTTAGTTTGCAGCTCAAAAACTGAAAAAAAAGCAATATTCTGATTTTTTTTTAAATGGGCACTGTAGGATAATATATTATAAATTCAGAGAAAAATACAATCAATCAATCAATCAGGATAGAGCTGGAAGAGACCTTGGAGGTCTACTGGTCCAACTTCCTGCTCAAGCATTTGCCCAATACCATTTCAGACAGGTGTCTATCCAGTCTTTTCTTAAAAACCTCCAGTAATGAAGCACCTACAACAGGGGTGGGTTCTAAATTTTTTTACTACTGGTTCTGTGGGCGTGGCTTATTTTGTGGGTGTGGTTTGATGGTCATGTGACAATTATTTAGGATTTAGCAGAGGTACTGGTCTACCAGGCTTTTAACTGCTTTCAGAGCTGTACCGATCTACCCATTTATTTTTTGCAGGCACTGATCTACTCATGTATTTTTGCAGGCACCGGTCTACTCATTTGTTTTCTTTTAACTCTGATCAGCTGTAGGGCGGCCCTTTGAAGCCCCACGGCAAGAGTTTAAACAGGTTTTTTCCCTCTAGCCATCAGCTGGGACTCAGGAGGCAGCAATAGATTGGGGGTGGGGCCAAATAAAAGGTAAGAATAATGCAGGGGGGCACAGGGGGTGGGGGCGGGGGGGCAGAACCGGTTTGGTGACCTCATATTGTCACCACTACTGGCTCGGGAGAATTGGGCCGAAACCGGAGGAACCCACCACTGACCTACAACTTCTGAAAGCAAGCTGTTCCAGTCGTTAATTGTTCTCACGGTTAGGAAGTTTCTCCTTAATTCCAGGTTGCTTCTCTCCCTGATTAGTTTCTATCCATTGCTTCTGGTCTTGCTGTCTGGTACTTTGGAAAATAAGTTGACCCCATCTTCTTTGCGGCAGCCTCTCAAATACTGGAATACTGCTATCATGTCACCCCTTGTCCTTTTCTCTAGACCAGCCATATTGACGCGGCGCTCCCATGTAACACCTCTCCTGCGCGAACTGCATTGGCTCCCGTTGGTCTTCTGGGTGCGCTTCAAGGTATTGGTTCTCACCTTCAAAGCGCTCCATGGCTTAGGGCCAGGGTATCTACGAGACCGCCTGCTGTTACCGATAACCTCCCACCGGCCAATACGCTTTCACAGAGAGGGCCTCCTCAGGGTGCCGTCGGCCAAGCAATGTCGGCTGGCGGCCCCCAGGGGGAGAGCCTTCTCAGTGGGGGCACCCGCCCTGTGGAATGAGCTACCTCCCGGAATACGACTGATCCCGGACCTCTGGACCTTCCGTAAGGCCCTGAAGACATTTTTATTCTATCAAGCGGGCCTAGCCTAAATAAACTTTTTACTGGGATTTTAAATTTTATAGGATTCGAGGTTTTAAATTGGGAGGCTGATCGATTTAATGCATTTTTAAATTATCTTAACTTTTGTATTTATGTATCTTAATTTCGGCTGTTCACCGCCCTGAGTCCCATTTGGGAGAAGGGCGGTATACAAAATAAATAAATAAATAAATAAATAAATAAATAAATAAATAAACAAACAAACAAACAAACAAATCAATCAATCTAATTCTTGCAACCGTTCTTCACAAGTTTTTGTGTCCAGGCCTTTAATCGTCTTAGTTGCTCTTCTTTGCACTTTTTCCAAAGTCTCAACATCTTTTTTTGTAATGTAGTGCCAAAACTGGATGCAGTATTCTAGATGTAGTCCTACTAAGCATTTATAAAGCGGTATTAATACTTCATGTGGTTTTGATTCTATGCTTCTGTTTATGCAACCAAGAATTGTATTAGCTTTTTTGGCTGCTGCCGCACACTGCTGGCTCATGTTTAAGCGATTGTCCACTAGGACTCCAAGGTCCCACTCCCACGTATACATTTAGAATTTAGTAATACATTTAGAAATCTATGTTTAATGAATATTACTTTTAATATTATTTATCTTATGTAGATCATTAGTAATATAAAATTGCATGACAGTAATGGCAGAAATTATATAGCAAAAGCAAACATTATTGTCAAACATTGGATGTTGTCGCATGCCATCTGTTAGCTATTTTCCAACTCTGAGTTCATGTATCCTTAAAGATATTTTTGCAAAATTCTTGCAATATGTCCACAAATAAATTCTTCACATTTTACAAAGTCATGGAATAGTACGTTGAGAGTCCACCTCTTTTCAGCATCGTTTGACAGCTGATGACATGACACCCAAGAGGAAAATCTTGAGACCACTTTCAGACAACTTTTAAAAAATGCCTTTGGGTCTCTCTTGGCAATTCTGCGTGACACAAGTGAATTAAATTAATGCAGGAAACAAAATAGAATAGGGACATTTAAAACTGATTGTTTATTCTACCCAACCTTGGATTTATGTTTGCAATTCATACTCCCAAAGTGCAAAAGGCTGTTATGTGTGAAAAGGAAAAAGTAGTCTGCAGTTAGAATGGAATGGCATTTCTTTTCTAGCTGTCTGATCAAAATTCTCAAAAAGTATTCCAAAAACGCAGTCTTTTCTTACAGCAAATCTCATGGAAGTTAATGAGACTTGCTTACAAAAATGTCCATCTGAGCTCGAGGTGGGGGTGGAAGAAAAGAGAATAAATAATTATTGTTCCTCCCCATAGAGGGGAAACAAAAGAACTGACTTTTTATTTGAAAGCGGAGAAAAAAAGGGAACTTTCTCCATCAGTGGTTCAGCGATCACTTCTCATATATTACTTATGATATTTCACAGTATGCAGATAGCAGTTTCATCCATCTGAATGTCTTTCCTTAATACACTTTTGAATGTTTAACATCAGTATTGTTTGGTTGACCAAGTAAGAGATAAAACTACAATGATCTGATGGCAATTCTACAAAATTGACTTTTAAAAGGGGGTATTAGTCAGAAAAATGCACAAATACATTCTTTTTTTTTTTTAACAGCTATGCCACAGTAAAATGCAGTAGATTGAAAACTAGTTTTTCTTGGTTCCAACATTCTTAAATGATACTAAATGGTGACAGACTGTTCCTACCTTAAATTTCCATAATAACTCTTGGTTGTATGTGTAAGAATGAAGCTGATGAGGCAAGGCCATAGGCTAGAAGGAACCTAGCGAATATAGGTCAAATACCCATCGATCTGGAGAGGCAGATGAGAAGCCCAAAAGGGCCACATTGCTTTCCAGCCTCAATAGTTTAGAAGGAGGGAGAAGGAATAGCATTGGAACTTCTACACTTGAGAGGAAGAGAGCAAATATTTCCTGAGACTACTAAGAAAATGGCCTCCTCCTCCTCCTCCTCCTCCTCCTCCTCCTCCTTCTCCTTCTCCTTCTCCTTCTTCTTTTTCCTCCTCCTCCTCCTCCCCTCCTCCCCTCCTCCTCCTTCTTCCTCCTCCTCCTCTTCTTCCTCCTCTTCCTCTTCCTCCTCTTCCTCCACCACCACAGAAAATGGCCACCACAGAAAATGGCCATCTGTTCACTGGGAAAAAAACATGAAGCTAAAATGGAAATGTAAGATTTGAAGGTTTGATTTTTGTGTACTATATTAGTCAAAACTTTCAGTGTCTTTTCTTTTCTATTGTGATAGATTTCTCTCTAGTGACCTGATTTCTGTGAAAAGGGATAAATGTCTACAGAGTCATGATTTTTGGCTGAGCTGCTTGGGAAGTCTGATAGTATAAATGCTTCGGAAGTTAATTAGGTTGTAAAAGTATACAAGGCCTGAGTTATATAGTCTTGACCAGCTGCCTCATCAACAATTTCCTAACCTAGATGTTGGATTTACCAATGCTCATGAGGGTAACCGTAGCTTTTATCTGCATAAAGAATATGATGTCAAATTTACTCGCAAGTTCAAATTGTAAACTTAAACTTAAATAATAATTATTTATTAATAATTAATAACAAATAAGCTTTCCTTGATTTCTTTATTGAAGAAATTGGTGCATGTCAATAGAAGTCAGATATAGAGAGATAACCTTTATTGTCATTTTTTTTTTACTGTGGAACACTGGCACACATTAAAAATGAAATTCTGTTGTCTGCTCTCAAAAGTGTACACAAACATAATACACATATATACATGCATCAGTGGTGAGTTTCAATTTTTTTTTTACTACCGGTTCTGTGGGTGTGGCTTGGTGGGTGTGGGATGGCTTGGTGGGTGTGGCTTAGTGGGCATGGCAGGGGAAGATTACTGCAAAATCTCCATTTCCTCCCAATCAGCAGGGACTTGGGAGACAGAGAATAGATGGGGGCGGGGCCAGTCAGAATGTTTACTACTGGTTGTCCGAACTATTCAAAATTTCCGCTATGGGTTCTCCAGAACTGGTCAGAACCTGCTGAAACCCACCTCTGACATGCATTACACATATACCTATGTGTAATGTCCCAGACAATACTGTGGACCCTGGTCAAGCATCGCTTATATGCTATGTCCTGAATAGAAGGAAGTGAACTGCCAATAATCTTCTCTGCTATCCTCACCACTCTCTATACTGCCTTCCTGTCCGAAGCAAACCAGGATGCTCTTGATCTTCCCTCTAGAGAAAAAGTGGTAAGGACAGGGGAAGGGAGGTGTACTTTTCTCATGCAACGCAGAAAATACAGGCCCTGCTGTGCCTGCTTCACCAGTGTTTCACTGTTGAGTGACCAAGCCAGCCTACTCATTAGATGCACACCGAGAAACTTGATGCTGCTAACCACCAACCAGATATGTTTTCATGTGTGTGTTATTTCTTCACTGACAGCATTTATAAGTTGCCTCAATTCTGAAATACTTCATGAAGTACAAAAGAAGCAAAATTTCAGTAACACCTACAAAATGTCTATGTTATCTAACTTATGACATTTGAAACCCTTGGCATTATATCCCCATTAAAATAAATGGAATGATTTTCTAGGCCACCATGACAGGATTTAGGGGCAATGTTGCTTTCAAAAATTTCAGGCCTCCAGGGATCACCACTTCAGAGTCATATCAAGATAAGTGGCCAAAATATTGTTTAATGCATGGGTTCACAATTTCCTTTGTGACCTGGTTAATGTGTGGTATTTTAGAAGGGGTAAGGAAAGTTTTTCTTGTACAATGAATTGTATTTTCTGCTGTTGAGATATTGAATTATGTGTCTGTAAAGAGATAACCTGGAAGAATGGTATTTGCCCAGAAAGTAATGGCCACAAAGAGGGAAAATATGCCAGCTAAAGCAAACTGGAATATAAGCATGTTGGGAGAAAAAAATCTCTGGATTGAAATCTTGTAGATCCATTTTTTACTCAGCTACATTGGCTTGTTTGTATTCCCCACACAATGAGCAACAGTTCTACAGGAAATCTTCATACCAATTAAATAATCTTATGTACACTGGAGGAAATAAAGTATGCAGTTGCAGTATTAAAAAAAAAGAATTTATATACTGCATTTCCAGATTGCGATGCTTAAGGCAATACATCATACTTCAAAAGAGTGTTTTGTGATGCCAGGTTTTTCTGCAGAATTAGTCAGACATAGTCCCCAGTATATCAGACTTCTGTGAGCTATAAAGTCTAATGTATATACATTAAAAGACTTTGAGTGAGGTCATGATGCTCATTTGTGATGGTATTTGCCCTTTTAAAAAAGATCCAACTATTGATGTAGTCCTATTTTACAGCCACCATTAAAAAGAAGAAATCTAAAAAAGAGAAACCCCACTCAGAAGGGATATTGTCAGGGGTGGGTTCTACTTACCTTTTCTACTGGTTCGCAATGGGAGCATGCACGCTTCTGCGCATGTGCAGATCGTCAGTGATGACGTCGGGGCAGGTGGGAGGAGCCTCCCACTGCCATTACTACCGGTTCGCAAGAATCGGACCGAACCGGGAGCAACTCATCTCTGGATATTGTCCACTGGTATTTCCTATTTCATATATACCCACCCACACCCACACATGTACAATCACACACACATTCTTTCAATGTCAAAATAACACAAGATAAATTCACTGTCTGTGATCACATCTCAAATAGCGTCCAATACTGTGCAGGGTTTAACATTCAATAGAATAAAATTAAAATAGTAATTCATAAACCGCTTGGAAGAAAGGTAGCACATTATGGGTGATATGTAGCACATCAGATTTTTACCCTCTCTCAACCTCACTAGCGGGCAAGATCTACTCTTTCCAATCTCCAATACAACATAACACAAAATTTCATAAGTAATAGAGTTTATATTGCAGTGTCCCAAGAATTTTTTTTGCTATTTGTCCTTCTTGCTCTTTGCATATACTGTATGTATCTCTTTATTAGATGGTCATGTTTTCCATACATAGAAGTATTCCTCCTCTCTTCCTTCAGGGATATATTATTTTTAATGCTTTACAGCTCTTTTTATAACGCCACCAAGCAACAACAAAGGGCATTTTTCTATGAGAATTGTTAATACCAATAAAGGAGAGTATTTGTAACTCAGGGTTGAAATGAGGGGTCCTTGGTGCTCTTTGACCTTGGTTTTTTTCTTGCAGACATTTCATTATTCAAACTAGGTAACCTCATCAGTGCTAGTGTTGCTAATGGTAAACCCAAATTAGAGACTTAATTTACATAGAACAAAAGAGTAATGTAGTAGTAATCATCACCAAACATTTGTGGCTGAAATATAGTCTGCTTTTGGGTTTTCTAGTCTGCTATACTATTGTTACTTGCTCAGGTTTTTTTTTTTTTAAATTTGATTTTTATGCTGCCCTTCTCCGGACACTCAGGGCGGCTTACAATGTGTTAAGCAATAGCCTTCATACTTTTGTATATTTATACAAAGTCAGCTTCTTGCCCCCACAATCTGGGTCCTCATTTTACCTACCTTAGAAAGGATGGAAGGCTGAGTCAACCTTGAGCCTGGTGAGATTAGAACTTGCAGTAATTTCAGGCAGCTGAATGTTAATCACAGTGCCTTAGTCTACTGCACCACTCAGGCCCCTTGTCTGAGGGGTGATAGTACTCTGTAGATTTACATGTTAAAGCCACTTTAATGGTGGCACTTTCATGACTAGAGGAATAAGGTTACTTCAGCTACCCTAATCACTTTGCCACAAGAATCAGCACCTTTTTGTAGACAGGATTACTAGCCTTTAAAGTAAAAAAATAATAATAATGTAGGTGTGTGTGTGTTTTTTCAACAGAAAGGCAATAGCTAGGTTGATGGTTCAGGAACAGCGACCTGCCAGGAAGGTGATGACAAGAGCTATTGCCTCAGGCCTCAATAATTCCTACTTGATATTCCCTGAGATATTATTTTAGAAACCTCTGCCTATGGAGCTTTGGACTTCACTGGGTAACCGTAGCTATTTCCATGGAAAATGCAACTTATTTCCATAATGAGGCCATTGTGAAATTCCTGGCAAAACTTATTACTAATTCCCCATTTTCATGAGGTAAGGGGACAGCTCTAGAAAATAGTTAGTTTGCTGCAGCAGTGAAGGCATCAGGCTAGAAACCAGGAAATTGTGAGTTTTAGTCCTGCCTTACACACAAAGTCGGCTGGTGACCTTGGACCTGTCACCTTTTGCATCCATTGCCTCTAGGAAGGAAGCAATGGCAAACCACTTCCAAAAAACCTTACTAAAAAAACTTCAAAGATAAGTCCAGATAGTCCTCAGGCGCCAAAGACTGATATGAAGACATAAAGAATGGGGTGAAGAATGGAGGTCTGTGGCTAGTGTATCTCTACCGTGGCAATGAAATTTCTCCCTGTAACATTTCACCAACCCTATTTTATTAGGCTTTAGAAAATTGCTAAAACCAAAATTTAGGAGAGCATTTGACATTTGAATGCAACATTTCTGTTTTTGTTTTCTTTTGTTAAAATTTATACTTTTGATATTATCTTGTCATGTTTTTACTGGTCCGTTTGTTTTTCTTGGAGAACATTTTGGTCATTTTATTGCAAATTATTGATTGTAACCTGTGGAGAGTCTATTAATTGCAGCAGTCTAAAATAAACAAATAAATAACCCTCCTTTGAGTATTCAGTTCCATCAGAATTAAACAATAAACGTTTGTCACCAAAATAACATTTACATTTGATTTGAATTGATTCAGTGAAGCCAATTCTTACAACCATTATTAATAATATTTAAACTTATTACAGGTTTAATCTTCAGAAAAGGATTCATAAGATCTCCAGGAAAGTATGCATAGGAAGAAGTCTTAAAATCTTTGAAAAACCGTGCCCTTCCTTTGATTGGAACAACAGATTCTAAATCCTTTTAAAGCCATTCTTCTTTTTAATACATTCTAAAGTAACAAATGCCAACCTAGAGATGCACAACATTAAATTGTTATTAATAAAAATAATGTGAAGCATTTTCTAAATAAATGCAGTAATTTAAAATATTTAAACTGTCTATGTTTAGAACATGTTTTGGAGCTCTGCATCAAAAATATATCAATCACACCAAGATTACCTTCATGCTGTGTTTTAATCAATTCAGATATGTGGCGTGCATCTCTATTCTATTAAAAAAGTGATGCAAAAGGAAAACTATATACACATCAGTTCTGTAATCAGTGTTAAAATTTCTACAAGTTAAATCAGAAGGCATCTGGATGGAACATAGAAAAGAATAAAACCATGGAAAATCAGTGGAGCAGAATGAGGTAAATGAATTTATTGCTATAAAAACAGTGCCGTCAATCAAATGTGCTGCCGTGCATTTATACACAAGATCTTAAACTTTTCATGAAGGTAGATATGTATGAACCATTTTCTAAGATGAGACACAGATATTTTGTATTTAAAAATATGCATCACAAGCAATGATCTTAATGTTGATTAGCATTGGTCACTGTTAATTATGATGGCACAGAAAAAAAGCCCAAGAACACTGACTATATAGTTTTCTCCCAATCTATATACACATATAGATTGGGAAAAACCATCCTTAATAGCAGTAACTGTGAGAGGGATCTTGGAGTCTTAGTTGTTAACCAAATATGAGCCAGCAGTGTGCAGCGGCAGCCAAAAAAGCCAATGCAATCCTAAATTGCATTAACCTGAGGGACTCAATCAAGATTAAGCGAGATATTAATACCACTCTATAAATCCTTAGTAAGACCACACCTAGAATACTTCATCCAGTTTTAGTCACCACACTATAAAAAAAGATGTTGAGACTTAGAAAGAGTGCAAAGAGCAACAATGATGATTAGGGGACTGGAGGCTAAAACATAAAATGCTTACAGAAAATGGGCATGGCTAGTCTAGTGAAGAGAAGGACCAGGGGAGATATGATACTTGAGAGGCTGTCACAGAGAGGTCAACCTATTTTCCAAAGCAGGCCAGATGGAATGGATGGAAACTGATCAAGGAGAGATTCAACCTAGAAATAAGGAGAAATTTACTGACAGTGAGAACAATTAACCAATGGAACAGCTTGCCTTCATAAATTGTGGGAGCTTCATCACTGGAAGCTTTCAAGAAGAGAAATGGTATAGTAGGGTCTGCTGCTTAGGCAGGGGGTTGAACTAGATGACCAACAAGTTCCTTCCAACTTTGTTAGTCTAAAATATATATATATATATATATATATATATATATATATATATATATATATGTTTTCTGAGGTTTTCGCGGGTGTTTGTATGTAGGTCTTTGGTTATTCGGGTTTTCTCCCGCGTAAAATTGGAAGTGTCTTGGCGACGTTTCGACGAAGTCTCATTCGTCATCTTCAGGCTGGTGTTCTCGGCTTCGTGCTTCCAGGAGCAATGTGTGATCGCAGCTGTTTCCTCCTTTTAACTGCCAGTGGGGGTGGGAGCTGATTGGGTGGGAGCATGGCTGTGTTCTGATTGGATGGGGGGTTGGCTGTGCTCTGATTGGCTGGGGGTGTGCTCTGTTTGGGTGGGGGCTTGGCTGTGCTCGGGTTACTCTGAGTTGCAGGGGGATTTGAGCTGGTGAGCTGCATTGCTGTTGTTTGGCTTCGCGTTCGTGGTCGTGCCACATCTTCGTGGTGGGTGTCAGTTTGCTTCATGTATGGATTGGAGGGGTTTAAATTGGTCAATGGTGCAGCTTTGGTTTGGCTTCTGGTCTGTGGTCGTGTCTCATCATCGGTGTGGGTCTGGGTTTGCTTTTTGCGTGGAAGTGTGGTGGTGATATCCTGTGTGGTTTTCGTGAGTGTGGGTCTGGTGTCATTCTTTGTGTTAAGGACTCGTTTGTCACTAAGGGCGGGTTTCCAAATGGCTGGTAGGCGGGAGGTATCATCTCGTTTATTCATGCTGTGTGGGCGTTTTTCTATCTCGATAGCTTCTCTGATTATTCTGTTGTTGAAGTGTTCAGTTTTGGCGATAGTTCTGGTCTTTTTCATGTCAATATCATGTCCTGTGGCTTTAAAGTGTTGGACCAGGGAAGAAGTTGGTTCCTCTTTTCTGACTGAGTTCTTGTGTTCTTCAATGCGTGCACTTATTCTTCTGTTGGTTTGTCCGATGTATGCGGTGGGACAAGCAGTGCATGGGATTTCATATACTCCTTGGTTTTCTAACTCAATTTTGTCTTTGGGGTTTCTTAGGATGGTGGATATTTTTCGGTTTGTGCAGAATGCTGTCTTGATGTTGTGTTTGTGGAGGATCTTGCTAATTCTGTCTGTGGTGCCTTTTATGTATGGAAGGAGGGCTTTGCCGTTTTCTTGTTCTCTGTCTTGGATTTTAGTGGGGGTTTCTTTTTGAATTAGGTTGGTGATCTTATTTCTTTGGAATCCGTTGGATGTTAGTACGTTAGTGAGAGTGTGTAATTCGGTTTGTAGGTGTTGTTCGTCAGCTAAGCGTTTTGTTCTGGAGATGAGTGTCTTGGCTACGGAGTTGATCTGTGCTGGGTGGTGGTGTGAGAGTGCGTGCAGATAGCGGTTTGTATGTGTTTTCTTCTGGTAGATGGTGTGTCCTAGGGAGCCATTGGATTTCTTGTAGACTAAGACATCCAGGAAGGGAAGTTGGTTGTTGGTTTCTGTTTCCATGGTGAACTGTATTTTGGGGTGTAGGCTGTTGAGGTGTGTGAGGAAGTTGTCCAGTTTTTCTTTCCCGTGTGGCCAGATTATGAAGAGCTTGGGTTTCAAAGTGTTCCATGTAGAGATTTGCAATGACAGGTGAGAGGGGTGATCCCATGGGTGCGCCAATCAGAGCACAGCCAACCCCCCATCCAATCAGAACACAGCCATGCTCCCACCCAATCAGCTCCCACCCCCACTGGCAGTTAAAAGGAGGAAACAGCTGCGATCACACATTGCTCCTGGAAGCACGAAGCCGAGAACACCAGCCTGAAGATGACGAATGAGACTTTGTCGAAACGTCGCCAAGACACTTCCAATTTTACGCGGGAGAAAACCCGAATAACCAAAGACCTACATATATATATATATATATATATATATATATATATATATAAAATTTTGATTTATATGCTGCCCTTCTCCGGAGACTCAGGGCGGCTTACAATGCACTAAGCAATAGCCTTCATACTTTTGTATATTTATACAAAGTCAGCTTATTGCCCCCACAAACTGGGTCCTCAATTTACCTACCTTAGAAAGGATGGAAGGCTGAGTCAACCTTGAGCCTTGGTGAGATTCGAACCTGCAATAATTACAGGCAGCTGGTGTTAATAACAGGGTGCTTTAGACCACTGTACTATCCAAGGCTCTTGGATCAATATTGGATCAATCAATATTCTGACTATTGATTCAGAGAATAGCTAAGCAAAGAAGCAACAATATTGGTAGCAGGAAAAAAACCAAGGGAGCTAAAGAGCATTTCAGAGTAAAAAAATAACTTTTAAAATAACTATTTCACCAAAGTGGTGAGTAGGAGGAATCTGGCAAATTAAAGAAAGGGAAGGAAGGGAAAGACTGAGAGAAGAAGACGAGTATAAGAGATAAGGAGCTGTATCTAATAGATAATTCTATTTGATTCTAATGGAAAGTCATCTTCACATAGCCTGTCAGTGGCAACTTAATCCACCATGAGAGATGTACAACTTAACATGAAAGAAAGAGTAAGGAAATGGTAAGTTAAAAAGACATTCTTGTCATCTGTTTCTCTTTTGCGTATATATAAAAAAACCCTAAAGAAACTGAAGAACCAATTATGTTGAAGGAATCCTTTTGTCAGAAACAGAAACAAAGATCAAGGACTGACTGGTTTTGTGTTACATGTGCATACAGATACACTCAAATCCTTATTATTTTGTAACATATTTACTTTTCTGTATAGAAATATGATAAGAATGTCTAACAGGAGTAAAGAATCTAGCCATAATGTCTGGTTTTTAAAGAAGAGGACAGTTTTGAAAGTAGATAACTCTTACATATTCATAAACAGATGTGTTTTTGAATATCTGCAGACATGCTATTGTATCCAGATGTGTCTGGATGGGGTGGACTCTACCAATGGAGTGGTTTCTCACCTACATTCTCACATACCACTAAATCTTCTGCACCAGAACGAGGGATCATTCATCAGGAAATAAAAGGGAAGGAAATAAGAGGATATAAATTGCAGAAAGAGAAATATTTGCCTATATAAGGAACTATCGTCCAATGGTGTAACAACAATACATGCTGTATATAAGGATCTAGCTTCAATAACTGGCATCCTCTGACTGAATTATATAACTCTGTTAACATTTTTTGAGAAAACCTTGTCCAAGTCTTCAAGAACTGGCTTAGATCGAAGCGGATACTTCGCTGGGAGGTACATGGTATATTAAAGATTCAAACTAGTTGTTAGGTTAGCCACAATTTATGCAAATGTTCTATATATAGAACCGTGATGGCGAACCTATGGCATGCGTGCCACAGGTGGTACGCGGAGCCATATCTGTGGGCACGCAAGCATTGCCCTAGGTCAGTTCCAGCACACATGTGCACGCTGGCCAGCTGATTTTTGGGCCTTCCGGGCCCACCAAAAGTCAGGAAAGGCCTCTGGAGCCTTGGGAGGGTGAAAAACGGGCCTACCAGCCCCACTGTGCCATCACATGCCAAAAGCGAGGGGAGCACGGGGGGTCACGCATGCATGTGTGTGGGGGGGTTTGGGGTATAGGGGGGCATTGAGTGTGGGCACGTGTGCCCCCCCCCCCCCGTTTTTGGCACACAACAGCAAAAAGCTTAGCCATCACTGCTCTAGAAGCTCAAGGCAGCTTGCATAATATTCCTTCATCCACATTAATAATTCTAGGGGATTGACTGGGTTGAAGAAGAACAACTGACACAAAGTCATCCAGTGAACTTTAGTAGCTGAGGCTAGGCTTGAATCTGGGTGCTTTTGACCCACATTTGAAAGACACTGCATTAACAGCAGCACTGAGATGGCCTTTTGATATCTGTGCACTAAGAAGAATTTATCCCATCCTTTTACTTCCATTTTCTTCCTCCGTTTACTTTGTTCTCTTTTGTTCTAAAAGCAAATAAAGGCAAAGGCCAAACAGCTGGCAGCACAGATTTCTTTACCAAAATGATGTATCTGCTATATGGGCTGGCAGGGGAAATCATTAGGGGGGAGGGGGGAGGCTGTTTAGATATGATGGTGCTAAATAAAGAGACACGCAAAAATCAACCTTTCTACTGAGCCATATAATGAAGCTGGTGACTACAGTTTGAAGGGTAATAATTCCCACACTGCTAGGTATAAATGAAGGCATACAACTGTTATCACGTTAGAGAAATCCTTTTTTCTCTTTTAGAATCTTATCATAAGATAGACATAATTCTGCTTCCCAACACTATTTAATTGCACTAGATTATAACGTAGTATGAGTGAAGAAAAGGAGGCCCAGAAGCCTCTATTGCAGGGGTGAAATCCAGCAGGTTCTGACAGGTTCTGGAGAACTGGTAGTGGAAATTTTGAGTAGTTCAGAGAACCAGCAAATACCATCTCTGGCTGGCCCCGGACTGGGGTGGGAATGGAGATTTTCTAATATCCTTCCCCCAGGAGTGAGGACGGAATGGAGATTTTGCAGTATCCTTCCCCTGGAGTGGGGGAGATTTTGCAGTATCCTTCCCCTGGAGTGGGGTGGGAATGGAGATTTTGCAGTATCCTTCCCCTGTCATGCCCATCAAGCCACATCACGCCCACCAAGCCACGCCCACAGAACCAGTAGTAAAAAAAAAATTGGATTTCACCACTACTCTATTGTCATATAGCCAACACAAAGAGAAAATTTCCCAATGATTGTTGTGTTGCCCTGCCTCCCACCTTCAATATGTTGACTGTGAGAAGTTTCATATCAAAATATATTTTACTCTTTATACTGTTCCCATCTTTCCTTAAAACATTAACAGAATCCACAATGGACTGAGAATCAGCGTCTCCACTTGACTGTCATAATTGACAGTCAAGTGGAGATTCTGATTCTCAGTGACAGCCCAAGTCGTCGGGGCTGTCATTCCAGTAAGAACAGAGAGAGACGATGTGGCTGACATGCGGCCCCCCTACCATGTGGCTGTCTGGAAGACAAAAGCAGAGAGAGTTACGGAACCCGTCCATCTCCCCCCCCCCCCAGGCTTTCCTGGGTTTTTCCTATAAAATCTAGCCATCAGTCGGTCTGCTGCTACATCATGGTGCAGAACCCAGGAGGCCCCTGCTAATGAGTACCCCTTCCAAAGCACAAGGTAATGGGACGGTCGAGAGAGCCAATGCAATGGTAGAGAAGTATATCCGGTGCTACGTCATCCGAAGAGGTAGGGTTACAGGATTGGCTGGTCCATAACTGACAGTCAAACTGAAACTAAGCTGATCAAGTAAAAATAGCAAATGGGAAAATCTTTTACTCAAACTTTTTCAAACCCACAATAAGTTACCCAGTCCTAATCCACATATCAATGGATAAGGTCTGTAAACATAAATTAGACTTAATTCAATTAGGTCTCCCAGGAACTGCATGCTCACAAGAATAAACATCATAGATGCTATACATACAAACACACACACACATGTCCCTCAAGGGTCACCCTAGAATCAGCATGTATACACTTCCATACCAAGACAAGCTTCCTTATAAAAGTATGTTTCTGTATCCGATTTTTCTTCAACTGCAGCTAAAGGTAAACACTTTGCTTTTAAGAATAAATATTTCTTCTTTCCTCACAGCTGTCTGGATCTCATTTTTATTTATTCTTCTGCAACCCCAGGTTGAGTTGGAACCCCAAATTATTCTTCGGATAGTATCATAATTTTCTTCTCTCTCTCTCTCTTTGTGATTTAATAAAAGGGACATTGTGGCTGGTCTTGAAATAATCTGCTGGATACTGCCTTGCAGGAGCATCTAAAATAGATAACATGTATATTTGTAAAAAAAAAAAAAAAAGTGAAGATGGTGGCTGCAGTAGAGCAAGTAAAGTCCCACTCCTTGAGGCCTAGGAAAAAGAGTATGCCAAAACATACTTAATTTGACTTGTTTTGAATGTAATCACATTACATTAAATACTGCTCTATTTAAAACGCTCTATGTATGCAATCATTTTCCTTTTTGACTATACTGTAGTTACAGTGGAAATTTGGTGAAACTTTTTGGAGTATTAGGGAGTCACAGAAAAGAATCTCACCATTATGAAGTTTAGAGGGGAATATTGTTTGTAGACATCTCAATTCCCACTCAAGATCTGTAGGGAAAAAAGAAAAAAATTCAAGAGCAGTCTAAAACAAGAACAGTCTGGAATGCAACATTTTGTTGCATATTCTGCTGTAAATAATGTCTGCATCTCTTTCTCAGAACAATCCAAAACCTGTTATTTATCTGCAAACCAAAAGCCATAGCACATACTTCCTATGAAGCAAACAGAGGTTTGGAGCACAGCATGTAATGTGCTTGATAATTATGATATTCTTCAAATCTGTTAATCAGCTACATAATGAGAGTGCCCATTTCTGAAAACCAGAGCTGTGAAATGGTGGAAGTCCCTACTTACACAGTGAGCTAATAGTAAAACTCAGGAATTCCAATTCTTTCACCCAAGAGTTACTCCACAGCATGGCACAATCAGTGGCTGAATCAGATCCTGAACAGGATCCTTTAGATTCCAAGGATCCTGAAGGATACATATGACCAGTGTGGTGGGCAGGTTGAGCTATGGAGTTTTGAGGACCCTAGACAACTGAATCCTCTGGAATCCATTCAAGATATGAAAGGCCATCTGGATTTTTTTTTATTAAAAAAGTCACTTTAATTCTATCCATGAAGATGCAATGAAACTATGGATAAATATATTATAATGTAGTCAACGTGGTTAATTTTTAATGCAACCGAGATGGGAAATAGTATGTTATATTAAAATTACACCATCTGTATGTGAGTATGAGTTACAAACAAAAATAAACATGCTATTATCTCCACATGTCATGCTCTTAAACAAACGTAAGAAAAACTATTTTTAAAACTACATTGTGTGCTACCTGGTAAGTAATATCCTTGTTCGCCAATAAATATTTCTAATCTGTAAATAAATAAACATATAAATCAATGGGGATGGTTATTAAATATCATACAGTAGCTTTTAGTAGTACCGTATTAATCCATTAAAGTAACTCACAATTAGGCACGGGCAGGTTGTTTTTGTTCTTTGTACATTCACAATCACTTGGGGGCTTTTTTTGTGTACTTGGAGACTCAAAGGATACATTAATGGTTGCTTCTTAATTTTAAAATTTTATCCATTGGACATTGTCACTGACAACACAGTAAACAAACCCTGAAAATAACAAGTCATTAGCATAAATGCTTACTTGAGCTTCTTTCCATTCCTGCTGCTAAATGGCCACCTTGCTGAATTATTCAATGCACAGAAAAGGCCAGCACGAACTAAGAGACTCTTAGATTTATGTTCTCAAGTCAAAAGACCTACCTCATAGGCAGACACACTGCTCTCTGTCAATCAAATGAATAGTCCAAGTGTCAGGAAAGACTCTGGAAAATTAGATGAAATAATTGTAATACGATTGGCGTTGTCAGTTGTAAACTGCAATGACAGGAAAAATGAGAGAGAGGCCATCTTGCCTACTTTTATTCTGACATCTGATGTAAGTAGTTGAGTCACACAATTTGTGGGCTAACATCCAGGGGTGAAATCCAGCAGGTTCTGACAGGTTCTGGAGAACCGGTAGAGGAAATTTTGAGTAGTTCGGAGAACTGGCAAATACCACCTCTGGCTGGCCTCAGAGTGGGGTGGGATTGGGGATTTTTCAGTATCCTTCCCCTGGAGTGGGGTGGGAATGGAGATTTTGCAGTATCCTTCCCCTGCCACACCCACCAAGCCACACCCACCAAATCACACCATGCTCACCAAGCCACGCCCATAAAACTGGTAGTAAAAAAAATATGGATTTCACCAGTGCTAACATCATCATGCACTTTTGTCATTGGCAAATTCTGTATTCCCTCCAGATTGTCACATAGGAGAGAGGAACATATAATAGTAAAGCTATTCCTGTCTGGCCCAAAACCAAAAATGACACATGGAAATTCTACCAAGTTGAATTCTTTATTGTTTCATACCAATAGACAAAACCCTACTAGGGATCTATTTCCTCACTATGTTCCATCACAACCCAACCCAGTTGTCCTTTCCCAACTTTTAGAATGAATATGGGCTTGACTAGATTTCATTTTATTAAAAAAATCAAATCCTACTTTATACTTTTCTAAAAAGTACTTTTTATTTTTACCAAAAAAAAGAGAGCTAAGGATAGATGATAACTTGAAAAATTATCTAATTAATACTCATGATTGCCTGTTGAAAATGTATGACCGTAAGAGTGTCCTTTTTTCCTAATAACTATGAGACAAAATACTCAAGCAACAGATATTTCATGCATAACTATAGTAAGATGTTTTCTCTTTATTTTCAGAAATGAAAATAACCCTTTTTAAAATAAGGATGATCTGTCCTCAACCTGATGCTTTACATCTTTCAATGATATCACAACTGAGTCCATCCACTTTGCTGTTCTAGCTACATGAATCCTATGCAATATAACAGCTCCAATTGCCAAGATACAATTTAATTCTGTGGTTGAAGTTTTAGCCTGTGAATGCTAATGATGAGAATTAATGACTGCTTGAAAAGAACTAGAAAAAAATACATAGTAATATTGATTGGCCCAATAGATTTGTTCCTCTGAAAGCCTTTTTCTGAGTACTTGTGCAGCAAAGCAGAGTAGAATTTCTTCACTAGCATCTCTGACTGCAGACAATACAGATTTTCCTTCTAGTATCCTGGGACAGTCTATAACAATGTTTCTTAACCTTGGGAATTGTAAGATATGTGGACTTCAACTTCCAGAATTCCCAGTCAGCAAAGCAAAGTATTTGCTTTGGGAATTGAAGCCCACACATCTTAAAATTCCCAAGGTTGAGAAACATTAATCTATAGCAGTGATGGCTAACCTTTTTGCCATCGTGTGCCAGGAAAGGGGGAGGCAGGGGAGGTTCACGCGTGTGTGTGCCCACACCCATAATTCTATGTGCCCTGCCCTGCGCAGGCCGCGAGCAACCCCCTACCCCCCCCCCCGCTTCTGGCATGCAATGGCCCAGTAGGCCTGTTTTTCTTTCTTACCTGGCTCTAAATCCTCTCTATGCATCTGCGGAGGGCGAAAACAGCCTTTCCCACTCCTTTGGAGGCCCTCAGGAGGCCTGAAATGGCCCATTTCCCAGCTCCCGGTGGAACAAAAAGTGACATTTTTTGCTGTCCCCAGCCTCCAGAGCCTCTCTAGGAGTCTCCTAGAGAGACTCCTAAACGGGCCTTCCCTATCCACCCCCAGGCCCTCCAGAGGTAGGAAACAACCTGTTTCCCTAATTCTGGTGGGCCCAGAAGGCCCGAAAATCAGCTGGCCGGTGTGCGCATGCACCCCAGAGCTGAGCTGGTATGCCCACTGATATGGCTACGCATGCCACCTGTGGCACACGTGCCATAGATTCGCCATCACGGGTCTATAGCTTATGGATGTCATGTAGTACACAGCCCTTTCATTGTGTCCATGGAATCTATTAATATGAAGCTGTCAAAGTTTCTCAGGAAGTCACCAAATAATGCCTACACACACGTGCACACACACACACACAGACACACACTTCTCTTGACTGATAAGATATAAAATAAGAGTTGGGGAAAGCATATGCCAGGTGGCTTCTACGTCTAGGTCCTATGATTGTAGAGGAAAAGTGAAGAAAGCTTAGAATGGAGGCATCAGCAAGCCTCTGATTTGATGTTTAACTGACCTACCTGCATTGATGCTTTGAGGAGGTGTTATTCATTTATTTGGAAAAATCTGTGCCATTTTCAAACTCATTTTTTTTTCTTTTGCCAGAATCTTTTTCCCACATCAAATTTAATTCAGTTCTGTTTTGCTTTGAAAGAGTTATCCTGCTGATAGCCAGACAGATAGATGTACAGAGAGAGAGAGAGAGATCCTTTACATAATTCCTTTCCAACATTCACTATATTGTTGAAAATAAAAATAGAAATTCTGACTGAGAAAAAATTGGTTGCCCCTATTTAATATTCTTAGGAAAGAGGTGGCTCCTTAAAGCCCACAGTTGTTTTCCCAACAACGATAATTTTCAGGAGCAGCATGTTGCTTGCAATTCATGGTGGGAAGGGGAAATGACTTCTAGGGTTGTAGAATGCAGAAAATCTATAGGTAGAATAAAAAATCTTCCAACTTCCTATGCAGTTGCCTAAGACTCCAACACAGAATTGAAACTAAGGATCATTTTATGTATACACAGACATGTTGCCTTGTGGCTATTTTTGTGCCGTGAACTTTTTAGATTCCTCCTCCTTGTGAAATTGTTTAGAAAGAATTGTGATCCTGCCTTTCTTAACCTGTTTTTTCTAGACTTCTTGAAATGCCACTTTCAAAATTACCAGGTAAGATATCCATTGAAAGCAGGCTGATCTGGGCCCTCTGCCACCTTAGTTTGCCCTGGCATGCCCCCCTCTTCTGGCTCCTGTTGCTTCCTCCCACAGCTGTGTTTCTTTTTATAAAGCAATGCACTTTGTGATACGCACAACAACCCAAAGGCTGGTTTATGAGACCTTTATGGCTCAACACTTCAGACAATCAGGCACCTTGTCAGTTTCACTTTACAGACTGTCACAAACTGCAAGGAGGAAAACTGTTGCTTGGAGACATGGTTTGTGGCAGAAGAACTACAAGAAATCTCACTGCAAGGCACATCAAAATATCCATCATTATGCTTCCAGCCAGGTGAATTGGTGGATGTGATCTTAGACAGCATAACCAGTGGTGTAATTCAAATAATTTAACAACCAGTTCTCTGCCTAATGATTTCTTCCAACAGCCAGTTCACCAAACTGCTCAGAAAGTTAACAACCAGTTTTCCCGAAGTGGTGTGAACTGGCTGAATCCCACCACTGAGCATAACCATTATATGTCAACAAAAAGACCAGGAATGGTTACAAACCAGCGTACTATACAAAGAGTAAAGATGGACAGTACAAGTTTCTCTGGGCTGAGGATCACCCTTGAAAGCCATGTCCAGGCCACATCTCAAATGCAGAAGATAGAATCAAGACACAAATCATTTCACTTACATGTGGGTCAAAAGTGCATATACTTCAATGGTACAAAAGTTTCTTCTCCCCCGCCCCAGAGTTTGTTTTCTTGCAAAGAGCCATCTGGTTGCCTTTTGATGAATGGTTGGAGATTGACCATACACCTCACAGCAACTCTTTTTATGAAGAAGCAATTTCTGACAGCCATTTTGTAAAAGTACTCACAATAAACTTTCTAGATTCCAGTGTGTCCATTAGCCTCCCAGGTTTGTCTAGTTCTGTCCTATTTAAACCAAAGTTTAGGAACCCCAAATCGATGTGATCCAGAAACAGAAAAAGCAATGAGATAGGGGATATTTTGAATTTACTTAATTATTTAGTAATCAAATTTGTAAGGCTGCCCATCTATCTAATGAAACTCTGGGGGTGAACATGTCACATGTCACAATACCATAATAAAACACAACAATCTCATTGAACAGATGCTACATATACACATAAGAGCTGTCAAAATAAAAGCCTGGCCCCAGTCAATGTCTGAGAGGAAAGACTGGTATCTACAGCCTTCTGCAAGGCCAATATGGGTTAACCATATCTCTGGGGGAAGGATATCTCTGGGGGAAGGGCAGGTGTAATGACAGTGTGTACACTACCACCACCTTACCCAGATCATAACCACATTGCCAGATGTGGTAGAAATGACTTGAGATAGGTTATTTCTGCCAGTCAGGTCAGGGGCAGGTTTCAAAACCCATCGCTACCAATTCGCTCGTGGGTGCGCGTGCACTCTCTCTCTCTCGCGTAATACTTCTCCACATGCGCTGAGGTTTCTGTGGATGTGCAGAAGCGTCCAGGCAGGTGGACGGAGCCTCCTGCCGCTGCTGCTACTAGTTCGTCCAATGTGAGGCGAACCGCTAGCAACCCACCAGAGTCAGGTGTGTTAAAGTTTACTGTATAATTTGTGCCACATTTGATTATAGGATAACTGTATTTAAAGGTAATGTATAAGAAAAGGAGGAATTTTTTTGTTCTCCATTCTTCATCCTTTTGTCATGTTCTCCTCCTGGCATTCTCTCAAAGCTGAATGCATTGTCCTTCAACAAGATTTTTTTTTTTTTGCACTCAGATTTTAAGGTTTAATGTTTAAAAACCAATTGGATGTTAGTTCATCAAGATGCAGCTTCACTTTTGTAAATCAGGGTTTGAAAGTAATTACAAAGATGTGGGGAAGAGAAAGTATGTTCTAAATGGTTAATGATCATCAGCAAGCAATCTGTCCAAAGAAGGAAATATTTTCTTCCTACTCCAGCAATTTATCCATAATCTTGTTCAGCTCAATTGATATACTTTACCCCTCCCTGCCTTTCATTGTGTTGGAATGAAATTACTGTGGATAATTTCCAATTTGCTTTGCATCCGGCACACTCTCTGTCAATCCTTATATCTGAACTTGAGCAGCCACACATGACTTTCAGTTCAGATAGCAAAAACAAAGCTTGATGTTTATTTATTAAGCTTCAACAGACATCAAGAACAGTTAACTGACAAAATGGGATTGAGGGCAGCAAAAGGAGGGGGGAGAAGCATGAACAAAAGGCAAGAATTTACGTTGTCTATATCAGTGCTCATCATCTATGGCAATTTTAGGATTCTGGGAATTGAAGTCCATACATCTTAAAGTTTTCAAGGGTGAGAAACACTGATAGATAGACAGACAGATTGACAGACAGACAGAGAGATAGACAGATTATAGATCTCAAAAGACACAGAACTTTTCCAAGTCACTGAAAACAATACTGTGGGTAATTAGCACGGACAGTCCCAAAGTGAGTGGCCTTTGGTTATCCCAGCCATAACCCTTGCAAATATATTTTATTGTGTTATTTTTAAATCTCATATTCTCTCATTTTTTCAAGCCACCAAGAAGGCGAGAGGGTTAATCCTCCCTTCCCATATTAGAAGTACTTTTCTGAATGTCAAATGTCATGTTATCTTAGCAACAGGGGAAGGGGGAAATCAAGTCCAAAAACATATCAAAGAGTTTTTCATTGCAGCTAAAGAAGGCTGTATTTTGGTGTGCAGTTAAAACCTGAATGAAATTCCAGTTTATTCTTTCATCTCTGAAACATTCATCTTTCCCTGTATTCTTCAGGTCATAATGACTGAGAGGGAATGCATCAGGCGAGAGTGTTGTTGTCTTCTGTAAGGTGCTTTGTGTTGCCTCAAAGCTTTCTTCGAGAGTTTAATTTTTTGGAAAAAAGTAGCCAAAAGCTTCTGTCCATATGCAAAGGCCTCTAACCCTTGAAATGAAGGCCTTCATTTCCTGGTCTACTTCAGCAGAGCTGGTGGTTAGGATAGGAGGCAGACTTTGCAGCTTCAAAAGCAACTTCAAAGGGGAGATTGATCTAAACTTTTATTGAAACAAAGCATTGTTGTTATATTTTGACTCATACAGGATGCTAAACACTATTTAGCAAATGTGTGCTGTTATTAACCTTGCCAATTCCCTTCTTAAAACTGATGCACTACAAACTTATTGTGAGAGACAGAAGAACACAACTGTTATATTTCTTAAAACCTCCCATTAGATTACATTCTTGCTTTTAACATGGATCTCGTAGATTAAATGCTGTTCATCCTCTCTCTTATCTCAAATCTAGCAGGACACACACTTCTCTAGCTTAATTCTGAACTGAATTTAGCCTCATGAACTTTTCCCCCCAAATATCTCTTTGAAGCAAATATTTTTCCTGGAAAAAAAACCTCTTCTAGTCTGTAATGTATTTTCACGCATATTTCTCCTAGTATGCAATTCACTTTTCCCAGTGGGCTGACTTTTCACACCAAATATTTCCTATTCTAATGCATTATATACTTCCATGTTCATATTATGGGCATTTGGGGATACATATTTGAGTTGTATATCATATCCCAATGTTGTAAAAACTGCAAAAGTTGGTACATGCATGCTTCCTGGTTCACAAATAAATACTGTAGAGGAGGTATAAATTGCAAATAACTGGATAAAAATTCAGGGCAAACAAATTTCCCCTTATCACTTCTTACAGGTCTATGTTCTGTCCCCCTTCCCCACACAGGCAAACACACAACCAGGCACGCCTGCCAAGATTTTATTAAGCAATCGGACTAGAAACCCTTGCAGATAAGAGTTTTGGCAGTAAACTGCTAAATGCCTGCCAAGTCAGTTTTCACTCACAGTCAGCAAGAGAGAGTTTCTCCTCAGTCCAGTTCAGTAGCAAAAAGTAGTCCATGAAGCAAGAGTTAGCCAAGATCCAATCCAAATATGCACAAGCCAGATTTCAGGTATCGCGATGTGACTCTCAGGTTTTTAACTTTGACTGTCACAAAAATGGCCTGAAGAGCAATCACACCCACTTTTATTCCTTGTGGGGTATGGCTCAGTGACTCAGCTCAATCTCTGGGCCACTCATGCCACTTTCGTTGCTGTGCACGCTTCTCCCTCCGACGCTGCCTGGGATCAAGCCAGGATTCATCATCCTCGCTCTCTATCTATTGTTGTTCCGATATGCTTTCCTCCTGGCATATCCCAGGCTGTTCCTCTTGGCCTGAGGCATTGCCAGAGAGGAGGGTCCTGGAGAGGGAGGCCTTATCAGTTCCTCCCCATCACCTTCTGAGTCCTCTTCCTCTGTTAGGACAGGCTCAGGAGTCAGGGTCACAACAGTCTGTCACATCATCATGGTTATAATATTCCCAGATTTCTGTCCATAGGCTGAAATGAAAACATAGACCAGTCTTCCCCAACTCAGCACACTACAAATATCCTGGGATTTCAACTTGTAGGATTCCTCACCTGCCTATACACTGACCATAATGGTCTGGAATGCTGGAAGTTGCAATTCCAAATCTCATTCTTGTTGGTCACTGACTTCAGTTAGAGTCTACACTGTAAACAATATATAGGATTTTAATTTGCAGTGATGATTCTATAGTTCATTCTATAGAAAAATATAATTTAATCTATACAATACGCTAGTTTGGGCTTTGTGGAATCAACACTTAAAAAGAGTAACTTTGTAATTAAAGCAAATGTTAAAAAATTAATAATCTTGCTTTCCAATCTGTTTTTTCCTTTTTCTTTTCTTTTTTTATTATGTTACTATGAACAAAGGGTTAATAGTTATGCCAAGAGCAATTCTAGGAAAGAGGCATCGTGCTCAGCTCTTTTAAGAGTCTACTTTCAAGTATTTATTGACAGTAAATTCCACTGAATGTAATTTACAGTATTCAGATTTTTCGAGGAGGGAGGAGGGGAGAGGAGATAAATGGTGTGTATTGTGTGATTTCCAACACATGTATCAAAGTGGTGGAGCTTGTAATATGATGGGGTATCATTGCTTTTGTTATTTTGTGGGCAGTACTGCATCTTGTAGATGCTTCTGATGTAGTACAACACATACCCCAATGTATGTAAAAATCATTATGTAAAACGTATTACATAATGAATCTATGTTACTCAGAGAATCTGAATTATTTAATGCACTTACTAGCATATGGTATCTGAAAAGATTGTCAATCCTTGGTTTCAAGTTTAAATGTTTGCTATATGTGATTGATTGTGTACCATCAAATAATTCTTGCTTCTTAAACACCACATAAGAAGAATTTCTCCAGAATAATCTATCCCCAGCATATACTTTAGATCTTCCAATGGAGTATCCCTCACTATTGTAATTGAGTCCATCCACCTTGCTGTTACTGATCCTTTATTTTTTTTTCCATCCATATTTTCCAAAATTATAACCATGAAAATACACCCATAAGAAAGCCTATTCTTGTCTTTGGTTTGTTGTTCAGTACATCATAGGAAGCCAAGTTAATTGTGTGTATGTATATGAGGGGACATGGAAAAAAAACTCTTCTCCCCCTCCCCCTCTATCTTTCTCTGTGTCCTCCCAAAAAAATCAAACATTATTATTTAAGGTTCATCACACAATGGTCTGCCAGATGTCCAAACTGGATTTAGTATTTTTATCTGCTTATCGAGTCATTCCCAAGGATCTGGAATAGGCATATGTAATGTTTCATGGCATTTTATTGCAGACCCTCCTGATACATTCCTTTTGCGTTGACTCTTTGACTTTTCCATTCAAGATGTTATCTGCTTCCAATATGCCTAGGTATTTGTAGCCATCATCCTTTGCTAATGCTTTCACTGTGTTTCCATTTCCCAGTTCTATTCCTTCTATTTTTTCCATTTTTCCTTGCTGCGTGGATATTTATGCTACATGGATGATGATGATGATGATGACTCCTCTTGTAGTAAAAGTTGTTGCAACTTTCACAACCTGTTCATTTGGTTGAAAGGAAGATGCTCAAATGGATCAAATCCACAAAGATAACTGTTTTTTGGAATAGATGTGATGATGGTCAGTGTAATCAATTCAGATAAATAATATAGTTGTGATATACAACAGTGATACATCACAGGATTTTCAAGTTAGGATTAATAGAATACTGAGCACAAAATACTAGCACATGGGTAAATATAATTCCCAGTTTATAATTTCCATCCTACCTCAAATCTATAGTTTCACCTTTTGGCAAAGGGGTTATATTGGAAAATGATGGATGCAGATCAGGGGTGAAATGTAAAATTTGTTACTACCCGTTCTGTGGGCATGGTTTGGTGGGGGGGGGGGGGGAGGTTATGGGGAGTGGGGGGGATGGCCAACTTTTTTTTTTTAACTTTTCAAAGCATTTTTTCTAATGCTTTGACAAGCCTCTCTGCCGATCAGGAACTCAGCAGGGGTCGTCAGAGACTTTTCAAAGCATTTTTTTAACCACCTCTTCGGCCAAGAGGTTGCAGAAAAAAGTGCTTTAAAAAGGCTCTGATGATCCCAGCTGAGCCGGACAATCATCAGAGACTTTTTTTTAAACTTTTAAAAGCATTTTTTCATCAGAAGAGGTTGTAGAAAAAATGCTTTGAAAAGTAAAAAAAAAAAAAACAAACTCTGATGATCATGCGGCTCAGATGGGCATGGTGGGGGGGGTTCACAGGGATTTTTGCTACCGGTTCTCCAAACCACCCGTGGCCATCGCTACCAGATCGGGCAATCCGGTCCAAACCGGGAGCATTTCACCCCTGATGCAGATGCATTGGGGGTGCAGATTGTTCATCCTGTTCTTTTGTTATGCCCCTACTTTTTTCCCCTTTCTAGGAAGCAGAGGAAGAGTTGCATCAGCTTTAGTGTAATATCATGTCTCTACTTTCTGCGGCAGAAAGAGTGTTCAGCAGGGAGGAATTTTGCCAACACAGTCCAGATGGCTCAATTTAAGCATTTTTATTATGCTATGTTCCCACTGGAAGAACAATTCTGCAGAGCTTTCTGATATTATCAGACCCCCAAGATCATGAGCCACATGTTTATGCTGGTATAACCTGTTCTGATAACCCTGGGAAAACCCAGTTGTTCCCATATAGTAATTGAAGCTATTAAGAGATAGCTATTATGGGATCAGAAAGAACCAGTTCAGAAGTTCAGTTGTCCTAAGGGGGTGGGTAGCAAATGGCCCCAGCAGGAATGTGTCAATTGAGTTTTAATTTTCATGCTTGTTCCTTCCCAGTCTTCTCATAAACCGAAGCTTCAGCAGATTTACATGGCTCAGTTTGAACCTGCAAGAACAGTAAGTTAACAACAACAAATAGTCATCACCCGAAAGGATTAAAAATGTATGGAACACACACACACACACACACACACACACACACACATATACCCTAAAGCATCTTCTTCCAATCTGGTGTCCTCTAGATCTCTTTGACTAAAACTCAATTTCCTCCTGAAATGCTCAAAGATTGGATTGGAAACTCTAATATTAGGGTCAGAGGTATGCCTAAGAGATCCATGAAATGAATTCTTTGGGAAGGAAATTCTTCCTGAGGAAGGCTGCCTAAAGACTGCCTTGATTAATAGAAAACAACACGAACTGTTTAATAAATTCAAAAATATTACTAACATAAATTTTCAGATTTTAGCACAGTATTACTTTAATTTGCCATCCCAGTCTCAATAGCAATGGTTAAATCTAGCGGAAGGAAAGTTTCCACTGATGCAGACAGAAGTTTCCTTTTCATTTCAACCTGAGGATGTGAAGATTGACTGAAAATATCTACAGACCCCTCACATCCTGGACATAAATTGCTTCGAATTCTACCCTTAAAACGACGCTATAGGCCAGGGCATTGCACACCAGAACAACAAGACACAAGGACAGTTTTTCCCTGAATGACATCACTCTACTAAACAACTAATTTCCCACAACACTATCAAATTAACTACTAAGACTGTAAGCTTCTTCTCATCCTTACTATTACCTATCTCTCCCCACTTATGGCTATATCCATGTTGCTTGTATCTTTACAATTTACTGTATATTGTTTTTATTGTTTCCTAGTATGATTTGATTGTTTATTAGTATCCTATGACTATCACTAAGTATTATATCTTATGATTCTTGATGAATATATTTTATTTTTTTCTTTATGTACACAGAGATCATATGCACCAAAGACAAATTCCTTGTGTGTCCAATCACACTTGGCCAATAAAGAATTCTATTCTACTCTACTCTACTCTACTCTACTCTACTCTACTCTACTCTACTC
>WNWU01013802.1:3493225-3511875 GCA_012654045.1 Ptyas mucosa
TCTACTCTACTCTACTCTACTCTACTCTACTCTACTCTACTCTACTCTATTCTATTCTATTCTATTCTATTCTATTTTTGGAATAAAGAAGAAAATATAAAGATAAACCAACTTCCACAGTCTGACTTGACCCTTCTCTGTTTATTAGTATCCTATGACTAACACTAAGTGTTATATCTTATGATTCTTGATGAATATATTTTATTTTTTTTCTTTATGTACACAGAGATCATATGCACCAAAGACAAATTCCTTGTGTGTCCAATCACACTTGGCCAATAAAGAATTCTATTCTATTCTATTCTATTCTATTCTATTCTATTCTATTCTATTCTATTCTATTCTATTCTATTCTATTCTATTCTATTCTATTCTATTCTATTTTTGGAATAAAGAAGAAAATATAAAGATAAACCAACTTCCACAGTCTGACTTGACCCTTCTCTGAAACATGTAACCATGTTGTATACAGAAGGGTCAAACTGCATAAAAACATAAGGTTCTTACTTTTATTTTTGACTCCTCCATCAGAAAATATGCCTTTTTGTATGAAAATGACCCCTGAAGCTTTCTAGATCTCTGTTGCTTCAACCGTGAATTTTAGTTGGATTTTAGAAATCAGTGAGATGTCTCATAAAAGCACGTTCATTTATTAAGTGTCTACAGTATGTTGGCCATGGAATATTTCCCTTAACAGAATGCAGGAAGAAAGATCTTTGGAGGGTATATGATTATGTAACCCTAAGAACGTGTCTCTGCTTCATAGCATCTGAACCACCTCGGAGGCTTTAGCAGTATAAATGTGGTGAACTGAATGTAGGTATCTTACATCCTTATACAATTACTATGCTTCCAAAATCCACCATGCCCAACAGTGTGGATATCTGATCTGAATCTATTTGACGTCCTCTGGCAAAGTGCTATTTTTCCTAAGCCACAGCAGTGGGCTCTGTAAGCCCCTGTTCTAAAAGATATGCTGTGTATATCTTGGGTACTTGGGCATTATAGACATAATTATAGATTGTAGCAAATAACTCCCACTTCCTCTTTGTCAATTGGTACAGCATTGTTCCTACTACTAGCAGCAACAAAGAGTAAGGAAATACAAAGTTGGAGGACTCCTCCAAAAGAGCATTTTTACACTAACTTGGTGTTAAGCCTTACAGAATAGGAGGTTTGTGTCTCCATCACAAAGTGTTGCAACTTCAGTTGTTATTTGCGGGAAGTCAGCCAGGCAAAGAATGAAAGAAAACTTGATAGCATGGAAATTAAGCTTACTTTTTCTCTCACTTTCTCTCCCTGTGTATCCCAGCAGATTGGGTTTAATTCAGGAGTGCTGCCACTATTTTCTTCTGTTCCGCCTATACAGGGGGACATTCTCCTGTTGTAAACATTGCTGTGGTGATTATTATTTATTTCACTGAGTTCCTTTCACTGGAAACCATAGATACTTTGGAACCCAAAGGAGCAGAGATTTAGAAGATATAATGCTAAGTGCAGTACAAATGAGAAAAAAAATATAGTCTTTTTGAGTATAATTCCATCTCTCATAGAGATGCAGATCACGGAGAACAGCCTTTTTTAAAAAAACTCTCATAAATATTTTCCTTTTTTGGGGGGGGGGAAGTAGATGAAGTGGGAGTTCTGGTTAAGGCCATTTCTAAAGCACTTTTGGAAGATTGTTCCTCTCTTTGTTTCAATAAACATAAGAATCTGTCTCCTCCCAGGACAGTATAACAGATACATATAAAGATTAGCAAGTTTGATCCCACTGTGGTTCCATCTACTGTCCAAGCCTACCCTTAAGCATAGAAGCAGTGGTGGGTTCCTCCCGGTTCGGCCCGGTTTGACCGAGCTGGTAGCGGTGAAGATATGATGTCACTGAACTGGTTCTCTTTGTCCAGGAGCTGGGCCCTCATGCCCCCCCTTATTCTTACCTTTTATTTGGCCCCGCCCCCAATCTATTCGCTTCCTCCCAAGTCCCAGTTGATCAGCTAGAAGAAAAAAAATTGTTTAAACTCTTGCCGGGGGCCTTCAAAGGGCCGCCCTACAGCTGATCAGTTTTAAAAGACAGTGTGTTGGTAGACCAAGATGCTCGAAAAACAAATGGGTAGACTGGTGTCTCCAAAAATAAATGAGTAGACCAGTACCTCCAAAAACAAATGAATAGACCAGTGCCTCTGAAAACAAATGAGTAGACCAGTGCCTCCAAAAATAAATGGGTAGACCGGTACAGCTCTGCAAGCAGTAAAAAGCCTGGTAGACCAGTACCTCTGCTAAATCCTAAAGAATTGTCACATGACCATCAAGCCACACCCACAAAATGAGCCATGCCCACAGAACAGGTAGTAAAAAAAATTAGAACCCACCCCTGCTTAGAAGGCATCCATGCATGCATTTTTCATGAAAACATAATATTCACAAGATCATATTTAATGTGTTCAAAGCAATGGGAAGCAGCAATCCCATTCTGGTGCTCTCCAGCCTATTTGGATAAGAATAATGAAAGAGAATTATATATCCTAAGGCCACCAAGTTCAAAAGGTTTTTTCGACATCAAAAAACCAATTGATATCAATATACCATCATTCCATTCTTTCTCATCAGCTTCCTTCCAAGCTTGTTTAAATGCCAGACAGTTTGCAATGAGAGTGACAACCCTCAATCACCTTTTGGCTCCCCTTCATATGTCTTTATCAACAATAAAGAATCAGAAGTCAAAAGAGAAATAGATGTCCTTCAGGGGAATAGATCACGCAATTCCTCAAAGCAGTGTTGACCTTAATAAAATATTGTTTGTGTCAGCATAATGCAAATCACTTGTGGAGTGAGGACACATTTTCCAAAGTGTTTTTAAAATAAAAATTGTAATCTCTCAGAGCAAAGGAAATCTGGATGGAATTTGATGTGAAATATAAATTGTCTCCAAAATGCAAACAAGTTGTCTAAGGTAGCTTTGCAATAAATGCAGGCTTCATATGGCACATATAGGTTGTCAGAGTGGCTTTTGAATTATTGGGAAAGCTATTCAAAGTTATATCACAAATCAACAAGTTCATATATCAACAATCAACCATTCCACTCCATACTTCTATGTAGGGATCCATGAATAGATAAGCTGCCACGCTGAAAGCCATAATTAACTTGTGTTGACAAGGCAGATCAGAAGGAAAAGCAGCATTTTCATCCATTTTCCTGCTGCGTTTTTTTTTAGAATGACATTTAATAATCATTTTAATTTAGTTGAAGCACTCTCTTTCAATAATGGGCATTAGATTCTTTCCTTACTCTTTCACTCAGTCTTCTTTTTGTACTTTGATATAGGTGAGAACAAAGAAGGATTCAGGATACACACAATAAGCTTTATTTCTCCAAGGGCCTTGTATTTGATGGGTCTTTGTTTCCTTGACAACCATATATTCCACTGTTACAGGAAGCCACTTTCACGGAGGGACTTGACCTCTCTTATTCAGCTTTTAAACCTTCATTAAAAGTTGATTCTTTTAATATATCAAGCTAAATACCAGAAATAAGAAAATGATTTGCATACATATGAGTTTACTAATAATGTGATATTCCATTGACATTAAAAGAAAAATGGGAAAAAATAATGTTTTATCCAAACAAAATAAGTTCAAAAAATTTGACCAAATTGTTTGAAAGTCTTCTTTATCCCCCTGCCAGGAAAAAAAATACTTAAATGTTGACCATATACATATTGACAATTCATTGCTACAGAAAAGGTGTAGACATAGCCTTCCAGTTTTGTATATTATTTTCCTCATTCCTCATGATGAAAGGACACAATTTAATGCCTCAATATATTCTAAATAATGCAAACATAGTTTAGATAAATGTAAATATATTAACACAAAGCAACACTCATGTGGATTTCAACCTAAAATTGTCAGATAGCCCCAGAATGTAGAAGTTACTATTACAATTGCTCAGTTATATTTCCAACAGCAGGACAAAGACAACTATTATTAATTATTAAATATATTTTGAGGTGCCCACTATTCACAAAACACAAATTTCTGCTGTATTAACCTTAAGATCAAAGTCAACTCTCCATTGGGTAACAAAGTCAGAACATTCAAGCTTTTTATTGCAAAGTTCAGGTAAATATCTACTATCTGGTTCATCCAGTTCTTTCAATATCTTATGGAAATGGCTTATTGGCTTTGGGGCATCAATTGATTCATCCAGAATCTCTAATAGATATGTACTTTAGAAGCAGCCAGAACATCAAGACCAAACAGTCCAAATAATAAATGCTTAAGTTAAATAAACTGCCAAGAAGCACTCAGAGGTAAATCAATTTTGATTTTAAGGTCTATTTTTTTAAAAAAAAACTTGCTTCATCAAAATTCGTTCAAAGTAATAATGTTATTTTATCTTCCCCTCCCCCAAACTAAGCAGTGGATCTATACAGATTGGTTCTCTTTTTTGCAGAAGATTTGGTGATTTGCCACCACAGAATTATTTACTTGAGAAAGGTCAAGTCAGGTCTGAGCTGTCTTGATAAGGCACTTTACTTTGATGCTAAGGACTTCTGTCCATGCACAATACAAATTCAGAACACGGTGTTATCCAACAAAGTGAAGCATTGTTTAGAATGAAGGCACTATTTTGCAAGTTTATTTCAAAGATGCACTTATCATAAAGCAAATCTGGATGGGGAGAAACAGGCTTCGACTCAACCCATCCAAGACCGAGTGGCTGTGGCTGCCGGCGTCCCGGTATAGCCAGCTGGTGCCATCGCTGGTTATTGGGGGGTGAATCACTGGCCCCCACAGAAAGGGCTCGCAACTTGGGCATCCTCCTGGACTCACGGCTGTCTTTAGAAGAGCATACGACGGCCGTGGCTAGGGGGGGCTTTCTATCAGGTTCGCCTGATACACCAGTTGCGCCCCTTTCTAGATTGGGACTCTCTACACACTGTCACTCAAGCATTCGTCACTTCTCGTCTGGACTATTGTAACGCTCTCTACATGGGGCTCCCCTTGGGGTGCACCTGGAGGCTCCAATTGGTGCAGAATGCAGCCACGCAGGGGATTATGGGAACGACGGGGCGCTCCAATGTGACACCTCTCCTGCGTGAGCTGCATTGGCTTCCAGTGGACTTCCGGGTGCACTTCAAGGTGTTGGTAATCACCTTTAAAGCGCTCCATGGCTTAGGGCTGGGGTACTTACGGGACCTCCTTCTGCCACCAATTGCCTCCCACCGGCCAGTTCGCTCCCACAGAGAGGGCCTCCTCAGGGTGCCGTCAGCCAGACAATGTCGGCTGGCGACCCCCAGGGGGAGAGCCTTCTCTGTGGTGGCACCCACCCTCTGGAACGATCTCCCTCCAGAGATACAAGTGATCCCAGACCTCCAGACTTTTCGTTGGGCCCTTAAAACTTACTATTTTCAGTTAGCCGGGCTGGCCTGACTCCATGTTGGTTTTAAAGTTTGATACTGATTTTAAATTGAAATGTTTTAAATTATGGGCCAAATTTTATAAATTATTTTTAAAATTATTTTAAATTTTGTATACAATGTTTTTAGTTGGCTGTTCACCACTCTGAGTCCGGAAGGAGAAGGGCGGTATAAAAATCAAATAAACATAAACATAAAGTGCCCCTCTCAAGACCTGCATAGCTATATTAATCGAGCACAACCCATTCCTGGCAATGACATTCAGAATGAACAATTACTGCATAAACAGCCCTAAAATTTGTCACCGGACAAATTCATTGTCCAGTTCGGATTCACACTGAAATTGGAGTTAATACAAAAAAGATGAAATTGATAGCTTCATACTAAGATGAATAGACATTTTTTCTGGTTTGTGAGCTGTGATATCATGGTGAATCACTGAAGGTCAGGACTGACAATTTACAGCCAATTTTCTACTTTTCTTGAAGGGTAGGTAAGACTCAGAGAGATCTTGCAGACCACAAAGATCATCCCACCCTTAAAATTGCCCTCAACTCCCCATATCAAACAAACAATTACTGCAAATTCAAATCTCACCAGGCTCGAGGTTGACTCAGCCTTCCATCCTTTCTAAGGTAGGTAAAATGAGGACCCAGATTGTGGGGGCAGTAACTGACTTTGTATAAATATACAAAAGTATGAAGTCTATTGCTTAAGGCATTGTAAGCCACCCTGAGTCTCTGGAGAAGGGTGGCATATAAATCAATTTTTTTTAAAAAAAATAGTACTGCTAATAATTGACCATTTTCCCCATCAAAATTCACCAATATAATATTAGGATGTTTTGTGATCTGCAAATGAGGATCCAGGAGCTCTCACAACCCATGAATTTCAGTCAGCTATTCCTATGAATATAAGACTGAATTTCTTCTTTCTGCAGATTCACATAATTCTCTTTTGAAGGCAACCACAATTAGAACTGGGTTAGTTTTCTGTTATTGTTGCAATAATATAAAAACATGCTATTATTTGACTCAGAGTTTAGGAAGATGGTCATACATGAAAATATTCTTTTAGTTTAGCTTTACATTGAGGTGACCTCAAATCTCCAGATGTTTTGGACTAAAGAGTTCCCATAATTGCCAGCCATGATGGTTGGAGTCAGTAGGAAATAGAATTCAAACATATGAAAGATAACACTCTGAAATAGGTCTGTTTCTCTTATTTCAATATTAGAAAGTTGGACATCCAACTCAGGGGTGCTATTCAGCAGGTTCTGACAGGTTCTGGAGAACTGGTAGCAGAAATTTTGAGTAGTTTGGAGAACCGGCAAATACCGTCTCCGGCTGGCCCCAGAGTGGGGAGGGGATGGGATTTTACAGTATCCTTCCCCTGCCACACCCACCAATCCATGTCCACCAAGCCACACCATAGCCACCAAGCCACACCCACAGAACTGGTAGTAAAAAAAAATTGAATTCGACAACTGATTCAACTTATATACATCTTGTTATTTAGAACATTCAAATTAAGAGGTTTGATTGTGTCTGATAATGCTTGAATAGAAAAGGCATGTCCTGACTTACAAGCATTCAACCCCCCAAAAAGTTACACTAAGTAGTAATAACAATATAATACTATATATATGTGCATCTATACAATAGTATATACTGTATATTAAATATATTACTATTAGTATAACTTTGCTTTTAGTAGTTGCTGTTGGTGAGTCACTTTCCTTTTTTTCCATGCACTTCAGTTTTAACTGAATTTGTACAGACTATACTGTACTTCATTATTTCTTAATTCCATTGTTTATCATTATCAGTATAATATATGGCTGTCTGCCAACTCCAGGAATAACACTGCATATCTCATGCAGTGAATATAGTCCACAAAAGCTTATTTAATTATAAATGCACTAGTATTTAAGATGCCACAAAATGCTTCAATGTATTTGCAGGGCATTTCTTGAAATTGGGATGAATATAGAAACAATGCTTAGATACTACTCACAAAATTTAACAAACTTTCTACATAAAGCTCTGCATATGCTATACGTGAAACAATAAAGATTTGAGGGCATCTTAAAGAAAAACTCATTTCCTTTATCTTTATTTGCCCTGGTTATGAGAATTGTATCTGCTATACAATTCTCAGACATAAACATGGAATAGAAGTGGAATGGACAATACTTTTAAAAGACATCCTCTGTCAGTTAGGAAACTTATCTGCTCTCAGAAGACAAGGAGATGTTTCTTGTAGTGCTAAGGTTGGGTGGCTCAGTGGCTAAGATGCTGAGCTTGTTGATCGAAAGGTCGGCAGTTCAATGGTTTGAATCCCTAGTGCCGCATAAAGGGGTGAGCTCCCGTTACTTGTCCCAGCTTCTGCCAACCTAGCAGTTCAAAAGCACGTAAAAAATGCAAGTAGAAAAATAGGGACCACCTTTGGTGGGAAGGTAACAGCATTCTGTGCACCTTTGACATAGAGTCATGCCAGCCACATGAACACGGAGACGTCTTCGGACAGCTCTGGCTCTTTGGCTTTGAAACGGAGATGAGCATCACCCCCTAGAGTCAGGAACGACTAGCACATATGTGCAAGAGGAACCCTTTACCCTTTACCTAAGGTTGGGGAATAGATCTGTTGTAAAATCACCTTTAAGGTACCAAAAATCCAGTTGCAGAGGTTCTTCAAAGTTATAAAATTCTCAGTTTCTTTGGCTCTACAGATATAAATGCCCCTGCAATCTTGGATATTTAATTTTCAAGGTACAAATATGTAATAAGCTAAACTGGCAGATTTACAATGAAATGTTAATGTATAACAAATATATATATATATATATATATATATATATATATATATATATATATATGTAGGTCTTTGGTTATTCGGGTTTTCTCCCGCGTAAAATTGGAAGTGTCTTGGCGACGTTTCGACGAAGTCTCATTCGTCATCTTCAGGCTGGTGTTCTCGGCTTCGTGCTTCGTGCTTCCTACATACAAACACCCGCGAAAACCTCAGAAAACAAATATATATATATATATATATATTTAACATATATAAAATAACAAAAATTAAATTTATAATATATATAATATAATCAAATGTCACTATAAATATGTATTTTAAGCATCAAAAGCTTAAGTAATCCAAGTCACTGTTTTTGAACAGCTATGATGACATTAAAGTAACCCTAGCCTCTTGTATCACTGTAGACCTGCCTTTGATTGCTTTGGTTCTAAGTAGGTGTTGTGGGAATGAAGCCATTGTGGTTTATATTAGGGCCGGGGTCAGCAACCTGTGGCTCTGGAGCCACATGTGGCTCTTTCATCCCTCTGCTGCGGCTCCCTGTTGCTGGTCGGCTCCACAATTGATAGGGCTTTCGCTTAGGACAGGTAGAGGAAAAAGGACCCTGCACTAGGAGGAGACTCTATGGTGGGGGAACCAACTGCCAGTCGGCAGAAGAAAAAGGACACCGTGCTAGGAGGAGACTATGGTGGGGGAACTGGACTTCCGGTCAGCTCCAGAATTGAACGGGGGCTTCTGGTTAGGACCTTTGTGGCTCTTTGAGTGTTTAAGGTTGCTGACCCCTGTATTAGGGAATGAAAACTTTTTGAATCTCATACTTGCAGTTCCATTATTCCCACAGTCTCAAGAGCGGTTGAAGAGCCAAAATTGTTGCTGTTGTTTTGGAGAGGAGACTGGAATACACCTATTTTATCACTTATTTGTAATACTTGAGGGGAAAACATGCCTCCAAATAGCTGTGGAAAGAAAGTGATATACATCACCAAAAAGTAGTGACATTTATTTCAAAGAAAATTCTAGAAAATATCTTTTCACCCAGTATGGAAAAAGAGATAGAAAACTCTCAACAGCTTCCACAAGAATATGTCTCTTGACAAAACTTCAGCTCAATTTTGTTTTCAGTGGCTAGATAACAAGTATAATTTGAAGCTCTCTCAAGGAGTAGTAACAATTGGCAAGTTCCAATACCTCACAAATCTTGGCAACCTTGAAGGATTTTGAAAGATTCCTTAATCCATTTCAGCTACTTTCTTTTATGAACTGTCAAAAACCAGACACCACCCAGGTACATTCTTTTAAAAAAAAGAATGAAAACAGGTGGAATGTTTTGTATAAAATAATAGTATATTTGAATTCCAAAGATCAAATGATATAAACGTATAGATGCTTCCAATTTTTCTTTATATTGCTTAAACTGACGATTTTTATTCTAAAACAGCTTTTCTCCATCTAAGCATCATCTTTAAGGCATGTGGAAACAACTCCCAAAATTCCCCAACCAGCAAGCAGAATTTTGGGAGCTACACATCTTAAAGTTGCTGAGGTGGAGAAACACTGCAATAGAAAGTCACAGCTTCAAAGAGACATAATAGCTCTGCTCTTCAGCCTCTCTCCCCCTTTCCAGCTGTCCCAATGATCTTTTGCTGGAAGATGATATGGTGTCATGTCACATTAAATGTGAGTAGATATGAAAAGACAAACTCTAATGCTCCTTTACTTCCTTGAATCATTATTAGCTTTGGCAATTAAAGCAGCATTTTGTAGGCTATTTATACAGGGCTTTTTAGGGCCCTTCTGAAATCTAATATAGATGAGTTTTTATAAAGAAGAAAAACTTCTGGCCTGCATAAATGGCCACCTCTTGGACTTCAGAAACCATTAAAAATAAAATGTTGCATCTGCATGTTGCTTCAAATGCAACTTTTCATTGGGTTGTATTAGATATTTGCCCTACAAAGCTTGCAGTCTTAACAGGCTATTTACATAAAATGATTTGTAGCATTATCCAGCTACCCTGCCCACATTAATACTATATCCCCCATAGTGATTTTTGAATGTCACTATAAATAAATGGTCTGGATAGTCTCATTAACAAATTTAGAACCTTCAAGTGATAAATCTTATTAATACATGTTTTGATTTTCATCTCTTGCAAATAACATTCTAGAATTTAAAAAAAAATGTTCCATAACAAAACTCTGTGGAGATTATTGAATGTTGGACAAATATAAGCACATGTGAATGTTTCAGCTGTGAAAAGCTGTTGGCCAAATGGGGTAAAAAAAATGCTTTCCCTCCATGCAATTAATAAATGAAGAGAGCTGCTGTTTTTAAACCATCAGCATCTTTCTTTAAACTCAATTATAACTCAAGAGTATTTTTTTTAAAAAAGTATTTTATGGAAATTTTTAGTAAACATAGTAAAAGCTAATACAAACTAAACAAAGGAAAAAGAAAATTTAAAAATATGTTCAGAAGATGCAGGAAAAGAGAGAAGTAGAAAAGAAAAGAAACAAAGACTATGATAAAGAATTGTCTCCCAACCTTTATCAACTCAAACATCAACTAATATAATAGCTTTTCACCCACTTTTAAAATTACAGATAATAAAAGTCTTCTCTCCAGAACCTAATTTTTATCTATATACAACCACGAATCTTTTCAGGCTTGGTTCAGCAAAAAACCCATTGTCCAATCCAATTTCAAAGAAATAGTCCATCTCTGGTTAAATACTCCACTTTTATATTCCTTCTTTTTGTTCTGCATGATCTTCACCTTTAAATCATACTTGTGGCATCATAGGATTTGAGTTTTCATCACTCTCTGGAATGTAAAAGAAATCACTTAAAAGTTTTCATCAGCCTTCTTTGTAAATTCCTTAAAGAGTCATCATCCAGCATTCCTTGTTGCAGCTCGTTTTCTTGATTTGTCTTTTGTATTCCCATTTTGGTAACCTCAATTTTGTTGCCTTCAAACTCTATTATGTCTGATTCTGGTAAGAGTTGTTTTCTCATCATCTTCTAAAAGTTGTGTGTCCTTTCTCAGATATTAATTATGAAAATCTCAGCCCATGTTTTGAAGGAGTCTTTGAAACATGTAAAAGTTATAGCTGGCTTAGTCATTTTAACTTTTTTCTGTCTAGTCCCATAGTTCCCTCTAATGTCCATTTGCAACTGAATAAGCTGAATTTATTCAGTTCCTAGTATGGGTTTAGCTCCATTTCAATTGTTTTCCCACAGGTATATTATTTAATGATATTTCCCTTGATTTTCAAATCATAAAACAAACAATAACCAATATTCCAAACTTCTTTGATCTCCTGGCCACTTAAAACTTTTAAAATCAAAATCTTCTTTGTTGTGCTTTTAGACAGTTGTATATGTTTAAATCAAAAAAAGAAATATCTTCTCTAAAACTCACCAGTCAAACTCACCTGTCAAATTAGCTTCTTGTTTTGAAGGTATCTAATATTCATAAAGAAGAGACATGGTTACTCAGTGGCTAAGACACTGAGCTTGTCGATCGAAAGATCCGCAGTTCAGCAGTTTGAATCCCTGGTGCTGTGTAATGGGGTGAGCTCCCATTACTTGTACCAGCTTCTGCTAACCTAGCAGTTTGAAAGCACGTAAAAATGCAAGTAGAAAAATAGGGGCTACCTTTGGTGGGAAAGTAACAGCGTTCTGTGCACCTTTGGTGTTTAATCATGCCAGCCACATGACCACAGAGACGTCTTCGGACAGCGCTGGCTCTTTGGCTTTGAAATGGAGATGAGCACCACCCCTACAGTCAGGAATGACTAACACATATGTGCGAGAGGAACCTTTACCATAACCTTTAATATCCATAAAGTTATTAAACTGAACATTTATGAAAGAGATTAGAAAGTAAGTTCAGCTGTCTTAGTGTTCCTATGAAATTCTCCACTGTTGCTAAGAGCAAAGGTGTTGTTTCCCTCAGCTCCTGCACCAAAATCATGGGAGACAGTTATTTTGCAGTTCCTTGCAAGGAGCTACTATTCAGAATATTAGTAGGCAATCTCCTGTTCTCTCACTTCCCTCTAGAGCTTCCAAAGGACCAGTGTACTGGCTGGTCCTTTGTTCTTCACATGAGTGATTCTCATCTCCACTATTCAGAGATGTCTTCAATCAGCCATGACTCACAAAGAATTCTCATTACTAAATAGTAATTAATGAAGTTTCCCTATGAAAAAGTTATAATTGCTTAGGTCAGGTATATTCAAAATCAGTATGAGATGACATTGAACAAACATTGAAAGACTCTATCTGTGTCCTATGTTGACTTCTCCAAACTAGGAACATTTTGGAAACAGAATCAAAAGTGTCTATAACAGGGTTTCTCAACCTTGATCACTTGAAGATGTCTTTGACTCCCATAAATGCTGGCTGGGGAATTCTTGGTGTTGAAGTCCTCACACTTTCAATTGGTCGAGGTGAAGAAACACTGGTCTCTACTCTATAGGATTTCAAGCTTTTGTCAAAATAAATGAAAGCACAATTTCACTCTTAGAATACAAGCTCTGCTATTTTTGTGTACCTTTGTCATATCATGATGCATATGCAATATGAGCAGATTTTGCAACATCATCCTTCTTTCATAATTTGCTTCTCATTGCCCATCCACCCCATAGAAACCTCTCTCTGAACAGAATGTTAGACTAGGTAGAAATCTACTTAAAAGGGGGGGGGCTCCATCCTTATAAAATTTCATGAGATTTTTGTTGTTCATTGAGTTCTCAATACAATTAATAAATGTTGGGCTTGCAGATCTCTGAAATATATCATGGAAACATAACACTGCATGTTAGGACCATCTTTTGTAGATCTATTGATCATCATATGATGCACCAACACATCTTGGTGAGCTTAGCAAACAAGTTATTTCCATTTCCGTGATGGAATAGAGAGTACAAAACCCAGTATTAAAATTTAATGTATTTGGTCATGCAGATAGGGTAGGCTTAGAAACTGTAAATTAATTTTTAATCACCTTAAGTTCGAATTACAAAAATATTAATTAAAGTTCACTGGACCAGGTTCTGTCCTTCTTATGTACCTGAGAATTACTAAGTTAAAAGCTATGCCTGTGAATCAACCAGTTACAAAATTGGGTGCCATCCCTATTAATATGTAAAAACTTGATTTGGCTTCTCTTCTGTTTGCCTTTATCGCTAAGTCTCTCTAGGAAATATTAGCAGTACATTCAAATGATGGAAAATAATATAATTAATTTAAGCTAAAAGGATTTGCTGGCTATTTTAGCGCTAGCAAAATTCAAGCAGATCACAACATTGTAGATTGGAAACTTTTAAAAAAACTAATAAAGGAAGCTAAACTTCTATCTTTTGAAACTTTTTTAATGGTTTTTTTGATCATGAATGACTCATCCTCATTCCAGCAAATATTCTACTTCTAGGCAGTTATGCCTCCTTGAAATACTCACACAGATGCTATATTTAAAGAAAATGGGTTGTAACTAAGCAAAGTTATTAATCACTTTATTGAATACAAGCAATTGTATTCATTATAATGAGGGTAATTTTACCAAATTTTTTTTGCCTTGAAAGAATTAAGATAGATATATGCTTCAGTGGATAGTAACTGATGCCTAAATCCAGTCTTGTATTTTCCATATAACTTCAAACTTTTCAAAAGAATGCTTAAAAGTTCATGGCTACTTAATTCCAGTTATTTCAATAATACACAGTTATAACATTTTCTCTGTCACTGACCACATACAAATGTTATTTTGTTTGGACCCAGAGCAATCCTCTATGAAGGATTCATTAAGTTATTCCTGTGTATTTTATATTGCATCAAGTTCAGTTCACAAAGCATTGAAAAATAATCTCCTTTTCTGCAACTTTTTAGGAAAGACTGCAAAAGGTGATGGAGTGCATCCTTTATTCAATTATTTCCTTGAACTGACATGTGCCATGGCAGAAAGAATGCAAATTTCAGACTAGGAATAAAACTGTGATGTCAGGGATGCTTGACTATTTTTATCTGAGGATTGCAGTGTCTTGGGTTTTTGATCCTTAAAGAAGTCACTTGGTCAGAATTTCTCTCTCTCTATGGCAGAGGTCTTCAAACTTGGCAGCTTTAAGACTTGTGGACTTCAACAAGTCTTAGAGCTGCCAAGTTTGAAGACCTCTATGGCAATGGTGGACAATATTTGACACCAACAGCACAATTCACCCTTCTAAGTCTCTGGATGTCCCAAAGAGGGCATTTGATGGGGTGGTGACATACTGAAAGGAGAGGGAAGGAGCAGGAAAGAGGAAACTGCTTTTACTTCTCCTAACCCTGAACAAAATATCTGTATTCTCATTTGAGGGCACATTTTGACTTGTTTGTTTGTAAACAGGAACTAGGAGAAATTTGCCTTCCAGTGGCTTCCTGCTCTTCTCATTTCCTTTCAGTAGATTTACAAAATGTGGACAAAAATCATTGTCCCACTGAAATCTGGATCAAAAGCTTTTATTTTGGGGAGCATCCTGCCCATTCATTCCAAACTTTTCCAATAGCCCATTAATATTTCTGCTAGGAACATACAAACAAAAATCAATAAGCATATAACAATAATCCCACTGGACATGCAGATTTAGTAAATATGGCCAGGGTGTTTGGGCAGAAAAACTTAGATGACCACATCGAGGGAACGAAAGAGTTAAAGTTTTCTATAGCTCTTTGGTATCTAAGAGCATCTGAATTTTTACAGCCCAGATATGGTGACCCTGGTACAGCCAGTATGTCCTGTTAGCAAGTTCTGTTATTTATATTACATTTTCAGCTCCCATATTACTACAAATGAAAGAATGGAAAAGAGGGCAGACACTGCAAACTAGGAAAAGAGGAGAGCATGTCCCAAATGCTAGTGAGAATAAACATTGTAATAGGACAACACAACCAGATATAAATTGTAAAATTCCAGACAACCATCAAATGGCAGCAGGTGGGTACAACAGTTTATAACCCTAGTGGTCCTCTACATTTTTGAAGTCCAAATCTGTATTTAAACACATAACAGTCTGTCCTTGTGATTAATCTATCCCAACCCAATCCCATTTACTGCAGTCATACCACATTCCCAATCATAAACTAAACACACAGGCTGGGCTTGCACAACCTTCTAATCTGAAATGTAATTGGCCAGTTTATGGCTTCGTGTGTCAGGTGAACTCAATCTCTCTCTTTTCCTTAGAGGACCAATTACATGGGGTTTGGACATTGTCCAATGATTGGACAATGATTCATACAACATGGCTGGAAGAGGAAGGCAATTTGACTCATAGTTTTTCACCACAATTTAGAGTTAAAATATTTCTAGGTTGTTCCAGTCATGGCTGAGTTAACAGGTTCACATAGCATATCCCTCCCTCTTCATTGATTTGGTTAATGAATCCTGCTGCGTGTCTGTGCCCCCAGTCTGATAATTTACATGTTACAACAGAGAAGGAAGGGTTGTTTGGGAAGAACAACAATAACAACAAAAAAGCTGATGCACTTTCCTAGAACTACAGAATATATCAGAAGTCCTTTGGGAGAAAGCCAGTGAATGCTCCTGCGTCCTTCTCTTTCTCAAAAGGACAGCTTCCCATAGAAGAATATGTGAAGAGAAATCACAATCATAGATCAAACTGAAGGTCAACTTGGCCCAATATTCTGTTTCCACAATGCTTAATGCAAGCTCAAAGCATGAGGTGAATCATCCTCTATTCAGAGATACTCTTGTTTTTGTTACTGGGTAACATAATTCTCATTAACCAGCACATTGTCCAGCAATTTGTCTAATAAGAAACCCACTTCAAACAAAAACAAAATATAGGAAACAACCCATATTTGATCAAAATCATATATAACTATTCATTAATATATTCAAAGTTCCATGTCGTTCTACAGTTTTTCAAATAAAAACAAGGAAATCTGTATCTGTTCTCATGTACAACTTTTCCTGACAGAGCTTCATGTATTTTAAATGCAACCTTTCCTAATTTACTTTCATTTGTATTATGGTTGCATGTAATGCTTTATAAAGAAGGATTCTGACTCAGTGAAACTTCAATCAAAATACCCTTTCAGGCAAAAGTACCAAACCTAAGCAATGCTTCTCTTTGAAGTGCCATATTTCAATCCAGATACTACCAAAGGGCATATATATATATATATATATATATATATATATATATATATGTGTGTGTGTGTGTGTGTGTGTGTGTGTGTGTGTGTGTGTGTGTGTATGCTAGCTGAATACCCATGCTCCGCTACAAAACTATGTGATCGGGCTTGATAAATCGACACTTATAGCTTGGAAATTAATGAGTAGTTACGATCGGCCTCTCCTCTCCCTTTCTCTCCCTCAGCCTTGCCCACAGAAGCATCTCCTATCCTAGCCTCTTCTCTCCCTCAGGCTTTCTAGCCCCTTCTCTCCCTCAGCCTTACCCCACAGAAACCTGTCCTATGCTATCCCATTCTCTCCAGAATTATTTTCAAGTTGGGAGGGGAAGTAGAATGTCTAACTAATTAGTATCAGAGTGTATTATAATAATATAGGAAATACTAATGTTCTGATGGTCATTTCGAAAAATCCTTTCTTAGTGAGCACCTAGAAGCTAAGAGGAACATATGTGGCAAATTTCAAGTTTGTAGGCTTTACGGTTCTGGAGATTTCATGATTACGGCATGAGTGGTTTTTGCATATACATATACATACATATACATACATGTATATGTATATACAAAAAAAGAAAAACATATACATATATATATATATATATATATATATATATATATATATATATATATATATATATATGTAGGTCTTTGGTTATTCGGGTTTTCTCCCGCGTAAAATTGGAAGTGTCTTGGCGACGTTTCGACGAAGTCTCATTCGTCATCTTCAGGCTGGTGTTCTCGGCTTCGTGCTTCCAGGAGCAATGTGTGATCGCAGCTGTTTCTTCCTTTTAACTGCCAGTGGGGGTGGGAGCTGATTGGGTGGGAGCATGGCTGTGTTCTGATTGGGTGGAGGTGTGCTTTGATTGGTTGGGGGCTTGGCTGTGCTCTGATTGGATGGGGGGTTGGCTGTGCTCTGATTGGATGGGGGTGTGCTCTGTTTGGGTGGGGGCTTGGCTGTGCTTGGGTTACTCTGAGTTACATGGGGATTTGAGCTGGTGAGCTGCATTGCTGTTGTTTGGCTTCGCGTTCGTGGTCGTGCCACATCTTCATGGTGGGTGTCAGTTTGCTTCATGTATGGATACACACACACACACACACACACACGCACACACACTATATATATATATATATATATATATATATATATATATATATATATATATATAATCTCTCTCCCTCTTCCTCTCCCTCCCTCCCCCACCCATTGGTCTGCTGCCTTAAATAGCAAAAGCATATTGCCCCCAACAATTTGGGTCCTCATTTTACCTACCTCGGAAGGATGGAAGGCTGAGTCAACCTTGAGCCTGGTGAGATTCGAATTGCCAAATTGCAGGCAGCCAGCAGTCAGTAGAAGTAGCCTGAAGTACTGCATTCTAATCACCGTGGCCCTTGAAGCATCTGTGACCATCTGGATCAAGATTAGCTCTTAGAATGGACACAGCTGCTTTGCATAGATCTGATTTGCATACATATTTTCTCATCTACACTTGTGATTGTATTCTGAATGCATCTTTTACTCATACAGGAAATTTCAATCCCAAAATATTTCAAGATGGTTACCAGTGGATTAAGTGATTCGCTACTTATTTGTGGCACAATGGAGGATCAGAGTATTTTGCTGGAAGAGAAATGCACAGATTTCCCCAATATTCCTAATTCAAAATGTTTTCCACTGAGTAGTGATATATTTCAAATGCAATTAAGGGAGATCATTTAGCACATTATCAGTGATAAATGAGACCTTTAGATTACAAATGACTTTGTAAGAACAATTGGGCTTTGGTAGGATGTTGATTAGGAGGCAGTTGTATAATTAAGGTTTTATGCAAGGTTCCCTTTATTTTGAAGCCTAACCTTAAAAGTTTCAATTATCACATTAATTAATAAGAAACTATTTCAGTGATTCTCATCATCAAGGGTAGAAAGAACCTAAAATAGTCAATTTCAAAGTCTAACCTAGCAAGAAGGGGGGGGAGCTATTTATTTTGTCCAAGGCTGAAACAAAACAAAAGACTCTGGAAGAAATTAGAGGCATATTTGAAAAATTTCTGCACCGCGTGTTTTTGTCATACCATACCTCATAATAGTTTGCCCTAGAAATCTCAAGAGCTTGCTTTCTTTCTTTCTTTCTTTCTTTCTTTCTTTCTTTCTTTCTTTCTTTCTTTCTTTCTTTCTTTCCTTCCTTCCTTCCTTCCTTCCTTCCTTCCTTCCTTCCTTCCTTC
>WNWU01013802.1:3511885-3538799 GCA_012654045.1 Ptyas mucosa
TCTCTCTCTCTCTCTCTCTCTCTCTCTCTCTCTCTCTCTCTCTCTCTCCTTTTCCTATTAATTCTAATAAATAGAATTTCTTGCTTTCTTGATAGTTATTAGCGGCTGTGCTAAAGAAAAAGAAACATAATTCATCACCTGTTGAGATTCAGCATGCTTTATTAATGTAGCCATGTTTGCATAGGCTGTAAATAGAGAACTGCTGCAGAGATTTTCTGTGTGTGCTTTTTTTAGAAAAAGGCCACATTTTTCCCCTGGCAGGACTACTGATGCCTGTCAAGCAGATATTAATCAGACTAAACTTTTAGATGTGTATATGCCACAAGCACATACATATTCACCACTGCATTCCTCTAGAGGACGGACGGGCAATTCTTCTGCACTAATATTCTTTTTAAAAAAATCTTCCAAGGGCAGTAGAATTACGATACTGATATCACCAGAAGGGGCGAAATCATTTTTTTTAAAAAAAACATTTTTTAAAGCAATAGCATATTTGGATTTAGCCTATCACAGATGAACCACATAATTTGGCTTCTTACTGCAGTAAAAAGAAAAACCCTCAAGAAGTTATGACAATGAATGTTGGCATGTTGCTGCTAAATGTCAGTTACATGACTGAAAAGAGGGCTTGTGGACATCATGCAGCTTTATGGGCTGCGCAAGTTTTTTGGGTGGCGGGGGAGGATTGCTCACATTGTATTTACACTGGTCACCATACAGCAGCTAAAAAGTGTGAGGTTTTCTTCTGAGCTCATATTTATAGGGGTTTGAGGTTCATGTCACTTCCAGATATTTCTCAACTGGCTGGCATAAATTAAAATATAATTTCAGAAAACATTCATTCCATTAGTCAACATTGCAGTGATACTAGTCAGTGGTGGGTTTCAACTGATGTTACTACCGGTTCACGCACTTTGCTTTGCTCACATGCACGCCAATCTAGTGCAGTGTATTACGGAACAGCTGAGATGCAGCAATCCGCTCTGCCGCACCTTTTAACTGGGCTAAAAATGACTGAATATAAGGTACGTATAATGCAGGGGCGGGCGGTAGGGCCAAGCTAACCGTCAGAAAGAACCAGTTTGCTCTCAACTCACCATCGCCGCTACCAGTTTGCCCGAACTGGGCTGAACCAGTAGAAACCCACCACTGATACTAGTACAAGTGTGTCTGCAAGGAAGATCAAAAGTATGGGACCACTACTGTGAAATCAAAACCTGACACCTTTGTTTTGTGTGCCAGAAAAAAGGGCCATGTGTTAATCATGGGAACACACACACACACACACACACAAAACAGATGGCCATGGATCAATCAAGGATACTCAAGTTCTACTAAATGATCACATGGCTTGCTGACACTAAGCATTTATACTAACTCCATATCTGTCTGTCACTGAGACTGCAATTCTTTAGAATCTGTAATAGCAAGTGATCCATGAGGTGATGTTGACTGCAAAACAAGTTATCTCCCCCCCCACCTTTTTTTCTAAACTATCCAACTGTCAAGAGTTTCTTTTTTTATTTTACTATTCTCAGAGTTCTCTAAGTATTTTGGCTGCCTTCCTTTGAAGGAAGTGGTGATTTAACCTTTTATTTACACTCTAAGAGAACAACAAACTGTCATCTCTTTATGGAACCCTCCTCAATTCTTTATTGGGTGTCACCTTAAACCCAGGATCTGAGCATTTAAAATCTCTCTGCTGCAGTTACAGAAACTGATAGTCCATTATAAGTTTCATTTGTCAGTTTGAATGGAGCTGGGAATTGTTTTATGGGGCAGATTTCAAGTTCTTTCAACTATTTCAGAGGACAAGAGTAAATAATTTATTTTATTCTTGTCTACAGCAGTGTTCTTCATCTTTGTATGCTAGGCCTCACCAAAAAAGAACAAAAAGCCCACGTTTCCAAGAAAAACAATGTTTGCAGGCAACAGCATAACAAATTGCAGGATATATACACACATACGCCTATGTATACACAGTGCTGCAACTATAAAATAATGAGAATAAACTGGAGCTAAAATAATGCTTGCTTCCATGGAAATTGTCTTCTCCAAACCCAAACCAAAATATACATTCAAATAATGAGAGAAACAAAGGACAATAAAATGTATTTTATGTTGGCTCCTAAATTCAAAAGTTTTCAGAGCTTCTGTTCCAATATTGGATTGGGAGGAAATGCTGCTCTTATTTTCCAAATGGGAAGAGTTCCTTCATCATGTCTTCCCCAGGGAATTAATTAAGGTATAGAGAAATCAGAATGTCTCATAGCCTTTGAAGTATTATTACACTATTGCCTGTTGCTACAGCATGCTTAAACCAGTCAGCCACTAACCTAGTCAAATTTCTTCATTAGTGTTTCTGGAAATGCAAAATTGTATTAAGTCAAACATCATCAAATGTTATCCATTTTGCCCAGAAAATGCTTAATGTCCCATATGCCCTTCTATTCAGTATGGCATCATATTAATAGGCCATTTAGGGAGGACGGATGTCTATTAAATCCGAATGTCCATTACATCTGAAAGTTATTTTCCTTCTATTATTTTCTGCCCCAAGGCCGTGGAGAGGGGGCGTGGGGAAGAAACTACTACTTCTTTTTGAACAAAAAAGCACTATGACAGCCCATTAAAGACATCACTCTAGCATCAGCCTTAGGAACTACTCAAGCAGGGCCCTTTTTACTTCAGCAAGGTTGGTTAGGCCAGGACCCAGGGAAGGAAAGGTGATCACCATTAATCTTCCTGCCTCAGCACTTTTCCTTCTTTCCAATGTCTTTCCACCCTCTTTCTCTCAACCCACCCACCACTCCTTCATACCACCTTCCTACAGGACACTCTTATAAGAGTCATGCTTATAATTTAACTGCTTCTGCACCAGCATCCCATTCACCCGACCTTTCTATAGCTTTCCTTGTCTTAATTTCATGCCCACTGCCACCCATCACACTGCCCACCTGCTCACCCAATTCCAGACTTTTCTCATCCTCTATCTCCCCCTTTAGCAGGAACGCAAACATTTGATTATGTGATTGACTCCTGGCAACACGTAGATTTTCTCCATGGTGATCTATCTCTAACTTGGTCTTCAGAGCGTTGCTGTGCTGAGTCTGTCTACCTTGCTGATGGTCATCCTCTTTTTATCTTCCTTCCCACCTTTCCTAGCATTACAGTCTTCTCTAGAGAGCCAGATCTTTGCATAGTTTATCTGATGTAAGATAATTTGAACCTGGTTGTTTGTGCCTCAAGTGAAAACTCTGGTTTGTCCAATGATCCATTTGTTTACTTAGCTGTCCATTGTATTCTCAGCAGTGTTATCAAACACCAATTTTTTTTAAAAAAAATCAATACTTAAATGTCTACATGTTCCCACTGATCTTTCCTAGCACCTTTCTAGTCTTATGAAGCAGTCACAGAAACAGACACACTCACTAAAGAAAAGAACAGTTTAAGATTCTTTTTTCAACTAATGGGAAAGTTTGTTAATTCAGAATGCTGACCAGGGGAAACTTGTCTCTTCCCCATTTCTTTATTTTGATTGCATGAATTTATATATATATATATATATATATAAATAAATGAATGCCTATGTTGATGAAGAAAGATTTCACCTGTCTAAAAAGTGCTACTGGATTTTTTAAAAAAGCTACAACCACACTAAGAAGAGTTTGGAAAACCTTCTGATGCCAATTAGATGCAAGGCTATATAGATTCCCAAAAAGGCATGGTAGAGAAGCACAATGTAATGGATTGGCAGTATAACTAAAGGAACACATGCCTTCCCTTTTGTAAAAATACATGGTAGTAGATTAATAATAATAATCAGATAATAAAGAGAAGACAGAAACAGATAACAAAGAAGCTGAAGAAGTAGTGGATACTTCTGCAAAGAAGCTGAAGAAATACTGGATACCTAGTTAACTGCTGCAAAAAGATTGCACAGGCTGACTACAAATAACAGCATGACAAATAGTAACAATGATGCATCGGAAAAGCTGCAAGAAATACCATTTTCCTCCAAGCAAGAACTGGTGAAGCCACAAAATAGACAAAGTAATTGAAAATGAAGAAGCTAAATTTCTCTGGAACTTTAGAATTCAAACAGACAAGCGCTTGCCACATAACATCTCAGACTTAACAATTGTCAATAAGAAAGACAAAAACTCTAGACACAGATCATGGCATTACATGGAGACAGCAAATAAAGGAGAGAGAAAATGGGAGGAAAATCACAAAATACAAAGCCCTGAAAATAGAAGTAAAATGACAATGACAGAAGAAAGCAAAGTTAGTAACAATAACAATAGATGTCTTGGGTGCCATCGCAAAACACATGGAACACCACTTGAACATTGTCGGCATTGACATTAATCACTATCAGTCAGTTGCAAAAGGCAGCTTTACTTGGAACAGCTTACATACTTTGAACACTATCAATCCACAACATTCTGCCTATCCCAGGCCCAGTGGGAGGGGCTTAATAGATGATTAAGAAAAGAGATGATTCACACCCTGGTCAGCACTTCTTTACTCTCCTACCATCGGGCAGGAGATATAGAAGCATAGCCAGCCGAGAAGAATAGCTGAAAAATAGTTTTTATCCCTGGGCCGTCAGAATTTTGAATGCAACGTAACACCATAATTAGGTTTATTATGATAGACTTGCAGGGCCAGTGCAATGTGCAACATGCTCATACTGGTGTAATATAATATGTTATATACATATATGTATATGGGAATGTGTGCTAGTTATTACTTATTTGGATTTAGAGATTTCTAATCCCTAAATTCTTGAGTTATTGAGATGTATTCTGTATTTTGGGGGAGCTGCACCAAGGGAGGCTCATTCAATCTCATTGTACATATGTTGTGCATTGACAATAAAGATTTGATTTGATTTGATTTGATTTGAATAAAAATGACAAATTTGATTTTAACATTTAGCTGATTGTGCAACCAACAGTAACAATAGCATTCAGAAATACATGTTCCTTCTTCAGTGCCTTCTCAACTTACTGTAGCTCTCTGAGGCTACATCCCATTGTGCCTCATCCGCCCAAAACCTTAATATTCTATATATATATTTCTTTTTAGAAGAAAAGCTAGCAAAGTCTCCCTCTGGAGCTGAATGAAGTTGACACCACTCTGTTGGCCACATGTCTTTATTGTGTAAGGAAGCTGTCAGTAAGCTCTTTAAAGTCAGAGGAACTTTAAAGATAAAACAATTGTATATGTCAGGAGTAATCTGCATGCACAAATTACAATAGGTATCAAGGGCCGGGAGATTCATTATTATTTATATAAATATATCTTGTAGATTTCATGTGTAGAGTTATCACATTTCAGCTTGTTTACATTTGCGTTAATCTTCATTTGCAAATGCTGAATAGAGCCTTAAAACTCTCTCCTTCTTTCACATTGTTTATGTAAAATATATTCTCCTCTCTGTTCTTTTCTTGTCAATGGGGTTCAGGGAGAAGAATTTTCAAAGTTAGAAAATTTGAAAGCAGATGCACTTAAATCAGAGAAGAGATGACTTATGGGAACATATTTTGGAACCTGGATGCACAACAGAACTTTGAAGTCTAGGATACTATTTTAAAAGAAGAGAGGCCAAAATGAATGGAGTTCTTAATATTTTGATAGACTATTCTCTTCTTTTTCCTTTCTTTTCCTTCTCTTATTTAAATTTCCTTCGGCAACATCAACTAACTTTGAATATTCTCTTTAGAAATCTGGCAAAAGAGATGTATTTGACCTTTTTACGACAAATCTGATATATAAATGCCAAGATTTTACCTCTTTCAGGCAAATGGAAGGATACACGAGGGGCTTCAGAAAATTTGCTCAGAGAATTTAAATGCACAGAAATAACTAAAGAAATACCATGATGGGAGCACTCCTTTTTCTTTATCTACTCATTCAGCATTGTTTCTGAATAATGATTTTCCCATAATATTGGTAAGATGCTCCAAGTAATTCTAGTTTATATTAGATGAAAAGGTTTTGCTGATTCAGAGACAAACAAGCTGTCTGCTACAGCAGATCTTAATATATAAAAAGGGGGCAGTAATCTATAAATTTGTTATGATATATTAACATCATTGTTGTCTATGTGGCGAACAGTCAGGGAAGACAATAATCATAATTTAGTAATATTGGGAGAACAACAGGTTTAAAACAATTATAAACAATCTGGACTTCTGAAGAAGCAATGATAATCTGAAGAAGGCTACAGTCTGAGCAGAGACAACCATCTCAGAAGAACAAGAGACAGTGAATTGCTCAAAATTTCTACTACCGGTTCTCCAAACTGCTCAAAATTTCCGCTACTGGTTCTCCAGAACCTGTCAGAACCTGCTGAATTTCACCCCTGCCTCACTGAGTTGTTATGGGGAAAAAGAGGAGAAGGGAAAAATGTCTGCCATTTTGAATTATTTAAAAATAATAAAAGTAGCATTAAAAAATAAATTTTACATTTGAAACTTACAAAATTATTTGTAAGATACTGCAGAATTAGTCAGTTAACAAACATGATAGTGTATCTTATCTAATTCAGGATTTCAATAGTTATCTTACTATAAAAAGTCATTTCTTCTGGTTTAGCTATTGTTCAGAATTTATGATTCAATGATCCAGAAAAAATCTCCCTCTTGTTCACATTTGAAATCATTGTTTGTCTTCTGTGTGTTTTCATTCATGTCTTATTCTATTAATCTGCATTATCCCTAACACTTCTGGAGAGACAAATGGGCTGTCAGAAGTAGCACTTACAGACATAATTGCCCAGGAAACATTTACTTTGGAGCCTTAAGTGTCTCACTTCCTAAGATAGAGGAACATATGCGTAAAATTCAAGGTTCTAATTAAGTTAGAATCCAGAATCAGTAGAAGACAAGAGCAGGGCAAAATAAATCCATAGAATAGTAATGGGTATGATATTGACCATAAAGCCAGTCCCAACAATACCATCTGACATAACTGAATTATGAGGAATTCTGTGGGAAAAGGAAACATCAAATATTCAAATAATTATGTTTGGAAATAATGGCTGCTAGCATAACTAATTTGATGAGAATGATCTTTCTTTTCCCTTTGTTAAGTGAAGCGTTTGATTTCCTTCTAGGTTAATCAGAATGTGCTAGGAAGCCATAACATCACCAGATTAATAGAATGACTAAACCTTTAATCTGATATGTTGAGGATTTAAATTCCGGCTTTTGCTGTAATCTGATCTAACCTCTGATTAATTTAGGCATTTGTAGCACACAGAATAACAGTGAACTAGGAATCAGTTGAAGAACAAGGACCTGGCTCATACTTTCGTTTATTTAGAAAGAAAAATTTCCTTATTTAATGGTCTTATTTGTGACTGGCTATAGAATTGCAGTTATGTTACACAATTCTATGGTTGTCTGCTCAGAAGTAAAATCCATTTGCTCAATAAAAAGTTGCCTTAGAAAAATAGATAAAGAAGTTAAATCCTTTTTCCCCCACAAATCAACTATAAACAATCTATGTTTCGATGTTTTTGAACTTCAGTTCTTCTAGCCAACATGATCTATGGAAAGAGACTGTGGGAATTCTTAGTCAAAGCAATTTTTTGTCCCAAGGTAGCAATTCCCACATTCCAGCTTAAAAAAAAAGTTGTGCAATCAATGGAGCCAATTTATCATTGATTACATGCCTTGTATAAAAAAACCCTATACAAATTGATAAGTACATTCTTATGTACGGCAAAATCTTGCACATTAACGTTTCCCTTGAATCACATGGGAATATTCTGACTCATCCCTTGCTATATCCTCATTTCCTTTTCCATTGCAATGGCTACTCTAGTGGGCATCAGTGAAGAAAACAAAGTCATCTTTGACTGCAAAGGAGGAGTATAGATTTGGTATTGTAAGGTCCCAAAATATACTTGAGTCACCAAAATGCCAAAGAGAGAGACTCAAGACAAGGCTTGCAAAAAGAAGCAGATTTTATTTATGGCCAAAAACAAAATACTGGGTGGGACTATATCCAGAACATACAGATACAATGCATGTGAGGAGATATCCACACCTTGGGGAAGATATGGTGTCCTTTTTATACCCTCAGAGACATCAGCTTAGTACCCAATTCTGGCCTCTAGTTTAGGTTTGTGTATTCCTTGTTGCCCTGCAAAGGAATAGAAGCCTCCCAATTAGCATTACCTCTTCCTTGAGCATTCCTTTGTTCTCCCAATTGCTCATTTGGCCCCCTGGGCTGCAGGGAACAGATCAAAGGTATAAATTAGGGCTGAAGTGTAAATTACCTCCTGGATGATGTCTGCAGTTCCAACTGAGATAGGTACCATGCTCTTAGATGGCATGAGAAAAACAGGAAGAAGATTGATATGGGTTCAGATCAAATGACAGGAACATATGTTTGACAAATACCAGTTACATTCAGAGGCCTAATAACAGAATATGTTTGTTACAGGAGATACAAATATAAAGGCATAATATATGTCCGTGATGGCGAACCTATGGCACGGGTGCCACAGGTGGCACGTGGAGCCATATCGGTGGGCACGCGAGCTCAGCTGCAGCACACATGCATGTGCCAGCCAGCTGATTTTCGGGACTTCTGGGCCCACCAGAAGTCAGGAAACACACTGTTTCCGGCCTCTGGAGGGGGTGGGGAAGGCCGTTTTTGCCCTCCCCAGGCTCCTATAAAGGCTCTGGAGCCTGGGGAGAGCAAAAAATGGGCCTACTGGGCCCACTATGCCATCACGTGCCAAAAGTGGGGGGAGCACGGGAGGGGGCAGGGCTCATAGAATTATGGATGTGGGCACACGTGCTTGTGACCCCACCATGCTCCTCCCATTTTTGGCACGCGATGGCAAAAAGGTTAGCCATCACTGATATATGTGATACAAATAGAAAGGCATATTTGTGTTACAGATATAAAGATACAATATATGTGTGTTATACAAATACAAAGGCTATATATGTATTACAGGAACTTAATGGTTACAGAATAACAAGTTTCTACTAATTCCAGTATACCAGTATATTATATTCTATTATTATTTATTATATCCTTATTACTGTTTCCCTTCAGGATGTTTAGTACACATCTTGGTCACCACTTCAGAAATGTTGTCTCCTCCCATCATACTCTGCAATATATTCTTACTGTCTGCTGACATTGATAGTTGCTAGGATGCATTAGTAGGAAATATAGGATCTTGTACTATACCAAGTCAAACTATTCATTCACTCAGCTCTGGCTTGTTTGCATTGGTTGAATCAAGATACTTTGCAGCTAGAGGTAAAGGAAAAGATGTGGCCTTCCCATACCTCATGTAGAGGAGCAAGCTGGGCCAGCTGAAGCACTTTGTTATAACTGAGTTAGAATCTTTCACATAGTTGATGGCATCAGGCCTATCTAGTTCAGTGTTTTCTCACACTTGTAAACTTTAAGACGTGTAGACTTCAACTCCCAGAATTCCCCAGTCAGCATGAGGATGACATACTTACTGTAGTTCTATTCTACAAGAGTAGGAAACAACCAGGGGGATAAAGAGGAAGTAGTTGCTGCTTTTGCCTTCCAGCATCTTCTACCTGAGGCTATTGACTTGTTTTTGCTTGCAGCAGAACCTCTGTGTGTGTGTGTGTGTGTGTGTGTGTGTGTGTGTGTGTGTGTGAGAGAGAGAGAGAGAGAGAGAGAGAGAGAGAGACAGACAGACAGACAGACAGACAGACAGACAGACAGACAGACAGACTAATTCTAAGATGGGGAAAGATGCCGAGCAACTGGTGATATCAGAAACAATGTCTATACTCAATTTTCACATAATGAAATACTGCATGAATGTACCACTGGTCTATATAACTTTACTATTTGTTGGCCTTTCATTGTATTTTAATATTTGCATACTTACTGCTTTCGCTGTATTTACTTAGTCACTGTATATACTGTATTTCGAAGTATTGTTAAGTCTCTCAAAGTTTTTATTTAATAAAATAGAACAAAAAGAGTGAAAGTAAAAAAGAAAACAATACAGTACCAGAAATGTTGTTAAATGTGTGTATGTATGTACAACATACATGATTTTACTTAAGGGCCAATAAATACAACCATTTTCCACTCTAATTGCCCATACATTATGCTTGTGAACATCCTATGTTCAGTTAACTGAAAAACCCAGAGCCATAACTGTATCTTTCTATTGTTGAAGGACTAGTTTCTTAGCAACAAAAAGGGAAGAGAGAATCCATTTCTGTTGTTTAGCTATCATTTTTCATTTAATAGTGTACAGTTCAAGCTTCCTTACCCAATCACATGTTGTTTCCAAATGAAGTCACCATCAGCTTTTTCAGTCCAGAAACACAATTAATTTTTTGCGCATCTTGCCTTTGCTCATTGGCCAATCATTTTTCCCTTCAATTTCTCCATGAGGCATCAGTTTTACCCTACTGCATTTGCTACCTTCCTTATTTTTAGGTGCTTGGGTTGCACAGTTATTGCACTCTACAGCAATTGTATTTTCTTCTCAAGTATTGCCATTCATCAAAGTCAATAAAAAGTCAACTCTCTCTGACCTCACTGGCTCTTGGGGCTGTGCTGAGATTTCATCTGGATCAGGGGCATTGCCTCTTTTCGGTTTATCTAATGACTCTTCTTACTGTCTCCCTTGTGATTTCTTTTGCTCTGGAGAAATGTCTTCCAGTTCCACTTCATCATTTTCAACATTCAGTGACTGATAAAATTATCTTGCCAATAGTTTATATCTCCTATACATCCCCTTTCCATACACACATGTTCACACACACACACACACACACACCTTAATTGTTAACACTCTCAAAGGCCTTTAGTTCTGAGATTACTTCATTGCATCACTTCTACTTTATCTTTATTCTATATATATCAGATGTTTTGGAAACCAGGTTAAAAACCAGTAACATCATAATATTCTCCACATGATAATTTCTTTTACTTTTTCTCTGTTTGATCAACCTGTGTCTTAAAGGGCCACAGGAATATTAAACCATTGAATAAATGGTTTTATTGACAATAAAATAAACAACATTCCTAATTCTAAATTTCATAACCACTAAGTGAGATGGGCAGCATACAAGTCAAATAAATAAATAAAATCATATAGAAAAACAGATACACAGAGACAGAAAAGTGAATGAAATGAATGAATGAATGAAAGTGAATATTATAACCTATTGTGTTACGGCAAGCCGACGGCCATGTGACAAGGACGCACAGCTGATTGGTCTGCTGGCATGGTAACTAACTGGCGGGATATCGGAACATGTTTATTGGCCAAGATGCTGACAGCTCTGCTATAAAAGAGCTGTCAGCGTGAGGAAACCGCTCGCTCGCCAGTGTTAGAAGTAAGGAGCGAGTCATGGTTGGACTTTATTGTTAATGAATAAAGAGCTGTTAATTGTTAACCCACACACCTCCGTCATTATTGTTTAGCATTACAATATATTGTATATGAGGGTATATCCTCTCTCACATTCATCTAATAACTTTAACATCGATAAATAAGTAAAGTATTTCTCCTATGAGTCTCAATATAGTAGGAATCATTACAATTAGAAAAAGTGTACAACTCTACCCCGCCATTATTCCTGGAATAACACAACTACACCTAACGTAACAAAAAAAGTCTGCAAAATATTAAAAAGTCACCACAATTACACGTCTTCCCACTTGCAATGTAAACTTGACTCTTCTTGACTCTCAAAATCAACTCCAAGAATATATTTTGTAATACACAATATCTCCAAGGCTAATACAAACCCAATCTTTCCTTATTGCTTTCGGTAGCTGATTAAGCATGCTTATCATCTTGTATTATTGCTCAATTGCCTTGGGCTGCTTGTGCATGCAACAGTTTAGGCAGATTTGCATATTAATTCTAGAAAATTCAGAAAAGCAAGCATCAGAAAAAACTTGTTTTTGAGTGTTGTTTCTTTGCCCTGTAGAAAAGACATGACATAATCCTATCTCAAATTCTTTTTTTTTTTTGTAAAATGTAAAATGATGTTTTTGAAGAGTCCTTAGTGATCTTTGAAGGAATGCAGTGGCTCAGTGGCTAAGATGCTGAGCTTGTCGATTGAAAGGTCAGCAGTTCAGCAGTTTGAATCCCTAGCTGCGTAACGGGGTGAGCTCCCGTTACTTGTCCCAGCTTCTGCCAAACTAGCAGTTCCAAAGCACGTAAAAAATGCAAGTAGAAAAATAGGGACCACCTTTGTGGGAAGGTAACAGCATTCCATGCACCTTTGGCATTTAGTTATGTTGGCCACATGACCACGGAGACATCTTCGGACAGAGTTACCTTAGTGATCTTTGAGCTTGGTTGTTTGTCTATAGACATTTTATTATAAAACTAGGTAACAATAACAGTGCTAGTGAGTGTAGGGTTTGCTCCCTGTAGCTTACCCTCCCAGTGTTGGTGGTGGTGTGGTTTTCTGCTTGGTAGTTCTTGACTTAGGATGAGTGATGTCTGCTTGACTGTTTGTTTGGTGTCAATCCCTGCTTATCTGAGTATTGGTTGCTGCAGAGTATATAATCTGATATTTTTGTTTCCTTTTTATTTTTTTATTGTCTTTTGAACAATGTATAAATGTGGTTTATCTTTATATGTCTATTGATGGCTAAATTGTCTGAATGCCATGCTGCCGGGAATTATCTAATGTTTCTGGCTTTACATTGATCTAGGATGCTCATGGCTTCCCAATTGAATCTATGGTCGAGTTTGTCCCTGTATTGTGCGATTACGTAACTTTCATTGTGTCTTCTGATTGTTACTTAGCATTCATGGATGTACTCTGCTAGTTTTCTGCCTATCTTGTCATACATAGTGGCTATTACAGTCCTTACATCATATAGATAGAATATTCATAACTCAGGGTTGAACTATGGGGTCCTTTCACCCAAAACAGAGGGTGAAAATCTGGGTGCGTCTTATACTCTGAATGTAGCGCCGCCCAGCTTCTCAAATGGAGGTTTCAGAAGCTGAAAAAAGCATCAGAAACGAAGCTTCAGAAAAGAAGCCCCCAAACAGAACTTCAGAAAAGGAACCTCCAAACAGAGCTTCAGAGGCTTTTTTTCTGAAGCTCTGTTTCGGAAGCTTTCAGAGGCAGGAAAAAACGTTTTTTTCTGAAACAGAGTTTCAGAAGTTTCAGAGGCAGAAAAAACAAGCAAAAAAAAAAAAAAAAGCAAGGCACAGAGCTCACAACCAAGGAACCTGTTGCTAAAATTCACTTCCGGGGACAGCTGATTGGGGGTATTCCGGGAGGCCGATCCACCTGCCAATCAGCTTTTTTCTTATTTTCCTCCCCAAAAACTAAGGTGCATTTTATACTCTGGAGCGTCTTATACTCCGAAATATACGGTAATATGTTTTTGAGGGCTTTAATTGGTTTGTGTGCTACAGTGATCCATGTAATTGTAATATCCATGTTGATTTTTTCTGAGATTTTTCAGGTATGGCAGTGTTATCCTTTTCATAGCTTCTGTTGGCTGTGCTGTAGTGGGTTACGTGGTCAGGCACCTTTTGCTAAAGTTGTGTGGCTATCCATTTTGTTGGAAGATGTATTTAGGGGTCTGTTTTCTTTTTCTAGGTTTCTGGAGTATATATATATATATATATATATATGTACTTGCCTGAAAAATGTTCTTACACAGTTCCTGTTGTGAGAAATAGTTGGATTGTTATTTTAGAAATGAAATAGTTATTGTTACTTTTTTATATATAGACTCGCATTTCTAATTTGCCGTTCTTTCCTCTGCTGATGAGTGGCAAAGCAACACTGGCAGGCCCACTACTACAGATATATAAAAGCAGGAACTAAATCCACTCCCTTCTAGCTCCTATGATGTTTCCCGGTCAGGTACTGAAACATCAACAAGCAAAAAACCAACTCAGAAAGCACGAAGGACTCCACAATTCAACCCTGAGCTACAAATATTCTCTTTGAATTTCTATTTTAATTGGCTATTGTGAGCCACCTAGGATGAGTTTATATAAGGTAAGTGCCTATGTAAGTTCCACATGAATAAATTAAATAAAATGAAGTCACCATGCATACTCAATCTCAAATATACAACCCTTTGCAAAGGAGATTCAGAGATGAGCTGCTCTCAAAGAGACTGGTGTAATCAGCCATTCTTATGTTGATCCCTAAAACAGACTGTGGGTACCCAACTTAATGTTTCTTCAGAAATCAAGGAGTGCAGAAAAAAGGAACAACATAGTAAGATTTAGTTGTTTGAGAATAAGCATTAGCTACTGCTAATAAGAAGCCTTTTCTCAATCATCAATAAATTTAATATGTGCAGCACTAATCAGCACACTGGGCTCATACCTAATAACACCAGTCAGAATAGAGAAGCTAGAAAGTTGTTTGGCTAAGAAAGAATTATGTATTTACTTATTCAGTGCTAAGCAGACTTTAACTGATATGGAAATATAAGCAGGGTCAGAGGGACCATTTGGAAATCCCAGGGCAATAGCCTAGACCCGTGATGGCGAACCTATGGCACGCGGAGCCATATCAGTGGGCACGCGAGCCTTGCCCTAGTTCAGCTCCGGCACGCATGTATGTGCTGGTCAGCTGATTTTAGGGCCTTCTGCGCCCACCGGAAGTTGGCAGACAGGCTATTTCCAGCCTCTGAGGGCCTCCGGAGGGGGTGGGGAAAGCTGTTTTTGCCCTCCCCAGATTCCAAGAAAGCCTCTGGAGCCTGGGGAGGGTAAAAAACAGACCTACTGGGCCCACTGTGCCATCACATGTCAAAAGCAGGGAAAGTGCAGGGGTGCCGCACGCACATGCATGTGGGGGCATGGCGTACTGAATTATGGGTGTGGGCACACGTGGATGTGACCCCCCCATGCTCCTCCCACTTTTGGCACACGAAGGCAAAAAGATTAGCCACCACTGGCCTAGACCAATGTTTCTCAACCTCAGCAGCTTTAAGATGTAGAACGGGGGGGGGGGGCAACCATGCAGCCCACAGGCCAGATGCATCACGCACTAGCCATGCCAGCAAAGGGGGAAAAAGTCACAATACATGATGCCGCCATGATGACATGAGTTTGACACCTCTGATGTAGAACACAGAACATAGAATAATAGAGATGGAAGAGAACTTAGATATTTTGTGGACTTAAATTCCCAGAGTTTTCCATGCTGTCTGGGAATTTGGGGAATAGAAGTACATACAACTCAAATTTTCTGAGGTTGAGAAACACTGGTCTATCAATCAATCAATCAATCAATCAGAATAGAGCTGGAAGGAACCTGGGAGGTCTTCTAGTCCAACCCCTGCTCAAGCAGGAGACCTTAGACCATTTCAGAAAAATGGCTGTCCAGTCTTTTCTTAAAAACCTCCAGTGATGAAACACCTACAATTTCTGAAAGCAAGCTGTTCCAATGGTTAATTGTCTAGCCTGAGCTAAGGGGACAGAGTAATCAGAAAAGGAAGCAGAAAATCTTTCATATTATAGCCAAAATACTATTACCTGTAATTAGTGGTGGGTTCCTCCCGGTTCAGCCCGGTTCTCCCGAGCGGGTAGCAGTGACGATATGACATCACCGAACCAGTTTTGCCCCCTTCCGCCCTCCCCATACCCCCCCCCACATTATTCTTACCTTTTATTTGGCCCCACCCCCAATCTATTGCTTCCTCTTGAGTCCCAGCTGATAGCTAGAGGGAAAAAAAACTATTTAAACTCTTGCCGTGGGGCTTCAAAGGGCTGCCCTACAGCTGATCAGTGTTAAAAGAAAACAAATGAGTAGACCGGTGCCAGCAAAAATACATGAGTAGATCAGTACCTGCAAAAATAAATGGGTAGATCAGTACAGCTCTGCAAGCAGTTAAAAGCCTGGTAGACCAGTACCTCTGCTAAATCCTAAATAATTGTCACATGACCATCAAGCCACACCCACAAAATAAGCCACAGCCACAGAACGTAAACATTTTTAGAACCCACCCCTGCCTGTAATCACCTAGAGCAGGGTTGTCAAACTCCTGGCCCACGGGCCGCATACCAGTGGTGGGTTGCTACCGGTTCTCCCCGGTTCTTGCAAACCAGTAGTGGAAATTCTGAGTAGTTCAGAGAACTGGTAATTACCACCTCTGCCTGGCCCCACCCCCATTCTATTTGCTGCCTCCCAACTCCCAGCTGATCGGCTAGAAGAAAAAAATCAGGGCTCACTTGACAAAGAAGAGAAGAAAAAAAACAAGACACCGTTGCTTTAAATTGAGAAGCCAAGAAGCCTCCCAACTTATCAGCTAGAAGGAAAAAATCAGGATTGGCTTCTCAGCCAGGAGATCACTTGGCAAAGAAGAAGGGGAAAAAAGACACCATCGCTTTAAATTGACAAGCAAGAAGCAGCTGCTGGAAGGAGGTTTTTGCTTGCAGAAGCAAAATGACATTCAGCAGTTCATTTCTGGGTCAGCTGAACAACAGACTTGATAAGAGGAGGGATTCTTATATGGTGTATGTTTTTGAAGTTTTGGGGTTTGTGTAACATGGGCTTTGTGTTTCTAAAAAGGTTTGGGCGATTTCCATTGTGAAATATCCTGTCTTGAATGAGTTTTTGCCTGTTTGTAAATGGAACTGAACTTCCGGCTTCCACTTTCTATTATCTCTAAGCTCCGGTAGCTGTTTTCTTCTTACAAAGTTTCCTTTATGCAGTTGGCAGAAATATGGAATGAGTATCAAGCTGGTTCCTTGTTAGCAGCTTGATTTTTCCTTGCTTTTCTGGGAGCCTTTTCTTATGAGTAATATTTTATTTGGGGAAATGAAGAGGGGGGAGTTTGATTCCTTCCCAGAGCAGGTTAGTGGGGTAGGAAGGGAATGGGAATTTTGAAATAACCTTCCCCTGGACTGGGGAGGGAATGAGGATTTTGCAGTATCCTTCCCCTGTCATGACCGCCACACCACACCATGCCCACCAAGCCACACCCAAATTTCTGAAACCCACCACTGCATAAGTCCATCTTACTATGCTATTCCTGGTATGTGATGTTTTGTATACATACTGAGAAAAAAGCACTCTTGTAATCTTTGACTTTTAGACTTGCTGTCAAACATCAGCCATAATACTAATGACTGTTTTGAACAATATGTACCTATATACTCGAATATAAGCCGAGTTTTTCAGCCCGTTTTTTAGGCTGAAAAAGCCCCCCTCAGCTTATATTCGAGTCACGTAAAAAATGCCTTTTTTCCTGCAACCGTTTTGGCTCCCTGCAGGAAGGCTTGTTAAAGCCAAAATGGGGTGTGTGGGGGGGTGCGGCGCTCCTCCCCCGTGCCCCTTTTTGGCTTTAGGGGTGCAGGGAGGCTTGCAGCAGCAGCAGCAGAAGAAGAACGATCCTGGGAAGGCGATCTTCTTGCTCACCCTGAGCCCTTCTCTGCCACGCCGGGTGCGCCTGGGGGTCTTTGTTCATGACCTGCACATACAAACATGCCACCCCCGGAGGAAGGACGGGAAAGGGAGAGGAGGGCGGGGGGGTAAGCAAGCCAGCGAGCAAGGGGCAAAAGCACAAAAGCATCCGGCTCTCCCCACCCCTTCTCTGCTGCACCGGGTGCGACCCGCACACACAAACACGCCACCCCCGGAGGAAGGACGGGAAAGGGAGAGGCGGGCGGGCGGGTAAGCGAGCCAGCGAGCCAGCGAGCAAGGGGCAAAAGCCGAAAAGCGTCCGGGCTCAGCTGGGAAGGAGCCCTGCGACGCGCAGCGCCAGCCCTGCCCAGCCCAGCTCCACCAGAGATGGGCTGGAGGAGAGTATGCAGAGCGCTCTCTCTCCTCCCTCGCCGCCGCTTCAGTTCAGCCCGCCATGGTGGCTGTTGAGGCTGCTGCTTCTTCACGCCGCCTCCCCGATCTGGGCGAGCCTTCAGCGGGGTGGCACGGCGGGGTGGCACGGCTGAGCCGGGCCTGCTGCAACCTCACCGCTGCCTCCCTCCCAGCTTCACACGCTGGGCGCAGCAGCGCATAGCTGTCAGATTCCAGGGGGTGGGGGGATGTTTCCAAAGTGTCTCGAAAGTTGGCCCGATACCGCTGACGCAACCTCCCTGGTGGAAGTCGACGGACTCGTTCGTCCGTTTCCCCATTGAGAACGGCGCAGGCTCCCCATTTCCCCCTTCCCCACCCCCCTCCACCAACCCGCAGTCCGCTTCTGGCTCGCAGGCTGTCCCGAATGGACTGCGCCGCTTGGCTCTTGTAACACCACTTTCAGATCGGTTCGTAGACTTCATGACTACATTGAGCTGAAGCGGAAAGAAACAATGGGGCTCACGGAAAAAGAGTTGCCTAAAATGACCAAGGCTTGAGCAAAAGCCCTTCTTAGCCCCGATCTCCAGCGAGTATCTGAAGAGCCTTTCTGAAAAGATCGCCACTGAAGGAAGGCGGGCTTCCTTTCTCTAAAGCAATCCCCCCTCAGCTCTTTCCTCCTCTCCCATGGAGAGAGGGGGGTGGGAAGGGGAGAGAGAGCGATGTGATTCCCGTAGTGTAGTTGGTTAAAGAAGAGAGCGGAGGGGGGATTGCTTAAGAGAAAGGGAGCCCGCGTTCCTCTCTCCCCCCCCTCCGCTCTCTCCTCCTTCCCAGCTGAGCCCGCTGGAGGATCTTTAACCAAGATAGCGAGATAGGGAGTTATAGAACAAAGCACCAGGCTTTCAACCTACTTAATTGCAGGACCACCTTGACTTCTATAGGATCCCACAAGGAAGGGTGGGATCTCATTTGTCTTTGGGTATATGACTGTTTTGTGTCCAGCAAAGCACCTTGGCAGCTACCATTTAAAAGGGCAATTCCTCCTCCCCACCAGCATTTCATAAATACATCTACCATTTACTTTCATAATTTCAAATGCACCCAAACTTATCGTTGAACTCTAAGTTCAACTTAGCTTGTAGTCTCCACTGTTTCGGTTGGAGATTCTCAGTCATCCAGGTCATGGTTATCCCAAAGGGGTTCTTTGAAGAGGCAACTGGAATTTCTGGTTTTTCTTTGAAGACGTTTCACTTCTTATCCTTAGCTCTGATCACAAATAGTTCCTGTAGTCTGCAATTTTTCTGGAAATCCATTTCATACTTCTGGACCATTCGAAGAGCGTTCATTCCAAAGTGCATCGCTAAATGTCTATGGAAATTCTAAGTCATCTAGGTCATGGTTGTCTCAAAGGTGCTTTTTGAAGAGGCAACTGGACTTTCTGGTTTTTCTTTGAAGACGTTTCACTTCTTATCCAAACATCTTATCAAACAGTGGCGAGTACAAGCTAAATTGAACTTAGAGTTCAACGATAAGTTTGGGTGCATTTGAAATTGTGAAAGCAAATGGTAGATGTATTTATGAAATGCTGGTGGGGAGGAGGAATTGCCCTTTTAAATGGTAGCTGCCAAGGTGCTTTGCTGGACACAAAACATTCATATACCCAAAGACAAATGAGATCCCACCCTTAATCTTAAGCAATCCCCCCTCCACTCTTTTCTTTAACCAACTACACTACGGGAATCACATCGCTCTCTCTTCCCTTTCCACCCCCCTCTCTCCATGGGAGAGGAGGAAAGAGCGGAGGGAGGATTATTTAAGAGAAAGGGAGCCTGCATTCCTCCAGTGGCGATCTTTTCAGAAAGGCTCTTCAGATGCCCAAGTGATCATGCGGGCTCAGCTGGGAAGGAGAAGAAAGTGGAGGGGAGAGAGAGGAACGCGGCTCCCTTTCTCTTAAGCAATCCCCCCTCCGCTCTCTTCTTTAACCAACTACACTACGGGAATCACATCACTCTCTCTCCCCTTCCCACTCCCCTCTCTCCATGGGAGAGGAGGAAGGAGCGGAGGGGGGATTGTTTAAGAGAAAGGGAGCCCGCGTTCCTCCAGTGGCGATCTTTTCAGAAAGGCTCTTCAGATATTCGCCGGAGATCGGGGCCAAGAAGGGCTTTTGCTCAAGCCTTGGTCATTTTAGGCAACTCTTTTTCCATGAGCCCCATTGTTTCTTTCCGCTTCAGCTCAATGTAGTCGCAAAGTCTAGGGACCGAAGCAATAGGGTACGATGGTATGCATTTGGTATCTATTTTTATTTTGAAATTTACCAGTAGCTGCTGCATTTCCCACCCCCGGCTTATACTCGAGTCAATAAGTTTTCCCAGTTTTGGGGGGTAAAATTGGGGGGTCGGCTTATATTCGGGTCGGCTTATACTCGAGTATATACGGTAGGTTGTATTACATGAATGGCTATTTTATATGTGAAATTATGACTGAAATATTTTTGCATCTATATTGGTTCACGCTGTCAGGAAGTTTCTCCTTAGTTGTAGGTTGCTTCTCTCTTTGTTCAGTTTCCATCCATTGCTTCTTCTTTTGCCTTCTGGTGCTTTGGAAAATACATTGCCCCCCTTCTTTCTGGCAGACCCTTAAAAGCCTGTTGCCTATCAATCTCTTGGGCAAAGCATGTGAGCCATTTCCTCCTTTCAGTGGTCCATGAAAGTGCATCTATAGTATGTAGATAATAAAGTTGAAAAAAGGTGAACAACATTTTTACAGAACTATGGATACGTTGAGGCTGGGTGTGACAAGAAATGGCTGGGAGGGGAGGGGCCAGGCGAGGCAACCCTTGACGTGAGTGACATTGAGTTGGCCACACCTACCCAGTCACATGACCATCAAGCCACACCCACTATCACATGACCATCAAGCCACGCCCACAAAATAAGCCACACCTACAGAACCGGTAGCAAAAAGATTTAGAACCCACCCCTGCCGCATACGTCACACTCTGCCCACGCCTGGTTTAGCAAAAGGGAGAAAAGTCCCAATATGTCACGTGACGCCACCGTGATGAAGTGAGTTTGATACCCCTGACCTAAAGTTAAGGCTAAATAAAAGTATATGTTAGATTTCCAGGTGAGATGACTATTAGAAAACCATCTTCTTAGGCTTATGAAGACAAGAATAATGCATTCCTTTCTTATGACATCCTATTCCCAGTCATACAGCATCTATCAATCATATACCAGCTTTTGACATTTCTTTTCTAACTGATATAGAACCCAAGTTTCTTATTTTGTCCAAACTGGGAAATCTGGCTTAATTTTGCTTACTTAGAATAATAAGATAGGGTCTCAGGATAATCACCTTAATTAATAGAAGTTTCCACTATGAAGAATTATTCTCTAACATAGGACTGAAATCCCCAAGCTGGCACTCAAAGGATAAATAGAAAAATGATTACTCCTTCTCTGTTATTATAAGCTAGAAAAGATGATCAAAAAGATATGACCAACACCATAAGGAATTGCCCATTTTGTCCAGTCTTCTACTCCCTTGGCCAAACATGTACAAAAAAGTTGTCATTAATTTTAGAAAATGTTTGGCAGCCCAAGGTAATGCTTTTGACTTTCAGGCTATCTGTCATTCCTTTAGTATTTGCCAAATTCCAAAGATCTTGTTAGATGATGACCAGAAGTTTCTTCATTTCCATTTTGTTAAAAAAAGTCATCAGTTTCATTTCTCAAAGTATTACTGAGGCAGTGGTGGGTTCCTCCCGGTTCGGCCCAGTTCTCCCGAGCCAGTAGCGGTGATGATATGACATCACCAAACTGGTTCTGGGGCCCCCCACCCTCCCCAGGGCCCCCCCCACTCCTGCATTCCCCCACCCCCCACATTATTCTTACCTTTTATTTAACCACACCCTCAATCTATTGCTGCCTCCTGAGTCCCAGCTGATGGCTAGAGGAAAAAAAACTGTTTAAACTCTTGCCGTGGGGCTTCAAAGGGCCGCCCTACAGCTGATTAGTGTTAAAAGAAAACAAATGAGTAGACCAGTGCCTGCAAATATACATGAGTAGATCAGTGCTTGCAAAAATAAATGGGTAGATCGGTGCCTGCAAAAATAAATGTGTAGACCAGTGCCTGCAAAAAATAAATGGGTAGATCGGTACAGATCTGCAAGCAGTTAAAAGCCTGGTAGACCAGTACCTCTGCTAAATCCTAAATAATTGTCACATAACCATCAAGCCACGCCCACAAAATAAACCACACCCACAGAACCAGTAGTAAAAAAATTTAGAACCCACTCCTGTACTGAGGCCTTCTTCAGTTTCAAGAAGTGTGTGTGTTTGTGTGTGTGTATGTTGTAAAAATTGGAAGAAATTTAATGTGGCTGTTTACACACTTTATTCCAAAGTTTTGTTTCTTGTTTGGTCTCTTCTTCACCAATATATTTTAGCATTCCTTGCAAAACAAAAATTTCTCAGCAACAGCATCTGATAAAGCAGTTAACTGTTTGGCCTCTAATTGTAATAAACAATTGGGACACTGGGGAATTTTGTAATACATAGCAAGGAAAAGAATTTGCATTATCAGCAATCCGATTCCCTAAAATATTTCACCTGGCTTAGCCTAACTCTAACTGGGAAGTTACCTGCAGAAGGCGTAATAAAGGGAAATGAAACTGCATTGGAAAGTTCCCCAGAGTAGGTTAATGGGAACCATTTGTAATTTTTTTCCCTGAAAGAAATTATTAGCCGTAGGGTCATCTGGCCTGCTTCTCAACTCTCCTTATGAGCAATAACTTAGAAGAAGTTCTCAGTAACAGCCTGAAATTAAACTTAAGAGAAAATGTAATCTTCAGAGAAAATCTTATCTCCATTGAATATATAAATACATTGTCTGTCTGCCTGATGTCAATTACTGTACTACATCTATTCAATTTGCTTTGGTACATACAATATTAGCTCCCACAGTGACTGGTAAGGTGCAGTACATATTTCAGTAAACAAAATTTTGAATTAATAGAAATTATTTTTGTGAACACTGCACATAATGGCAAAATTTCAAACATTTTGGGAAATTGGCTAAGTATGGCAAAGATTGCATTCTGTTCAATTGCATGTTTTGTCTTTATTTTGTTTATTTTAATCCTATTTATTAGGCATCTTTTTTTATTATCGGTGCAGGCTGTTTGATATGGCTTGAATATGCACTGAATTCAGAATTCATGCCTTGGAAAAGATTTCCTTCTCTGAGGAAGGTTTAAATGATTAAGAATGTTTAGTACATTCATATGGGCTTGTTCAACCTGATTCTCTCCATGTGTAGACTTCAACTCCCAGAATTCCCAACTATGGTATGCTTGCTAGGGAATTTCAAAAACTGGTGACTACATTTCAGAGTTGGCAAGGAGAGTAATGCAGTTTAAAATATTCTGAAAATGTATCCTTCATATTCTGGAAAGTTCCACTCATTTCAAAATGAAGAAGCCTATTTGCTGAATGGTATTTAAGGCCATATTCTTAGAGCTGTGTTGGTGCAATGGTTAGAATGCAGTGTTGCAGGCCGACTCTGCCCACAGCCAGGAGTTCAATCTTGACCAGCTCAAGGTTGATTTGGCCTTACATCATTCCTGGATTGGTAAAATGATCCAGATTGTTGGGGGCCAATATGCTGACTTTGTAAATCGCTCAGAGAGTGCTGTAAACCACTATGAAGTGGTATATAAATCTAACTGCTATTGCTATTGTTATTCATATTGTGGCTGCCAAAAGATTTTGAGTTATCTTTCAAATGTTAGTTTTAACTTATAAAGTCCTTAAACACCATAAAGGACTTTATCAGGAACTAACATCAGCTAACATCAGGAAGTATTGTTTCTTAGCTATAGCACCAACTCTGTGGAAAGATTAGATTAGATTATCTGTGATCATCTTCTGGAATCAGATTAAAATGGAACTTTTCTAGAAAAGTTTTTGGCTTTGATGGGATATTGCCATTTGTAGGATTTGACGGGATATTGCCATCTGTGTTTATGTCTATAAAAATGTTCAAAATAATTATTGTTCCATATCATTGTCTATATTCTTCTGGGAGCTGTTTTAATTTTTGTGCCATGTAGTTACTTTTACCATTAGCCACTGAGATTCTAGTTAGATTCAATGCCAAACAACTTTAATAAATAATTACAAAATAAATTAATGTTATTTTCAACCTGTTCAATAAACTAAATGAAAATAATTATTTTCTTAGCATTTGGAATTAAATTCCTGGGAGAAAAAGTGGGATGTGTGAATTTTTACAGTTACCTTATGAACAAGGTAATTATGACTATGCACGACTAACCTTTTGTTATATAGTTATCATACAAGAAAACCAAATATCTCTTGGTTAGAAATCTCCTCTTATGAGGAAATATGAGAAGATAAATATGGGTAGCTAAAAGTAGTCAGCAAAAAAATGGAGAGTTATGAGAGAAAGAAATCAGCTGAACATATATTTCTTTCATCAACTTATAATATAAGCACAACTTATAATATAAGCACAACTTATAATATAAGCACTTTGAGGAAGCTGGCGTCTGCAATAGAGAGCAAAATCCAGCTGCTCCCCGGACCAGTCACCATTTACCACTCTGAGTCACAAGCAACAGGAGAGGAGGGCTGCCTTGCACCGCAAATATAGAAAGGCGGAATCCTGATGCCACACTTACAGCAGAGAGAAGAAGCTGGATTTTGCTTTGCGGAAGCTGGCATCCGCAATGGAGAACAAAATCCAGCTGCTCCCCGGACCAGTCACCATTTACCACTCCAAGTCGCAAGCGGCAGGAGAGGAGGGCTGCCTTGTGCCACTGGCTGGCACAAATATACCGAGGCGGAATGCTGTTGCCGTGCAAATGAAAGTAGTGCTTCGCTCCCGCAGCTTCCAGCCATCGCAAACGCCGCTTCTTCCCGCTTCTACCGCCCCCTCACCTCCACCACAACAGCACCATTCATTCCGGATGGCTGCGCTCTGTTTGCACCACCTGGGAGCCAAAAAGGGGTGCGGGGGAGGGGCGCTGCACCCCCCCCCACACACACACCATTTTGACTTTAGCAAGCCTCCCTGCAACCCTGCAACCCTGGGAGCCAAAACGGTTGCAGGGAAAAAGGCATTTTTTTATGACTCGAATATAATCTGAGGGGGGCTTTTTTCAGCCTGAAAAACTCAGCTTATATTTGAGTATATACGGGTACTATATATTATTTCACAACTCAAAACACAATATGATCCCCTTCCTGCATCAGGAGCCAGGGATAATATAGATGACTGTTTTCCAAATTTGAAAATTTCTAGGTTTGTAGACTTCAAATCCCAAAAATCCATAGCCAACATGGCCATTGATTAAAAAAATTCTAGAGGTTGGAGTCGACATACCTAGAAATAGGGATATTGGAAAACATTGTAGACCATTCTTTAATTCTAGCACCAAGATTCAGGCCTTCCATCTTGCCACTCTGATGGCTGGATCTTAATTGTTCAAGAAATACTGAAATAAAATTACATGATTCTGATATTTTACAAAACTCAGTGTAGTTTAATGCTTGTTCTTTGGAGAAGCCAGAACAGAATTGCAATATAGACCCACATACACATGTGCAACTTGGTACCATTTTATTCACACATTTATATGATGTTGTTAAAACTGGGGCCCTATTTACATGAAAAAGTCTACTCACCAACCAACAAATATGGGTAGGACTGCCATGACCAGGTACTGCAGAAAGATCAGATTGTACCGTTTGATTGTTCTTACTTTTCAATAGTTCCACTGTTCAGGGTAAATACTTAAGAGAGTTAAGTCAAGAAAGTGTATATCTTATACGTATTTATTTAACTGGGAGTAATTGCTTGTTATGGAGGCAAGCAGAAAGTTGCTATAGTGTGCATGTTATGCTTATGGGGTTCTAATAGGAATTTCACCACTGTAAAAATAAAACCTGGGAATGGATAGGTCAGACTCAAAATACCTCCTTTAAGATTCTTGTGTTCTTAAAGGTAAACAGTACTATAATTTTAGACAACAGGTATTATTATTCAATACTTCAATATTATTCAATGGTTATTCCAGAATCTTGTATGGTTGAATTTTTTGCTGTCAATAAAATTAAACAAGCCACAACAAATGGTGTAATTAGTTAGAAATTTATAAACAAAATTATTGTGACCATTGAGAAATAACTAATTAAGAAACAAAGTCTGTGTACATTTGTTTGACATATCAAATAACTTTAGATGTTTGCATATTAGAAAATGGATTGTTAAAATAGTCCAAGCTAATGCCTCCTACAAGGCAGCATTTAACATCCAGCTGCCTGCAATTACTGTAAGTTCGAATCTCACCAGGCTCAAGGTTGACTCAGCCTTCCATCCTTTCTAAGGTGGGTAAAATGAGGATCCGGTTTGTGGGGGCAATAAGCTGACTTTGTATAAAATATACAAAAGTATGAAGGCTATTGCTTAATGCATTGTAAGCCGCCCTGAGTCTCCGGAGAAGGGCGGCATATAAATAAGAATTTTTTTAAAAATGTGCTTCATTATGTTTCCATCTATATATTTAAATTGCCACATCTGATTAACTGCTTATGGTCAAAACTGTAATTAAATGTATTTAACAAAATCTTAAAGGTCTTCCATGGAATCCCAATGTTCTATTTTAAAAGGGTTTGAAGTTTTCGATGTCCATTTTGGCACACATTTTGTCTGTACAATTGATTTGTGGCATTTCTTTTATCAAAACACATCTTTTGATAAAATTGCTTTTATCAAAGCTTATCTTCTTTCCCTTCCTCGGTTAAAAACAACAAGAGGGATTTGCAAGGCTACATGCTCTGGACCTACTTCTACTGTCCCTCACAGGAATATCCATAACCATTGTCAGCCTAATATGCACACATCTTCCCCTGACTAAAAGGACATTAAAAGATGCATTGTGGTGTCACTGTTCCAGCTCTGCCCTTTCATGCTTGCATATTATTGTCACTGGCAGCTATGTACAAGCCAGCCCCCTTTTCTTGTGGGTTCCTATGCCAAAATAGAAAATATTCCATACCATACTGTTATGTCCTTATAAGGACATCCGGCCGGGGATTGGTTGATCCTCC
>WNWU01013802.1:3554325-3565798 GCA_012654045.1 Ptyas mucosa
CTTGGCTTGGCTTGGCTTGGCTTGGCTTGGCTTGGCTTGGCTTGGCTATCATAGAGCTTCTTCTGAGTCTTTGTTTCAGATTGCAACCAAGCTCTTTAACATTTCTGTTAAGCACTTGTACAAAGGAAGAAATAGATAAACTAGTTAAAATGCTCATCAGATTTGCAGAATTCAAAACATAGAATGGCTAATATCCCAGATGCATCAATAAAATTATAATTTCCAACTCACAGAAAGTACTAGTTTTGTTCTGCTTTGTATTGGTCAGAGCCTCCACCTGAAGCATTGTGTCTATTTCTGGGCACTACATGCTAATATGGATTTAAAAAAAAACTAGAATGGGCTATCAGAGGGCTACTATATCAGATAACTCATAACCATATTCCAAACGAAAGGGAGATGAGAATCTTTCATTAGAAGACACATAGAAGATCAGCCTTCCTCAATTCAACAATTTTTTTTTACTCTGTGATTCTGTAGAGGAGAACAAAACAAACACCAGTGACATGTCATATCAAGTTTTACCTCTTCAAAGCTGTTTTTTTTCCTATAGTTGCTTCAATTATTTTTCTGTTTCGTAATAAGGCGCACCATCCTACTCATTTGGTTAAAAATAACTAACCTATAGTTAATGGGCTGCCCTCCCTTCTGATTGTTAGCTTTCTTATTTTTTCCCCTTCTCATGGTGGCTTTTTCATATTTAGGTCTTCTTGTTTATGATTTATGAAGCTTTCACTCTATTGCATTTAAAAGGCTCAATGCTGGGGAAAAAGAAAGCTTTTAGCTGGAAGGCAAAAATGGGGAAAGTAATATTTCGTGCTGTTTTTAATGTAATTTAAAGGCAGCTTTCAAGTTAAAAACCAGAAAATGAAATAAGGCAAGGGTTACATCTTAGGAGAGGATATGCTGCCCCCTCCCCAAATTCTTCCCGGAGCTGGACATTAGCAGTGACAACGGAGATGGATTTTTCCTCTAACCAATGTGCAGTCTTTTCCTCTCAAAACATGAAGAATTGTATTTGTGTCTCAACAGAGCCTTTTGACAGGAATCTCAAGGGGTGAAAACACGACTATTCTTTTCTTCCGTTGTTGTTGTTGAGGCTGAACACATTTAGACAGTTACTTAATCAAACAGAGCTGGCCAGGTTCTTCAGATAACTGCAGAAGAAGCCACAATTTCTACTTGTCAGTTTGACTGGAAATCTACTCATAAGGATTGGTTGCATCCCAGGTGATTGTAATCCCTGAATCCACTGTCAGTTTATAAAAGTTAGGAATTCTTTTTAAGCCAAAATAATAATAATGCTGTGTTGAAATGTGCCTTGCAATTTCTCAAAAAGTTTTCACTTTCCACCCCCTCATGACAGGGCTTCTGTTTTTAATCTTTCCAACCCAACAGAATGTGGGAAAGAAAATTATGTTGGCCTGTTTTTTGTCCAAGGCAATATAATAGGACCAAATGTAATCTATTGTGGGAAAAGACAAGCAAAAGAAATGTCAGATTTGGAACTGAGTTAGATCCGGGCAAGGGCTGCTAAGAAAAATCCCCAGGAAAAAATCCCCTCAGTATATTCCTGTATGACAAGAAACTGGGCAATTCAGAAAATTCCCAGCACTCCTGCTCTACCCCTCCCTCCTCTGTTCATGTTATAGGCATGGATGTAGCATGCTGGCCAGAGTCTACCATAGATGCACACAGAGATATCCATATGTGATACAGGTAGTCTTTGACTTACACCAGTTCATTTAGTGACTGTTCAAAGTTAGAACAGCACAGAAAGAAGTGATTTATTATCGTTTTTCACACTTACAACCATTGTAGCATCACCATGGTAACATGGTCAAAATTCAGATGATTGGTGTTCTGACCCGGCTCCCAAACATGACAAACCCTCTGTAGTTAAATAAATGTTTCCTTTATTAGGAGCACCAACAGCCCCGGCAAAAAGTTTGTTTCTCACCGCAGGCTAACAAGTCCATCCAGCCAGAAGATGAATAGATGTCTGCCACATCTATTCATCTCCACCCCCTGCCTTTTATCCCCAGAGCTAGGGTGGGGCTTCGCTGGCAGAAGTTGTTCTTCCATCCCAAGGATCGGGTCATAGATTTCCACTGCTCTCCTCTCCTCTCCTCTGCCTTCTGCACATTTACGCGTCTGGCACTGGACCCAGATGTTCCTCCTCTTCCTCATCAACCACCTCCAGACCTGGGGGCTGTTGACTCTCCATCTGAGGGCTGATGGACAGCCCAGGCTCCACTTTTTTTCTATCTCTGACAGCTCCATTCCCTCCTTCTCCTCAGAGCTCTCAGGTTGCCTTGATGCTGGCCCTGACTCCCACTCTGCCTCCTCATCTGATTCAGCTGCTGGAGGAGCCAGAGGCTGACAGGCCACAACACTTGGCAACTGGCTCATGTTTATGACAGTTGCAATGTCCTGGGTCATGTGATCAGCTTTTGCGAGTCAATGAGGAAGCCGGATTCACTTAACAGCCGTGTTACTAATTTAATGACTGCAGTGATTCACTTAACAACTGTGGCAAGAAAGGTTGTAAAATGGGGCAAAACTCACTTAAACGCTCACTTAGCAACACAAATTTTGGGCTCCATTGTGGTCACAACTCAAGGACTACCTGTATAGGAAACACCCATAGATGCAACATGTCATTTCATAACACAGAAAAAGATATACAGAATCCTCTTATAGCTTCTGCTGGTAAGGGAATCAGCAGATAACCAGAGAGATGACAGAAAATGAAAAATAGGCCATCCATCAGTCACCTACAAACAAGAAAACTACATCTCACTTCACCACAATGCTCTGAAGGTGGGTGGAGGGGATAGGAAAGCAATTTAATCTTCGTTGACTTGAATGAGTATGCTAAGAGATGCAGAAAAACATTGGCATAGCAGTAATATAAGCAAACACAAAAATCTGCCTGACAAAACAATTATAAAATTTACTCTAAGAAACCAATACATTATTCCTGCTGTGGAATTCTCCCCCTTCCCCCCTTTGCTGCCACTTTTTACAGGCTGTGAATTGATCTATTTTCCAGGAACAGAAGGATGCAAAAAGGAACAAAGAGGCCAATAAATAGGGCTCTGGTCGTCTAAATAATGGACTAAATAATTATAGTTTGTAATGATTACTGTCAAACAGAAGTACAGCTCATTGTATCATTGTGATGAAGATTGCAATTGGCTGTCCTTATGCCAATTGAAGATGGCCAATTTAAAGTCCATTGTTACTTTCCGTGTGTGCATGTGTGCAAGTATGTAGCCCATCGATACAGAATGCTTCATTCAAATAACGCAATATCCTCCTTATAATGTCTTTGTGAAAGCAGTTACTGTGAGGTTCATCATCTTACTAAGTTATCTTTCCAGAGAGAGATGTATCTGGTTCAATGATAGAATATAATGGTATGCAGGAAAGACCTTGGGATAATGATCCTAAAAACGCTGCCTAGGAAACCATCAGATAAGAGACTTGCAAGATTGATGTTAGCCTTACTAAGTAGACCAGACAGGAAGGATGATCAGAAGACCAAATTCTATTTTATTGTAAAGATACATTAACAGATTTTCTGCAACTCTGCAATTAAAATTCTCCTACTGTCTCCTTTACAGACCAAGAAACTAGGGAAATGAAATGAAACAAACTAATTTAATAACACAAAGTATCCAGAATATATCAAATTTTGATGGAGGAGAGGCTGAATGGCCATACTTAGATAGTTTCACGTATTAGCCAACTCAATGCCCATTGGGCCAAGAAACAGTAGATAAAATGAATGAAGGGAGGGAAATGTCTTAGTTTTAACGAAAGAAACAGATCTACTTTGTAGGGAAAAGATAAAAGACTTTTTTTTGGTTAAAGCATAATACTTATTCGTTAAATATTATTTATAAAGTTTCAAATAAAGGCTTAGATTTAAAATGTTTGTTTGACAATAATTCATTTTAATTACTTCATGAAAATAACCAAAATATTTTAATGAGATTTAATTATAAACATGTCAATGAAGCTTCATTTCCAAGTTTTCAGTAGCTAGACTAAGGTAATTAGGAAATAAAACAACAATTTCACATTTATTTATTTATTTATTTAATTTTATCCCACCTTTTGTATCAGAACTCAAGGTGGCATACACAATATTTCTTTCTCAACAACTATCCTATGATAGTTTGAAAGAGAGTAACAGATCCAAAATCATCCAGTGAATTTACATGGCTGACATTAGTTATTGATGATGATGATGATGATGATGATGATGATGATAACTATATCATCTACTCTTTACCCAAACTACTTTTGAAATCTCAGTAAATATGATTCAAAGTGCATGTATTATGCACGTTCTTTTTCTAATCTGCAATATGGAATGAGACAACGTACAAAATAAATAGACCAGTGATGTGGAATTTTCAGCAAATTAAGCTATTGGAATTGTGGTAAATGTGATGGGAAAAAACAATTAAAGTTCCTTTACACTTGAGATTTTAATTTATACCAAGTTTGAAACATATTCCGGCTTTATAACACAGGGGAGGTTTGAAGAGAAATTATAATTAAGTATGAGTGAACATGCCATAACTTGTGTAGTGTCTTAAGACAGGGAGAAGTTAATAACAGGAGATCAATATATTATTCATCAATAGACACAATACAATTTCCCATTGCATGAATATAGTTTATAAGAATCATGGAAATCCATCCTCTTTAGCTTTATTACCTTTGAAGGAGAGATTGACTAGCCATCAATACAAATTATCATAAGAAATGTAGCTATCATATTCTGATACAATGTGACTGGAAAGTCACTATAGATTCATATCCCAACATGAAGCAATATCTCAATAGCTTTCATAGCTTTGATATTAGAAAGTATATGGAGCAACTTATCTACAAACATTGGATTTTGATAAGTAGGATTTCCCTCCCAAGCTATTAAATTTTACTATACTTGAATTGAGGAGGCAGTTGAAATTCCAAGTATGAAGTTTCAGTGAATAATAGTCCACAGGCAAGTTGTACATAGGATTATTCATCACCTAAGTAATTCTCCATCAGCCAAATTATAGCACAAAGTCCATCTTGACACTCCTCTGTTTTATGGCATCTTCTGTTTGAAGGATCTAATCTGTATCCAGGTAAGATGGAGAGGTATAAAAAGGAAAAGTAAAGATGTTCTCTGTCAGCAGTTAACCTTGACATTTCTCTTGAAGTTATACTAATTATTTTAGATGTGCACATAGAGATATAAATCACTCTATGCAGATTTTAATAAAAGTATCTGCTTTTATTCACTTTCTTTGGCAATGGACTTCATTGGGAGGGAGGGTTTGAATGTTATGAAAAAAAATACATAAAATGATTGAACTTTATTCTAAGAAAGCAATTTTAATGTAATTAAATTTGTCTTCACATTGTTGCTCATTTTTTAAAGTCATGAGGCTTGGTATTGTACTATTTCTTCCATGCCTTTACCAATCTATGTAGAATTACTGATGTTTCTGGCACATTAAAAGTTCATGTAGTGGAAAGCTCTGTCTGTATCCTTTGAATCAAGAATGCCTGCTAACGTTCTCACTGGTGATGCAATGGAATCCTCTTAGCAGTGTTTCCCATTGACTACACCAGGGGTGTCAAACTCATAGCATCATGTTGTCATCATGTGATATATCACGACTTTCCGTCCTTTGCTAAAACGGGGGGCGTGTGTGATGCATCTGGCCCACAGGCTGTGAGTTTGACACCCCTGGTCTATACTGCTTCAGCATTAAAAAGGATAGTAGTAGTTGTAGTGGCTTGAGCCACACTCTCTACATCCGTCTCTGTCAAGACTGATGGAACACAACAATTTTTTATATAGTCTGATTTGTTTCATAAGGTATTCATAGCAGTATTGATCTCACATAACATTCACATCATAGCAAATCATAAAGAGAGCCAATATGGTGTAACGGTTGAATTAATTGATTTTTCAAGTCCACCCTTAATCATGGACCCACATTGTGGTTTTGAGCCAGTCACATTCTCAATGTAGCCTTTCTCATAGTTTGTGAAATAAAAATGAATGGGGATACTCATGGAAGCCACCTTTAACTCTTGCGGGAAAGGAAAAATATAAATCTAACAAATATAAGTGAATAGATAATTAAAGTATAAAGTCCTTAATATTTGCCAGCATATTTATTAGGGATAGACATTTATTAAGGACATGGATTCAAAGAGCAAAATGGATTAGGAGCATGCATAGAAGTGATTGTATGTCAACTGTGATGGGCAGCTGTGTGAGCCAAGAAAGAAGTCATGGTTGCTTTAAAGTGTTGTCAGCAGGTGGTATATGCAAATCCATGTCTGTTCTAGATCAAATTTTGACTTTTGATCTCTGCATAACTGTAATGTTGGTATATGTGTGTCTGTGTTGCTTTTCGGGTATGAATGGTGCTTATGGGAATTAACTACAATAAATAGGACAATATACAACATTATAATCACATCATAAAATAGAAAGCACTGTTTAATATAATTAGGAAATAAATATATATGCCATCCATTAGTTAAAACTTATTTTAATAAATGATCACTGGGGAGTTCTTGGTTCAGTTACTTTGTTTCTGTATTGGATTTGTGTTTATGAGACTATAGGTTTCCTTGTAATAAATTGTTCGTTTTTTTTGGGGGGGGGGGTCTGTGTTTTGTCCATGGTAACTGTGATAAGTTCTTTGAAATAAAGGTCCAGCTTCATTGATCTAACCAAAATAACTAAAAAAAAGAACAATGGTACATGAAAAGATGTGGACTCATCCTCCCATAGTTCCATGGTCACCTAAAATGCAGTATACAGACTGGAAATAGCATTTCACTCATTCTTCTTCCAGATAGTTTTTTTATAAATTCTTGTGATGATACTAATTTTGCTTCTCTTTCCTTTTATTCTTAGCCAAAAACTTTTACCAGGCGTTTCATTTTCTGATTTGTGAATCTTTCTGCAAGCATATATGTACAACAAGGAACTTTATGTTGACTTTGTTCCTTCTAAATAAGATGCAGATTTTTCAGGGCAATCTTGAAATTATGTGTGTCATCCCAACAAAGTTCAATGATGCCTATGATATTATAATGTATTGACCTCCTGTGTTGGAGTTGCAAGTTCTTGTTTATTTCCCATGAACTGAGCATTGTTGTAGAAACATCTGAGATTAGAATGATACCATGTACAGGCTTTGCTGTTGTAGTTTTCACCTAATCTCTACTTCCCCCTCCCCCTTCCATCACCATTTGTCTTCCATATAGTTGCCTCCAGTCTTGATGGTATATTTTGTTCTGGGCTTTCAACACACTTGGTCTTTTTCTCTATGTTAGCATGTTCCTATGAGATTGGTAAGGTGTCTAGTGAACATATCCTTAGCATTCTTCATGTGTAGCATGTTCATCTGGAGCCCTTGCCAGGAATCTTGTTAATGCAGTTCATGGTTAGTTCATTTCCAGAATAATGTTCTTCTGGATATCATGATCTTCAACTGAACAAAAATGTACTTTGTTCTCTCGTTTCTATTGCATTCTGGAGAAAAAGAATAATTTTGCATTCATGTATATACCCTGCAAATTGCTATATAGTCATATTAAGTTCCCCTGTCCTATGATATAATTTTGAGGCCAGCACAATCATAATCCTTCTCTTTCTATCGAAATGATTTTTAAATAACATTTTAAATGCTAAGGGATGAATTTCATCAGTAATTCATGGTTCAAATCCCCTTATGCAAATTTCTATTAAAGTTAACATCCTTAATTCCTTCATGAAGTCTTAGTTTGCCTGCAGGCTTCATCCCATTCTGCAGAAAAACAAAAACATTGGTACCACTAGACCAGGAGTGTCATTGAGGGTCACATCAGGGTTTTGTTTGACCTCAGGTATGTGTGTGTGTGTGTGTATGGCCAGCTTGATGTCACTCATTGAGGTTCCGTTTTCAGCCACAATGGGCCTCTGCAACCCTCCACCAACAAAAATGGAGCTTGGGGAGGGCATGCACGGCCCCTCTGAGCTCCATTTTCACTGGCAGGGGGCTCCAGGAGCCTGTTGTAGCTGAAAACAGAGACTGGATAGGCCAGTGCGGCCTCCTGAGCTCCATTTTCACTGGTAGAGGCACTGCGGGCCGTCCACTGTTTACAGGGCCATCGCACGGGCCAGATCTAAGCATCCCGCAGGCCTTAAGTTTGACACCTCTGCATTAGACCAATCACTTCTATTATAACATCCCATTCCATGCGGATCCCTGACTAGTTGGGTCCATTCCAGGACAGAGAGAAAGAAAGTCCAGACATGAGAACAGAAGGGCCTCAAAGTTGGAGCAGGCTATGAAAAAAAAAATCAGGAAGTTATCAAAAGAGGTTTTTTTAATGTGTTTCTCAGCCATTCTTTTTGTTTATACCTGTTGAAGTAAGAGCAATATTTTCCACTTGAAAACTCAGTGTGACAATATTCTGCAGAACCCTAGAGATACAGGTCTTGTCTAATGGTGTATTATATTGCACACAGTTTTTCTACTTCTTTATATATCTCCTTTTTAAAATTTTTGTCTGGTATGATTTTAAGATTCTCTTTATTTGTCAATAAATAATCTTAATAGTACCACTGAATAAATAATGTACACTTGCAGAATGTAGTAAGGAACACATCAAAACTTATATAATGGACCGAGGATGAAAAGTAGAAAACTAATATCAAAGGGGAAAGCACTGTTGTTATTTTAATAAGCATGCTCTAATGGTATATGGCAGGGGTGGGTTCTACCTACCTTTACTACCAGTTCGCATCGTGCCCGCAAGCATGATCAGCTTCTGATGACATCCAGGTCAGTGGGTGGAGCCTCCCGCCAGTTTTACTACCGGTTCTGGCGAACCGGTCTGAACCGGGGGCAACCCACCACTGGTATATGGGAAAGACCTTGGGAAACAGGCACAGATGCTGCCCTAGGGAATTGTCATATTTATGTTTTATTTATCAAATTTAGAGTCCACACATCTCACACTCTGATAAGACACAGTATAGCCTGTAGCTGCATAGTGGACAGAGCAAGAGACTCAGAAGGGACTCTCTCTAATTTCTCAGGTTGTAAAGATAATAGCAGGAGACTTTTACTTTCAGACATGGAAGATTTTGTTAATGTATCTTTATAATAGTGTAGAATTCATTTACCTGGTGGTCTTTCCTGTCCTATCTGATAAGGCTAACACATGCCCTATTAATAATAATTTCATTTTATTCTAAGATGTTAGATCTTTATAGGAAGTTTGCCAGTAATTGTATCTCACTGCGCCCTTGTGTTACAATAATCATTATCATGCATAACATAGTAATTTGATCAATAAAATCAATTTCTAAAATTAATTCCAGTAATATACTATATAGCTATATTGACAATGGTGCAGAAGTTGTAGCTGGTGCAGAGTGAAGCTACCTGATTGTTGTTGGGGTAACTAAATATACCATACTTTTGGAGTATAAGATGCACTCCCCACCCAAAAAAATAGTGGATGAAAATGTCCGTGTCTCTTATACAGCGAATGTTTTCCAAAGCCCTGCCAACCCACCACCGCCCACCCTTCAGCCTCTGCCTTCCAGCAATTTGCCTACTTGCAGCAAAGAGCATGGTCAGCTTCAGCACAGCCTGATTTAGAATGAGCAGCTGATTGGCAGTTGGATCGGCCTCCCAGAATACTGCCTATCAGCTGTTCCATCTGTGGGGATCGCCACTGCACATTGTCGCAGTGGCCGCGCAACACTGCTGTCACCTATCACTACCTCCACTACCACTAAGTGCCCCATTTTCAACCTCTGTGCATCCCATTTTCAGCCTCTGTGCATCCCATTTTCAGCCTGTTCCAGATGGTGGGAATAGGTGGCGGAGATCCCTGCCACCTAGAACAGACCGAAAATGGGATGTGCAGAGGCCAAAAATGAGGCTGAAAATGGGATGCAGGGAGGTGGTGATAGGTGACAGCACCGATGGGAGGAGCAGCAATCCCCACAGCCTGGAATAACTGATAGGCGATATTCCGGGAGGCAGATCCAACCACCAATCAGCTGCTTGTGCTAAATCAGGATGTACTGAAGCTGACCACACTGTTTGCTAAATTTCTGGGAGGCAGAGGCAGAGGCAGATTTTTTTTTCTTGTTTTCCTCTCCAAAGCTGTGTCTTATACTTCAGAGCATCTTATAGTCCAAAAAATATGGTAATTCCAATAGCTAAAACACTGTACTCTTTGCATGTGACTTTACAGCCTAATTCAGTTCAATTTAGATGTTGTGGAACATATCAAGTGATGGTTGATAACTTCATTTCCTCAAGTGGAAACTGACATAAATTGAAGTGAAACAAATTCTATGATGAACCTGGGAATGTAGCCAACACTTATACTTTTCACTTCTTTTCCCAGAACAAGCTTACAAATCTAGAGAGAGTTTACTACATCAAGATTATGATGTTGTGTAATAATTGGAGCCTAAGCTCTGATAGCCTCTGAGAAAATATTTCTATCTGAATCATAATGAGAAACATTCTGGAATAAGGCAATATCTGTTCTTGGAATTAAAAGAAGGCAAATTGCTCTTTGCTTTAAAATGTTGGAATAAAAGAGGATGGGAAGATAGATAATTTGCAAATAATATGAAGAATGTGCTAATATGGAAAATGATCCACTATGCCAGTCTCTCTTACAGCTACAGCAATAGTGAAGAACAGGCATATTGGCCAATGACCAAAAAGGAGAGGACATTTTACCCCTAGACCTTCTGGGCCAATTGAAAACAAGCAGGTCACAATCTCATCATATGGCTCCTCCTCCTCTTCCACATACTTTAGATTCACCACATGGGATATCTTTTTCTGGGATAAGAGGAAAAATACATCTAAAATCTCTTCAGGCTGACATATAGATAATGAGAAGAAGGAAATATTCTGGGGTTATTGAAATATTCTTATGTCTCAGCAACCCAGGCACACAGAAGTCTGCCTCAAAATAACAGGAAATTATGCTATCATTTTGCATTATCATGCTACCAAAAACTTGACATTGCAGTCAATGGTTGCACAGGGAACACGCCCAGAAAAAGGAGTTCAAATCCTTATGTAGCTTTGGGATTACTGGTCTCTGTTCCTACTGAATTGGACCAAATCACTGTACACTTGATGACATCTAAGAATATTTGCTGACAATTGTTCAATGACAGAAAAATTGACCAAAGTAGCTGGCATTCCCCCACCCCATCCCCCCACCCCCAAGATTCTTCCCAAAATTGAGCATTTACAAACCTGGTATATATTTGGGGAACTTAAACCAAAATAAAAAGAACGAAAAAGAGGAGGGGGAGGGGGAGGGGAGGGAAGGGAAGGGAAGGGAAGGGAAGGGGAGGGGAGGGGAGGAGAGGAGAGGAGAGGAGAGGAGAGGGGAGGGGAGGGGA
>WNWU01013802.1:3565898-3602811 GCA_012654045.1 Ptyas mucosa
GGGGGGGGGGGGGGGGGGGGGGAGGGGAGGGGAGGGGAGGGGAGGAGGATTGCCTTTAAATAATGCATACATTGGAGAAAGTTTCATATGAAAATTGAATATATGGGAATGTTGCATATAAAATTGCTAGGCCAATTAAATGTCAGGTGCATACAGAAATCTCCTAAAACATGAATGGATCGTTGCATACATCCCTGTATAAAGAACCCAAATCTGTATAAGGACCCAGAAACTCCTGGAGAGAGAGAAGAATGACACATATTGTGTAAATAGTAACAAAGCCTAGATTGTCAGTGACTTGCATATCCTGTTTACGCTATGCAGCAAATTTGGATTCAGGATAAAAGGAAGCTTTAGAGCATGAAGAGGTACCCCCATAGAATCTTTCATCAGCTCTTGAAACCAAGGGTCTTTTCCAAGGATTGCATTGTAGCTGCAAAGGACCACTTGATTGTTGCTACTTGGTTTTGGAAAAAATGCAGGTGCTTTAAGGAATTGCTCATCAGGGTACATAGTTGCTCCTGAATGCTTTCAAAAACCTATTTGCCTACCTAACTGAAGGACTGTAAAGCTCTAATATCTACCCAATGTCTTAGCCCAAGTTTCTGGAACCAATGCCAGAAAATAATTTTTAAAGCACAAGCTACCAGTTCCAATCAATACCCATAGATTGGGTTACTTGGGGCAAGCAATGCAGCCCAGAAAATCATGTACAAATGATGGAAAATATACAGTAGATATTTGACTTTTCAGAACTGCAGCTTCCTTCTTTTTCTACTGTTGCAGTACCAGGAATTAATTTAAGGGGAAAAGGGGGGAGGGAGTAAGCAATATAAGTGATGGAAAAAAGATGTATGAAAGACTGCAAGAGACTAGACAAATGGCTGCAAGAAATGGAATCTCATTTATTTCATCAGGAGACTTTGCTTATAATGCATCTAGATGTATAACCTGGTATAAATGTGTCAAACTATCCTGAGGAAGGTAGCTAATCATACAGAAATTTCTTCAACTCTATTTGACATTCCTATAGATTCTTTGCTTCAACAGCAGAAATGGCTTCAAGAATTTGAAGAATTTGGAATAAGACCTTCAAGGAGCTAGGGTGTCTTAGAAATAAAAATATGCACACGATTGTTCTTTCTCACTGTCTTTCATGAGTGGTTGGCATTTTTATTGTTGCTTTGTTTTGTTGTTACTCTGCTTTCCATGTGGGAGTTCTTCAAAGGGAAACATGCCTTCATTGCTGGAATAGGTTTAATTTACATGCCGAACATACTTTTCAATTATTCTTCATAAAAGCTCATAAGAATCCCTTTCTGGTTAGGAACAGATCATCATGGAGAATATCTATTGATGTGGTCTCTAGGAGTAAAAAACAACAACAACAATGATTTGATGGTACATAATCAATCAATCAAAAAGGGGGGAGGGAGGAAGACTTACTTTTCAATGACAACATATTTTGGAAACCCAAAAGATTGTTGCATTTTATGAACAAACACCCTCTCCTTCTCTTTGCCTGAAAAACTTGCTAAACTCATGGACTGAACAAAACAGCATAAAACAGAGGTTCTCAATCTGTGGTCTGCAGACTCCTTGGGGGGGGGCGTGATATCAGAGAGGGTCTGCGAAGGCTTGAAGAAATGTTGTAATTTAAATCTTGAGAAGTCTTGGGAGTCCGTGGCCCTGATCTTTGGCCACAAAAGGTATTTAAAGAGGGGGGGGTCTGGGTCAGTCCTGTAAGCCATCTTTTACTTTGGATCTTCAGGGCTGCCACATTTAATTACTTGGAACCCTGACAGTCTGTGGCAAAGAAAAGGTTGAGAACCACTGGCATAAAATATACCCCTCATGGCAGTTCCCACAGAAAATTCAGAAAATCTATTAATAAATTTATTTATTGTTTATTTATTTATTGGTTCAATTTATATGCCGCCCTTCTCTGGAGACTCAGGGCGGTTTACAATGCGTTAAGCAATAGCCTTCATACTTTTGTATATACCTGCTTAGTAGGGATGGAAGGCTGAGTCAACCTTGAGCCTGGTGAGATTTGAACTCACAGTAATTGCAGGCAGCTGGCAGCTAAGTGCTACTTAAGTGCTACTTAACAGCACTTTAGTCCCTGTGCCACCAAGACTCTTGACCAAATGGTCATCTCTAGGAATTACTCAGCCACAGTTACAAGTTTTGTACAAGGACAGCATTATTTCAAAATTTGACATGCCCAGGTATTTTGAGCATTTATACATTTTATATTTTTAAATATTTCTTTTATACTACAAATAAAAAGGAGAATGGAAATAATTTACAGGCAAGAAATATACACCAAAATAAATTGTAATGTGCTCAAACTTTGTATTCTTTGATTAGACATTTCCTGCACAAAATTTTACAAGTCTAGGTATTTGATAAAGGGGTGAAAAGATTTAGGTAGATGAGGTTGTGCATTATTGTTTCTCCCTTTGCATTCGAGACAAGATCTGATCAATGCAGAGAAAAATAAGATTTTATACTTAGGCAAGAAAAACAAATTGTGTACAGATTAGGTGAAATTTGGCTTAGTACCAGTAATTGTGAGAAAGATCTTTGAGTCCTAGTGGACAATCACTTAAATATGAGCCAACCAGTGTGTGGCGGCAGCCAAAAAAGCCAATGCAATCCTAGTCTGCATTAACAGAAGGATGGAATCAAGATCACTGAAAGTACTAGTACTGTTTTAGAAAACCTTAGTAAGACCTTAGTTGAAATATTGCATCCAGTTTTGGTCACCAGAATACAAAAAAGATGTTGATATTCTGGAAAGAATGCGGAGAAGAGCAACAAAGATGATTAGGGGACTGGAGACTAATACATGTGAAGAACGGTTGCAAAAATTGGGTATGTCTACTCTCATGAAAAGAAGGACTAGAGGAGACATGATAGCAGTGCTGCAATATTTGAGGGACTACCACAAAGATGAGAGGGTCAACCTATTTTCCAAAGCATCAGAAGGCAAGACAAGAAATAATGGATGGAAACTAATCAAAAAGAGAAGCAACCTAAAGATAAGGAGAAATTTCATAACAGTCGGAACAATTAACTAGTGGAATGTCTTGCCTTCAGAAGTTGTGGGTGCTCCATCACTGGAGGTTTTTAAGAAGAGACTGAACAGTCACTTCTCTGAAATGGTACAGAGGCTTCTGCTTGAGCAGGGAGTTGTACTAGAAGACCTCTAAGATCCCTTCCAACTCTGTTACTCTGTGTTCTATGTGAATTCTAGTCATGTGTGCATAAATACAAGCAGAACTCTATAGGATTACAATTCCTGTTCAGTCAACTGCTTTGACTGCATGGAGTAGGCATTATTATATAATGCTTTATTGAACATTAATATATTTTTTTCAGACTTCACTGTTCAGTTCAGAAGGTTTGAGAATGAAAGAGCAACAACTGATTCACATGAGACATACGAAGTACAGAACCAACATGAAAAACTTTTTTCAATCTCATGTAATCTCTGAACCAACTGAAGAAAACTAATGGTGTCTGTGAAATCATGAATATTATAAGACATTTATATCTATACAGAACTGCAGGGTGATGAGGTCAGTATCTTGATTCAAGTGGAAAGAATTTGTGAATTCTCACAAATCAGTGAAAGTTCTCACACAGTGAAAAACAACTTAGAAGCAAATCTGACATGGAAAAAGCAAGGGAAATGGAAACTGATTATTTAGAAAAGGAGATCTAGTCAGCTCTTTACAGAGGGTGGAAAACAGAGGTGCTAAAAAGTTTGTGTGTGTGTGTGTGTGAGAGAGAGAGAGAGAGAGAGAGAGAGAGAGAGAGAGATTGTTTCATTTTATAGCTTCTTAACTTTATTTAATAAAGATTATTTATCAGAAATTCTTGGATTTTTGTGAACTTGCCTAATTAGTTCCAGTCTAACCTTATTGGGTAAAACCTGACTATTTAATATGAGTAGCTTTTCACTCCCTCCTCAAGGTAGGCAACCTTATTTTGATTTCTTAAACTCTGGTCTGTAATTGATTACTAAACCATTAACTTTAAAGTCACTAACAACTTGCTCCTGTACGAAGACCAAGGCCAAGGATTTGCAGTAGAACCATGTAGATGCTCAGGTTTATCATTTGTCTCAAGAAGTATGCCAGATGACACAATGGATGAGACAGATTCTGCAACTGTCAGATTCTGCACAGCTTCTTATAGTACAGTATAGTACATTACAGTATAATGTTACTTCATTCCCCAGGTTCCTTGCTAGATAAATACAATTCAATTCCAGAGAAATTTAGGACATTTCTCCCATAATGTGAATTATATACATTTCAATCTTCACACAAACAGTGGAAAAACAATAGGATGACAAATCTGATCATTGAAAAAACAATGACAAATAAAAATTGGCCTTCCAATGTAAAAGAGGAGACTGGAACCCATTACAGAGGGCAAGAAGGAGAATCTACAGATAGCCATTGACTTGCAATTAAAATTGGGGCCAGAATTTTTGTTGCTAAGCAAGGCAGTTGTTAATGGAATTGCACACAATGTTATGACCTTTTTTTGCCATGTTTATTAAATGAATCACTGTATTTATTAAGGGAATCTTGCAGTCATTAAGTGAATCCAACTTTGCCCATTGACTTTGCTTGTCAGAAGCTGGTTGGGAAGTCGCAAATGATGATTGCATGATATCAGGATGCAGCAATTGTCGTAAATTGTCGCCAGTTGCCAAGTGCCCCAGTTTTGATCACATGACCATGGGAAAGTTTCCACAGACTTAAGTCCGAGAACCCCCGTGTGACACTGCTCCTGCGCGAGCTGCATTGGCTGCCTGTGGCTCTCTGGGTTCGTTTCAAGGTGCTGGTGTTAACCTATAAAGCCCTACATGGCTTAGGCCTGGGGTATCTGCAGGATCATCTCCTGCCTTCCTCTCACCGTCCGGTGCACTTGCACAGAGCGGGCCTCCTCGGGGTGCTGTCAGCCAGCCAGTGTCAGCTGGCAACCCCCAGGGGGAGGGCATTCTCTGTTGGAGCGCCGACCCTCTGGAATGAGCTGCCCACCGGCCTCAGGATAGTCCCAGACCTCCTCTCCTTCCACCGCGAATTAAAGACGTGGCTTTTTCGCCATATGGGCTGAATCCGTAGGGGGATTTCTTAATATTTAATAATTTTAATTTGATTTTAATTAATTTTAATTTGATTTTAACTGGTTATGTAATTCTCTGTTGTTTTTGTAAGCCGCCCTGAGTCTTACGGGAGAAGGACGGCTTATAAATTACAATAATAATAATAATAATAACAACAACAACAACTTTTTTTGGTGCAGTTGTAATTTTGAACAGTCACTAAATGTATCATTGTAAGTCAGACTACCTGTACAGAATTGGAATGTTATTTCTAGAGTGAAATAACTCTAGAAGCATGCTCTTGAAACATGCGTGCTACAATTGTCTTTTTGTGGCTTCTTACCTTTCCTCAATAAGGATTACATATAAGACCTTCTTGGATTCTTGTGAGCTTGCCTAATTGGTTCCAGTCCTGTCTGTTGACTGAAGCCTGACAGGATGCTTCGTGAATAGAAACATATTGCTTGATTATCAACACCTGATTGCCTTGCAGGTGAAGATGTTAACTGACTCCAAGAGATGTACAGCTTTACATGTGAAATGAGGTGTCAGTAAAGCTTTTTTCCTTCTCACCTCCAAGGAAACAATACTTCCACAATGGAAAAGAAATGTATGGATACATCTGGTCCCCTTTTAACCTGGGATTTCAGTTCACATCAAAGACCTTTATCTAGAGCAGGGCTGTCAAACTTGTGGCCTGTGGGCTGGATGCTTCATGCGCTGGCCTGGTTTAGCGAAGGGGGAAAAAGTCCCAATATGTCATGTGATGCTGCCGTGACGATGCGAGTTTGACACGTCTGATCTAGAGGATTCTGATTTGAATCCCCAGGTTGACAGAACCTATCTCAGTTTTACTTCTTTTCTATGGAGGAAAAGAAAGGAATCCTTTATAAATTCTGACCCTAATTGAGAAAAAGGAAAGATAATTTCTCTAAATGTTAACTAGAAAAAGAAAATCTGATGAATAACAAATCACCTTTGGTGACAATGGTGATTTTACTGTCAAAATAACCAGTGGGAAGAAATTTCCTCATGATATCTTCTTTAGGGATTCAGTTGAAGTGTGGGAAGTGAAGAAAGCTGCCAGGCACTGCAGGACTGATTGTACAATGAAAAATAGGATACTCACACTTCCCCTTTGGCCCTCTTGAATGAAATATGGGCAAGTACTTCACAATCCATCTTTGGTTTTGTTTGGTTTTGTAATTGTCCTCCTAAAGTGCATTCTCTTTCATCATATTGAATGAGAAATAGTACAGGAAAAGCACAGAACAATTTCTCTGACCAGTACTAGCCATGTCCTGACTTATAAGAATAAGTTAAAATGTTTCTATCAAAGCTGAATCAAAGTAAGCAACTTCTTAAGCAAATAAATCATCATTAGGATGTGCTAAATGGGCTCCAGCCAATGTCTGACCTTCACAACACACACCAATCAGGGAAACCAATCTATTCTAAGTCCTTCATCACAGCATGAAATTTCAACTCTGCTTATATGTTAGGGACACATAGCATAATTCTAAAACTTCTATCAAATGATTCTTAAACGCATCCCCTTTTCTCTCTCTTTGTTTCTTTGTCTCTCTTTCTGCAATGAAAGAAAATTTCCAATGAATTATCCTAGTCATTTTGAGCAACAGAGTAGTGCTAGAGAAAATCTTTGACAGGCTAATTTTAAATTACACAAAAAAGACTTTAAATCATTTTTCCTGGTATGCTTTTCTCATATTGGTGACAACTGTTCTGATTTATAGTGTGGGTTAACATTTTGTACCCTTATTATTTGAAAATTTTCATTGGATATGCACTTCTCTATTGTGAGATATCCTAAAAGAAAGAAAAAGGAAAGCTAGCTCTTTTCAATTCATTCTTTCAAAAAAAAGTACAACTATACTTTCACTCTGCCTTGTCTTCTAATCGCTTGCAAATGGCATTTGCTGTTCTTACTAATGTACATCAACCAAAACTGTTCCATGTCAAATTGAGTTTTCATTTCTTATTCCTCTCTTTCAAATGTTTACTTCTAATTGATTCCAGCAAAGAATTCTCCACTTGCTCTTGCTTTAATCTTTATTTAATGAACACTTTTCATGAATATAGTGTACAAAGCTATTGCCAATAGTTTTCTGTACAACGGGGTTTTTTTTTATGCAGACATGTCTAATACATGCTAGAGTTGTTCATGTTTTGAAAATGATTTAGAAAAAAATATTTTGGACCTACTGCAACAATAGCACCTCCCCGTTATTCATTAAAGTATACACAACTCTTCAGATTTTGGAGAAAGCGTCAGAAATGGTTTTGATGCTTAAATAAATCAAATATTTTTAATGTGGCTATTAAGGTAGTGGAATCTTTCCTCACACTCATGTGGAAGTTTGTGGAAAAAACATGCATGCAGTACCTTAATTAGTAGCAGTAAAGTACTATCCTCTTGCAAGTTCTTAAAGACTTCTCAATCAGTGCACAATCCTTATATATACTGCTTTGTACTCAACTTTCCATTAATGTAATTAGAAAATGTCTAACACTTTTCTCATCTACATAGTACAATTACATGATAGATCACAGGATTACTGCTGCTCTTCTCAGACTTTTAGTGCACAAAACCAGATAAAAGCTAGAAGTTTTTTTTTTAAATTATTATTAGACTTCTATGCCACCCATCTTGCCAAGGTGACTCTAGGATATTTAGATGTTGAGTCAATTGTATTTTTTGAATAAAAATGGACATGGTGTCCTAAAATATGGAGAAAAGAATTTGACGGAAATTATTTTGTGTGCCAGAGATACATGCAACTGTAGGAATAGATTTAAAGCAGAAATAGACAAATTTATGGAGCTTTAGTCATGATGAATTTATATGATCAGTATCAAAAGTAGAGCAGTGCCAGTAGTTAAGGTAGATGAGTGGGAGGAGGCCATAACACAACTGTGGACTTCCCAGAGCTACTTAGTAGGTCCTTGTGAAGAACAGCATGTTGAACAGGCCACCTTATGTTCTTCTATATCTAGGAATTGGTTGAGAAATCTGAAGACATAGCAATCTATATTTCAATACCACAAGAACAAGATGCTTTTAAAAATGAAACTGAGGCTATAATACAGTGGTGGGTTCTTCCCGGTTCAGCCCAGTTCTCCCGAGCCGGTAGCAGTGACAATATGATGTCACCGAACCGGTTCTCCCCCCCGCCCCCCCCTGCGTTATTCTTACCTTTTATTTGCCCCCACCCCCAATCTATTGCTGCCTCTTGAGTCCCAGCTGATGGCTAGAGGGAAAAAAACTGTTTAAACTCTTGCCACCGGGCTTTAAAGGGCCGCCCTACAGCTGATCAGTGTTAAAAGAAAACAAATGAGTAGACCAGTGCCTGCAAAAATACATGACAAGATCAGTGCCTGCAAAAATAAATGGGTAGACCAGTGCCTGCAAAAATACATGAGTAGATCAGTGCCTGCAAAAATACATGAGTAGATCAGTGCCTGCAAAAAATAAATGGGTAGATCAGTACAGCTCTGCAAGCAGTTAAAAGCCTGGTAGACCAGGACCTCTGCTAAATCCTAAATAATTGTCACATGTCTATCAAGCCACGCCCACAAAATAAGCCACGGCCACAGAACCAGTAGTAAAAAAATTTAGAACCCACCCCTGCTGTAATAGCACCATCCTATACATGTCAGAAACTATTTAGATGAATTGTAGGATATGAAACTGCAAACTCATCTAATTCTGGGATGGGAAACCTGTGGCCTTCCAGTTGTTGTTGAACTGCAGCTCCCAACATTTCTGTTAGAGTTGCTACTTGGACCTGCTGAGAGTGGTAATTCAACAATCAGAGAGACAGGTTCCTCATCTATGGCATATCAGAATGTAGCATACAAGCTATCCTAGAAATTATTTTTTAGTAAAGCACTAAGCTTGTCTACTTGGCTTCCTATAAAATGTTCTCCTTGGTAACTTTTGTTCTCTGGTGGTATCATTTCACAGTTCTGATGGCCAAAGATATTGATCCAGAAGGTGAGTATCTGGCAATATACCTGATACATGCAGTGATCCCTCAGACTTTAGATGCTCCCTATAGAGCCTTACAATGTGCAAGGTCTAGAGTATTATTACCAGCTCACTCTCTCAAATCCAATTGATTTCCTAACTATGCCTCACTGACATGGATGAAGAGATACAGCATTTGCCTTTCAGCAGCAAAAAAAGAAGCTGAGAAACTGGGGAATGTATTGGAAAAAAGTGGAAGAATAGCCCATGAAAGAATGAAATGATCCTGGTTAGATTTAAACATTAAGCAGCTAGTGAATCATCTTGCTTATTCTTCATAGATGCTAATAAAAAGAGGGAGAGGAAGCACATTCAAAGATAAATAAAACACTTTTAAAGGCTTACTAAATAGTCATATTGCTGGCAGTTGAAAGTCAGTCACTAGTGGCAAACATCCACTTCAGGATGCTAATTTTTAAACTAATGATGTCTTACTGAACATAAAAAAGGCATTAGACATCTATTAAAGCTCAAGGGAAGGAGGGAGAATAGAGCAACTAAGTGCAAGATGTTGCTAGGGTTTTATTATTTCTCTCACAACAACTTCAGTATGTGTTAGGAGACTATGGCAAGGCCAATTATAGGCCAATTTCCATGAAGGCAATGGGGCCCAGGGTAATCAAATAAAGTTCATTGGAGTGGTAGCTCCCAGCCTGGGGTTAGCAGGTCAAAGCAAACAGCCATCATTTGCAGGATAAGAAGTTTGGATGCTGCCACAAATGTGCCAGAAAAATTAACTGGATGCATGATGCTTTCATATTAGCAGCTAGTAGGAAAGTTGGTGGCATTTTGGCAGGGTAACATCCTGTGTGGTCCATTACATCAATATGTTGCTGTATGCCTGAGGCAGTTTTTTTAATACATACCAAACTTCCTGCTCTTCCTGACTTTTTATATATTTCACTTTTAAAAAAGAAAAAAAAATGAGGTTGGCAAAGCAAAATGTCAGGTCCAGCATCTTTATTATTTCCAAATGAAACATTTATTTTAGAAAATAAGCACATTAGTCATCTGAATGTAATTGCTTTCTTTTGAAGTATCCTTACCTGTCCAAAGAAAGGTCAAAGGTAGGCAAGAATAGTAGGAAAGACCTTGTAGGTCATAAGGCTAAACAGACTAGAACTTAATATTCTAGTAAATTGGTACTTTCCAACTTTCAAGGCTTTAGGTAAAAAGCTGAAAGTCTCAAACCCTCTATTCAGTAAACCCACTAGCTCCACCTCCAAACTTGACATTTTTATTTAGTGACTACTGCTCCCTCCATCCATTTTGCAAGATGACACCTAATCTGCCATTCCCCCATGCATCCAAATGCATGGCAGAGAGAGTACACCACAACTATGTTACTTTTCAGACTAGTTAAAAGGAGGAAGATGATGAAATAAGTACATTTATAGCTCTGGTACTATAGGGTTGAGGTGTGTGACTAGGAGAATCAGCTCTTTTCCTGCACATTTAGAAAAATCAAATCAATGATTTATAACTCATAATATATAAATAAAATGAAAGATTATTCAAAAAAGAAAAATGTAAAAATCTGGGATGGGATGGTGTGGGACGGGATGGGACGGCACGGCACAGCACAGCACAGCACAGGACAGGACAGGACAGGACAGGACAGGACAGGACAGAATATTACAATGGAAATTTTATTTGGCCAATACTCAGACAAAGAATTTGTCTCCAATGCAGAAGTTCTTAGTGTACATTCAAACAGAGTAATAAAACAGCAGCAGAGTAATAATAATCGTAATAATTATAACAATAAGAGAGGATAGTAGAGAAAATGAGATAACAATAACAATAACAATAATCACAACTACCATCTGCCTGTAGCAAAGAACTGGTGGGATCATAAGCCTGAAAAAGTGGTCGAAAATGAGCATGCAAAACTGCTGTGGGACTTCCGAATACAGACTGACAAAGTTTTAGAACACAATACCCCAGATATCACAATTGTGGAGAAGAAAAAAGTGTGGATTGTCGACATTGCCATACCTGGTGACAGCAGAATCAACGAGAAACAACTTGAAAAAGTCACCAGATATCAGAACTTGAGAACAGAACTGCAGAGACTCTGGCATAAACCAGTGCAGGTGGTCCCAGTGGTACTCGGCACACTGGATGCTGTCTCTAAAGACCTAGGCAAACACTTAAAAACAATTGGCACTGACAAGATCACCATTGGACAGCTGCAGAAGGCCACCTTACTGGGATCTGCTCGCATAATCCGCCGATACATCATGCAGTCCTAAACGCTTGGGAAGTATTCGACTAGTGATTTGTGATACGAAACCCAGCATGGTTATCTCGTTTGCTGTGTATACTGTCATTTTTGTGTAAATAATAATAATAATAATAATAATAATAATAATAATAATAATAATAATACAGCCCTACATGAATATGATTAGACATAAGATAGTACTCTGAGAATTAGGTCATCAGGGAGCAAGGGAAAAAACTGTCTCTGTGTCTAGTTGTTTTGGCAGTTGAAAGTTTATTTCTAGGATGTGAGCTATTTATAGTTATTTTCTCAGCCTTCCTTTTGACCCGTGCAATATACAGTTCTTCTGTGGAAGGCAGGCTGGTTGCAATTATTTTTTATGTAGTCCTAACTATCCATTGGAGTCTGTACCAGTCCTGTTTAGTTACTGTACCAAACCAGACAGTTATAGAAGTACAAATGACAGACTCAATAATTCCTCTGTAGAACTGTATCAACAGCTCCAGGGGCAGTCTGAACTTTCTGAGTTGATGCAGGAAGAATATTCTTTGTTGCGCCTTTTTAATGATGGTTCTAATGTTAGGTGCCCATTCAAATCCTGGGAGATTATAGAACCCAGAACCTTGAAGGATTCTACTGCTGTCAAATATAGTAAGAGGTGGTAGAATAGGAAAGCTCCTCCTAAAATCCACTCTCATCTCTACAGTTTTCAGCATGTTCAGCTCCAGATTGTCCTGGCTGAACCACAGGGTCAGTTGTTCAATCTCCTCTCTATATGCAGACTCATCACCTTCATGAATGAGACCAAACTTCAGTACTTTGGAGTTTAAGTAGCCTTCCATTTAAGCAACCTTCCATCAATCCTCAGGAACACTCACTTATTTACCTTTTTTTCTACTTTTTCCTGCTTTATTTATGACTCATCTCCAGATGTCTTGTTATCATAGTGCTGATAATTGCCCTGATTTATACATCCCAGATGCAATTGCATCTAGGACAATAGAAGTAACTATAGACAAGCAAGAATATGTCTTCTATTAGTGCTTCCATTCACAGAAAATAGAGTTAGTCAAAAATCCAATAGGTTTATTCACTGATGAAAATATACTTAACTTTCGAAAGAACAGTTCTCTGATCTCTACAAAACGGATTATTGTCTAGGTTTGGTAAAGTATGCAGCATCTTTTAGATTGCCTTGATTCATTTAATGTACTCCCCATGAATGCTTCGTGGGATTTAATTATTTTTACAATATATTTTGAATCATAGGTGAACTGCATGCGATCACACTGAGGAAGAAATGATAAGATAAACATGGTGATAGTCCAAGGCACCAAATACCTTTTAGTGTTTGTTAGTGTCCAAACTCAGGGTAGATCCAAATCACAAGGTTTGCATTGTGATATGACATACTCAGTAGCACTTTCTTTTCATTTCAGGATTTTGTATTTAAAACAACAGCCTTAAACATATTTATTTAAGATAGATAAAGATATATCCTTAATTTTATTTGGTTAGAGCACACAGAGAGGTAGACAATTGATCTGACATACCAGGAATCCCTTCCCCCATATTAAATGGTCCAGCTTCCAGCTGCTTCACAAATCATATTGGTTTTATATCAGGGGTGAAATCCAGCAGCTTCTGACAGGTTCTGGAGAACTGGTAGTGGAAATTTTGAGTAGTTTGTAGAACTGGCAAATACCACCTCTGGCTGGCCCCAGAGTGAGGTGGGAATGGAGATTTTGCAGTATCATCCCCCCAGGAGTGGGGTGGGAATGGAGATTTTGCAGTATCCTTCCCCTGCCATGTCCACCAAGCCATACCACGCCCACCAAGCCACGCCCACAGAACCAGTAATAAAAAAAATTGGATTTCACCACTGGTTTTATATATATTTTTCCTTTATCCATCCCCTGCTTAATTCCCTTTTATATCAAGTATTTTAGGCTATAAACCTGAAAACAGTTTGGGAAACTTTTCGGTTGAGGAATGAAATAGAAGTGTTTTATAAATAGGTTTTAGATAAACAATGTACAAAAGCTGCTTCAAAGGTTTCAGCTCTCATCTTCTTCTCAGATTTGGATGCAACATGGAATCCTTTTCTATTTAAATTCTATTTTTTTTAAAAAATCCAGAAATGGTTTTGTTTTGTTCTGTTCTGTTTTCCAAGACTATCAAAGGTGAGCAGTGAACAGCAGTTTCTTAATTTAGTTGTGGAATATTGCAAACTAGAATTCATTTATACTTTAGATGATGAATAGTTGTATCTGCTTAAGATATTTGCTATTATATGGCTGCTTAGTTTGTATAGACAGAAATAAATAGAAAGTTATCTAAATTTTAAACTATGGCCTGTCACATCTATAATAACAATAATATATTTAAAAGTGAGAAAAGAGAAAGCTGGCTGGCTCTTTTTGTAAAGTTACAGTTAAATTCTGAATGTAAGAAATTATACCAATTGCAGACCCACTGCTAGCCATTTCTGTGGTATTAATTAAAGCATGTGTTAATGCTGGCTAACATTTATATTTATACTGTGATGTTTTTTGAGGCTTTAAGAAACACTCTATCCATTGTAATACATAATAACTGGAAAACAACATACACTTTATTGTGTTAGAGTGTTTAAATGTTATCACAGGAGAATACAGCCCAGAGACTAACTTGCTTGCTGAGGGAGGATATATATTTTAATATCTTAGCAACTTAAGGGAGACTAAAATAAATTCTGTTGACAGTAATTGAAAAAATACCAGTATGTGGACATGGGTAGATTAGCTTTTTAGTAAAGCCTCAGGATCACCAATCAGAACTTTGAAGAAAAGAGTAGCTGAGAAAAGGGAGAAGCAGATAACAAATGCTAGTTAAGGAACCAGAGGCAAGAATCTACCGCAGGAAGAGACAATCTATTTTCAAGTTTCTGACTACACTGAATATTTTGTTTGAAGCCTAGGGCACGCGATATAGAAAAAGTATTCGTAAGAAAAATACAGCATATGAATGGCATTCTGTAGGGTTTTACTCGTTCGTTCATTCATTTCACAATTTTATTTTTAAAATAAATAATTTATTTATAATTAATTAATTAATTAATTGGATTCCTACTCAGCTAGGTGGCAGCATTTAGCCAATCTTGACAGATCTCAGAAAGCTAAGCAGGATCAGATCTGAAAAATTTAATAGCTGGATGGAAGGCCAGCAAGAAATATTACAAGTATGAGTCAGACTGGAAGTTAAGCAACAACAACAACATAAAAAGGCAATGGCACAACACCTCTTGTATTTCATATAGGTTTATGAAATGACTAGGAGTCAGGTTCAGCTGAAGGGAATGAGAGTTTTTTTAGTGTCTTTGTCTCTGTCATGCTAGGCAGACGTAGCAATAAATCTTACTCTTTTAGATACCTAACTGCAGGTTTAGCAGCTTGCTTACATTAGAACCTCCCAAACATGACATGAATAGATAAAGTGCTTTATTGCAAACAAAAATTAACTGGGTATGTGTGTGGAGAGAAAAAGAGAGGCAGAGACAGATGCAAAAGATTTGCCTATCTATCTGCTCCAGAAATTTGGCCATTCTCCTGCCGACTTTGAGAGCAGGAGACTTGTTCAATATTTACTGAACAGTTCTGTCTAGCCTGACAATTAGTAGTTCCTGTTCACCAGTTTCAGCAGCTACTGCTTTGGGGGACTTGTACTCTTTTATTGAGTTCTTGTGGCAGGAACCATGGCATTGATTGTGCCACTGAAATGGGGCAATCGAAGATTCTATTGAGTCTGTAGAAAGGAGGGGAAGGGGTCGAATGGCTCCACATAGCTTTCAGGGTAGGTGACTTATTCATGCTTTGGTTATGCTTGCCCAAGTTGGTAATGGCTTATTTGTAATTTATTACCCTTGACTGACAACACATGTATTTTTTCTTCCTACAGAGCCAACTCTGCAAATTGACATTGTAGATCCCTAGGTTAGATAATAAAAATTTCCAACTCACAATGTTGCACAATGAAGACCGTGTCATGTTTTCAAAAAGTTATTCAGCGTGAAGTTTAAACTTGAATCTGTCCTTCCCTTCCTAGAGTCTTCACTTCTGCACTGAAAATATCTCAGCTCACTCAAACTCTATGTCCTCTTCCCCCAATATCCTTATCAAGGGGATTGGGTTCCTGGAACTATTCTCCTCTGCAGTGCATCTTATTTTGCTTTTTGCTTCACAAAAGTGAAGAATTGAAATAAAACTGATTTCATAGATTCTTCCAACCTTATGTCTAAAAGGCTTGGATTTTCCTCTTTTCTTCCACTTTCCCCAAGCAAGCAAACAGAGAAGCTTTCATAGGAGTTTGGCAGGAGGCCTATACAAGAGGGACAACAATAATCTGCAAGCATCATGAAAGACATATTAGAGTAATCTGAAAGGAATGTGCAATATCTGTATTTTGAATTCTGTTTAAACAGGGGGACATCTGCTTCGAGTGTAAGGAGAGAAACAAAGGAGCTTAAAGGAGAACATTTTTACACTATTGCATATCGGGAAAGATTAGGGCTTCCTAGGTGAAAGGCCAGATAAGAGAAATGAATGCCAGAGAACACAAATGGAGAAGCATCAGGACTTAGGAGTGACAGGCAGGGTATTTTACGAAACTATAACAGCAAAGTCAGTGGAAAATATTGCTCAGAATCTATGATGTTCTTATACAAGACACAGAATATGTGAAAGAAACAAGGAGAATTTGAAACCCTAACATAAGAGGACAAATATCATGGGATCATAGAAATCTTTAGGAAGATTTCTTATAGTTCTGGAAGGCTATAGTTTACTAAAAAAAAATGCCTAACAGAAATGGAGAGGATGTTCTGCTTGTAGAGAAATTCAGAAACCAGAACACTGAGATTTTGAGGATAAGAATAGAAGGATACAAAAGCAGCAGCAGCATGGGAGTTAATTATAAACTTCCTGGACAGACCCAAAATATTTCTTATGTTGTGCATAAGATGATAGAATTTTTCTGAGCCACATCATATTGACAATGGGAGATTTTAACTTCTCTGATGTTTGCTAAAAATCTGACTTCCGAGAGTCAAGAGGTCTAACTAATTCCCGTTTCCTCTCAGAATATAGAAGAGAAAACAAAGGGGTCTGTTTTTCTGACCAAATCCTTGTCCACAGGAATTGGCTGAAGAAGTGAAAGTGATTGGAATTTTGGGAGACAGTGACCATGCTATCCTTTTGTTATCCCTGAGGTAATCTTATCCTTGAGTTCTCTTCCAATTTTATGATTCTTTGATACCTTAACACAGTACCATCTGGATATGATAACATTAAAATTCCTGAAGTTCTCATCCAGCATTGATTAAGCATTCTTCAACTGTAGATGTGTGGGATTACTAGAATTTTCAAATAAGTAGCTGCAGAGGTGGGTTTCACATAATTTTACCACTGGTTCTTGCTTAAAATCAAGAGGAGTATAATGGCATCTTTCCTGACTAACAATTTTTATTTAATGTTATAAGCTTTCATGAGGATCCCACATTTTATAATTACAGATATTATGAAATCAGCCAGAATAATAAAAAAAACCAGATAAAGATGTTCATTATGGTGGGATTTAGAATAGTTTGAAAATAGAAGCAAGAAATGCTCTCCCTTTTCGTCTTAAAAATAACTCAAGAGAAACCTGTTATGGATATTACTGGGTTTTATTGATTGTAGATACAGAAAAAAGGTATGTTATCAGAGGACTTGTTGGGAAATTGTTTATGAATCCATTTTTAAAAACATCTTTTAATACCAGTTTGACATTTCAGAAGTAGATTAAAATGATACATAATGCACCTCTGGCCAAGCTCTTGATTAATGTTGTGCACAGGGCCTTAGATTAAGAATGAGAATGGTAGTGGTCATGTTTTCTCTGATAAATAACACCATCAAGTTTTTTGCAATCTCTCTGATATAACAGGAGGAAGGAAATCTAACTACAGTTGTTATTCATGTACTGATGCTATGTATAACGTGATTAGCTTTATAAAATGCCAATGTCAGTTATCGCTAAAAATAGTTCCAAGCAACAGTAGAAGAGTTTTCTAAAGAAAGAAACAAATGCTTAGACATTTAAGAAGGAATATTTATATATCTTCTATTTTTTCTTTATTTGAACATCTAGATATTCACTTCTGTATCCCTGAAATATATTCCCCCCCCCCCCCCCCCTTTTCCCCACTCTATTCTACACTCTGCTGATTTCTCTGGCAACTTTTCTGCTCTAGAATCATGATGGCGCAGTAGTTAGAATGCAGTATTGCAGACTAATTCTGCTAACTGTTCGGCAGTTCGATTCTCACCAGTTCAAGGTTGACTCAGAAGTCGGTAAAATGAGGACTCAGATTGTTGGGGAAAATATGCAGACTCTGTAAACTGCTAGAGAGGGCAGAAAAGCACTCTGAAGTGGTATATAAGTCTAGGTGCTATTGCTATAATCAGCCTTTCATATTGGTTGTTAGGTTGTTGTTATTATAGTTTTTGTTGTTCTGGTGAAGAAAGCTGTGGGCTGATTCTGCAAAATAATGTATGAATAATTTGCACTAGCCACCATAGTCACTGTAGCAGGTCTTACTGACCCTAGATATATTTGATAACTGTTATTTGTGCCTGTGTGTGTATACATACACTGTTTAAAAATTGTGCCCACTCGCATCCTCAAATTCTTATGCTCAAGACTCAGTATTGTAAACATTGATGGTACCAAACCTTTATAATCATTTATTCAGCTCCTAGCTGACTTCAAGTACCTTTACTTATACAGTCTGAACTCCTGCTGATTGTTAGCTGTGAAGCCTTAATGGGTTTAAGACTAGATTGTAAGAAAAGCTGTCTCGTTTTGTATGAAGTTATTTATTTCATTTGTACATTTCTATATTGTGTTTTTGCCCAAAGAGCACTCCAAAGTACAGTAAAACATGAAACTCACTTGTATGCTGTGTTTACCACATGAAGTCTTGATCCATTATCTGCTTACCTTCAGAAATGCACTTAGTGATGATAGTGAGTTTTCTAAACTCAAATTGTGTTTTATGCTATAATGTTCAGCTGACATTGTAATTAAAAAGAAAAGTATATTAGATTTTGTTAAAATTGGGAGCATTATGCATCTGTCAGGAAGAATTAACTTTCCCTTCTCAACTGTTTTAATTTCAGCATTCACCTCCCTTTCATATATGAGAATTGAAAGGAAATGAAAGGGGGGGAGGGGGGGAACCCTCCCAAACTATCAAATATATCCAGGTGCAGTTTTAACTATTAGAATCTTTCAAGGATTATTTATGGAGCCAACATTACCAGGCTTCCGTTTAGAAGCATGCAAACAGTTCTGAACAACATTCTTAACCTATACTGAGTGTTATTGCTATAGTTATTAGGAAAGTCCAGATCTTTGAAGAGATGTTTCACACTAATGAAGTTCCAAACAACAGGCCACTTTGAAGCAACTTACAAAGTGTTTGGGTACCCCACTGAAAGAGTAAGGTATGCATGATGCTTAGTTCTGCTTGGCAAAAGTAACATGCAGAGAAACCACTTCCACACTGAACCAGATCAAGTCTGTTTTGCTGCTCTGAGGTGGCAAAGTAAGACATTTGTAAGCATTTGTAAGCATTTTCCTATAAGAATTTTTGATGCTTTAAGACAACACACTGTGTTTTTACAAACCAAGCACCCCATGTCTACCCAGCATCAAAGCAAGGCTAGTCTGAGTTTATCAACAATCTTACTTTGATGGAAATGACTTCTGTGCATGCACAAAAGCGATCTTTGCTGAACAGAGTGAAGATTTACAGATGCTGTCCTGGTTTAGTGCCACAGTGTTTCATGAAGATGCTTTGAAGATTTGCATTGCCCAACAGAAAGGTTTATATTCAACTGTTCAGAGAAAAAAAAATGAAACTGATTTTTACTTTTCTTTTTGGAATAAAATCTGGTAACAACTTAAAGTCACCGGGAACAGTTTGACCCCTATCACTAATCTTAACACTTGCTCAGAAATGTTTTTTTAATGTTTCTCATAAATACATGAAACAAATCCTCTTAGGAAACACTAAAAGTCTACCTACTGCAGCATTTTCTATGGGCAGACAGTTAAGCCCAATAGAGTGTTGGTTTGCAACTAACAACAAATTCCTAGGTAAAGAAATCAAATCATTCTCAATTTCAATAAGAGAGAATTGGCACAACCTACCAAAATGAACTCTGCCATTTTTTAATCACATAAACATTAATAAGAGAAAAAATGCATAAATAAATAGATATTAATACATTTAAGAGAAAACGGTACAAACTCTATATGTAACAGGACATAATTCACATGTACACGGTGATTGTTTTGTTATTTGTTGCTTTTCAGTATCATCACTGTAACAAGAACTTTCAATTATCTGGGAGACACACATCTCATTAAAAATTCCTATGATTGGCAAGAAGATTCCTATGATTGCCTTCCATGATTTCCTACATTTTATCTTTGCTGACCAAAGTTCAGGTTCCTAACACATTTGTAACATGTGGTCTCCACTGCTGGGCTCAAATGGCTTTTGTTCAGGAGAACTTTGGGTAGACAAAGGTCTTGCTTGATTTGGAACTTTCACAGGATGGCTCTGCTTGGGTTTGTAGATGCATCTTTGATGGCATGCCACCATGAGAAGTTGAACTCCGTTGGGTTGTTCTGCAGCTTTTATCCTTTTCCAAACATGTCTTGTCCTTTCTGCTTGTCAGGCAAGTTACTACCCAGAGGAAAACATTTCAGAAAACAAACAAACTGGAGGGAATCACAGGGGGGAGCTTTGCTTTGTAGAAAAAAGTAGACATGTACACACATCGCAGTTTCTGTGAGTTTACAATTTCAGCCTTTATTTAAAAGATGTGGGTAAAGGAGAATGCTGCAACTGAAAAACAGCCTCTCTCTAGTTCTTCCAGTATTCTTTTGTGGATCAGAACTGTCGATGTGTTCTTTGTATTCCTAGATCTGGAAGAAGGCAGCAAAAAGTCAATTGTTACCTGGTAACAGCCTAACATTTTCAGTCCTCATTGAAATGTCAGTGTGTCTAGGCACTGTCAAGTGCTTCCTCATCTATTTGCATACAAAATGACAATCACAAACTAACTTTGAACAAGATAGGAGAAGCAGTAAGATGGAGAGGTAGTTAAACACAGGATGGCACCACCAACCTAATCTACTGTACATAGACTCTACAGCATTATTTCTCTCCAGCAGATGAATGAATAGGAGTGATGGGTGACAAGATGGGTATCAACAGAGCTGAGATTCTAAATATTGTAAAGCAAAGTGCCTTTCTTTTTTTCTTTCCTTTCTTCCTTTCTATTTTTTATTTTTTGTATCAGCAGCCTTTGCTTTTCTATTAGAACAGCATGAGCCAAAATAGTAAGGAAAGAATATTCATTTCAGGGTAGAGCTAGTTGGAAAATAATTTCTTAAGTTATTTTTTATATTGGGGGTCTAACAGAAGAACTGAATAGAACTGAAAACTATTGATATTCTTCATTTTAAATGAGGATCAAAGGTAATCAGGAGTGAATGTTTGCTAGACTTTAAATTACATTCCTGAAGACAAGGGAGGGGGGGAAGGTTTTCCCTTCCGAAAATAACCCCTGGTAAGTGGGGTTGCCAAAGGGGGAGATTATTTTGTACACAATGCTAACTGAGAAAGTTGCAAAGGTAGTGAAAACTAGGAGCATCTTCACAGGAACAAACTAAGACTTGTAACAAATGCCAATAATAATAATAATAATAAAGTTTCTCTCAATATGAAAGAAAAAAGAAAAAAGTCAAGCAAGCAAGCAATTCACTAATGGGAGAGGATGGCAAGGAGGTGGCGGCAGGAAAAAAGCAGATCTGCTTAATTTCTTCTTTGCATCTGTCTTTAGGTAAAAGGAAAAAATAGCCCAACCTATCAACAGAAACACGGTGGGAGACAGAACAGGTACACAGGTCAAAATATGTAAGAAAACAATCAGAAAAAAAGCCCTATCCACTCTAGATGACTTTAAATCACCAAGACCAGATAGATTATATCACAGGAATCTGAAGGAATGGGCAGGTGTAATCTCAGAACCACTGAACAAAATCTTTCAAGCTTCTGGAGCACAGGAGAGCTACCAGAGGATTGGAAAAGAACTGATGTGGTTCTAAACTTCAAAGAACAGAAAAAAAAGTGGATCCAGGAACCTTCAAACCAATCAGCCTGACATCAATATCTGGAAAACTCCTGGAAAAGATAACCAAGCAGTGGATATGTGAGCAACTAGAAACAAGCAAGGTGATTGCTAGAAGCCAGCATGGGTTTGTTAAAAACAGATTATGCCAGACAAACCTTACTGCCTTTCTTGGCAAAGTGATTAAATAAGTGGCTTAGGAAAATGCTGTGAACATACTTTATTTAGACTTCAGTAAGACATTTGACAAAGTAGACCACAGCCTACTTCTTGATAAGATAAAACAGTGTGGGATAGACAGTACCACCACCAGATGTATTCACAAATGGCTGACCAACCGTATTCAGCATGTAGTCCTTAACTGAACTACATCTACATGAAGGGAAGCATGCTGTGGGGTACCTCAAGGTTCTATTTTAGGTGCAATAATCTTCAATATTTTCATAGATGATCTCAACAAGGGGATAGAAGGGAAACTCATTAAATGACACAAAGCTAGGGGGAATAGTTATAACTGATAGCAGCCTTCCAGTATTTGAGAGGCTCTCATAAAGTAGAAGGGTTGACCTATTCTCCAAAATATCAATGGGCAGGGCAAGAATTAATGGATGGAAGATCATTAAAGAAAGATCCAATCTAGAACTAAAGGAGAAATTTCCTGACTGTGAGAACAATCAGTGGAACAGCTTACCTCCAGAAATTGTCAGTGCTCTATCACTGGAGGTTTTCAGGCTCTAGGATCCCACAAAGTCATCAAAACTCAAATATTGATCCAATTTATTTCTACTTTATTTGTTGTATATTTGAAACTGCCATGAAGCTAGTGTGATCTTCTTTAATGCTTTGAAACACCGAGCTTATGGATAGTCTGGTTTCCCCAGCTGTGGGAATCTCTCACTTCACCACACCTCCTGGTTCCAAAGAAAAAGGAAAACATTACTGAACTATATGAATAAGTCTTGATCCCTATTAAAATGGGAGAATTGAAATCTGAAGATGGCATGATTCACTTAGATGTTGAGCTCTGAGATTTGGGAGTAAAATATTTGATTCAACCTGCTTCAGATTCAATAAAAAAAAAAGCAACCAGCAGCTATGATAGGGAACCATCAAAATGCCTGCAGCTGCTTCATTTTAAGCAGATGGGATGAGGGGAAAAATACAGGAATAGTAAATGCTTTAGAGAACATTAATGCTGCCAAGTTTCAGCTGGATACTTTCAAGGTTTTCAGTTAATACATTTTTGAAATATTCCCCCTGTATCTCTTTTAAGGGAGGGATGGGAGAAGAAAAGGACAGCATAGTAGCCTCTAAACTGTGTTGAATCACAGCAGATTGTATTCTGTTCCAATTAAAGAAAATAAAATTGTTTTAATTATGAATGGTTACACTTTCACTTCGTTTCCTTAGAGTCAGGGCTTTGTATAGTATGTTCACCAGTTTGGCCTCTTCTCAGAATGAAGTAAAGAAAAACAATAGACAAACTTTTATATTCAGAAACAGCATAAAATAACTTTAAGCTGAGCATTCACACAATGTTCAGCTTTGAGTATATTTAAGAATAGTAACTGTTTTACCAACTGAAGTTCTAGAGAAGTGCAAAGGTGTAGAACAACAGGGCCTGTTCTATCCTTTTGCTTGGAAAACTGGTTGACAAGCAAAACATGTATTCCCTGATAAATGTATCCAGATCCTATCACAGAGTTAGGCTTTCAAGGTTTGTGGTGATGCAGTGGTTAGAATGTAGTATTGCAGGCTCTCTCTGCTGACTGCCAGCAGTTTGATCCTGACAAGCTCAAGGTTTCCTTAGCTTCTATCCTTCCGAGGTCAGTAAAATGAGGACCTAGGTTGTTGGGGGCAATATGCTGACTCTGTAAATCACTTACAGAGTGCTGTAAAGCACTGTGAAGCAGTATATAAGTCTAAGTGCTATTGTTAAGTGCTAGTGATATTGCATTCCAGGACTTTGGGGGAGATGATCATTTGACAATTCTTCTGTATCTTCAGAGAGGTAGCCTCAACAGAAATTTTTCAATTCTCCTTGGTTGGTTGGTTGATCGAGTTGTTTTTATCTCATAGCAGCCACATAGGTAGTTATTTTCCATGACGATCTGCTCCTAACCTGGTCTTTCATGTCTTCAGTGGTGAACTCATTGCTGCTGTAATTCAGTCCATCACCTTGCTGTTGGTTGTCCCTTTATTTTTTTCTCCTTTCTTCTATCCCATCATTAAGCCATCTCTAGACAGTTACAGTATGTCTTTGCATAATATATCTGAAGTAAGATAATTTGAGCCTGATCATTTATGCTTTGAGTGAGAACTGATTTGTTTGATGATCCATTTGCTTGCTTTCTTAGCTCTTTATAGTATTGTCAGGAGCCTTCTCCAACATCAAAGTTCAAAAATGTCAATACTCTTCCCAGTCAATTAAATCACGTCATGTATGCACATTGAAAATTGTAGTGGATGAGTCTATTGGCTACTACTAAAATGTACTCTCAATCCCTGGCTCTTGTTGAGAGTATGACTTAAGTCCTAATGCATTATATGATTGCTACTTGACAAACTTAAGACTCTTCTTTCTCACACTGTCTGTCCCTTGTCTTCAGTCTCCCAGCAATTTATTTTCTTACTAATCCAGAGAGAAGTTGAATCCATATTGCTAAGCAAGGATGGTGTATACCATCTTGCATGTATACTTTCCTCCTTCCTTCACTTGGTTAATCCCCCTCTCTCCTGCACCTAATGTGCCATAACCTGGGGAACTTATTATCCAAAGAAACTTTGTGCACTTTGAGGACTTATTGAGTCACCTTCATCAAGTCCCTCTTGAGGAAGATGGCAGCGCCAAATTTGATGAAAGAAAGAAAGAAAGAAAGAAAGAAAGAAAGAAAGAAAGAAAGAAAGAAAGAAAGAAAGAGGCAAGGCAACATGTTCAGTTCTATAGTTTAATGTGGTTTTGCAGGGTGTTTTAGCTTTTGATTGGGAGTTTCCCAGAGTTGGTTATAAGAGTCATGGGTATTTAAATGTTTTAAATAAATACCCTAGATTATTGTATCTGAAGTTGAAAATGATTTATTTTGCTGATGGAAGACAGATCACTTTCTTTTTTTTTAAAGATATATTTATGCTTCCTAGTTGAAAGTGCCAAGTACAGACAAAAAAGACCCAAGCAATCGATAAAAGCAACAAAAAACCAATAATAAAACAATTTTTCTATTAAAATCCAGTAGTAGTAATAATAATAATAATAATAATAATAATAATAATAATAATAATAGTAATACAATGGTACAATTGGCACTCACAAGATCGCCATTGGTCAGCTGCAGAAGGCGACCTTACTGGGATCTGCTCACATAATCCGTCGATACATCACGCAGTCCTAAACGCTTGGGAAGTATTCGATTAGTGATTTGTGATACGAAATCCAGCATGGTTATCTCATTTGCTGTGTATATTGTCATTTTTGTGTTAATAACAACAACAACAACAACAACAACAACAACAATAATAACAACAACAACAACAACAACAATAAAATTACAATGGTTCCTGCAGAATTAAGACCCACTGCTCCTATTAATAGATCACTATGATCTCCTTTTTTATGTATGTTGATATTTCATGCAAACCAAAAGGGGAGAGCCTGCATCACAATATGCTGTCTGCCTTCTTGCCCCTATAGGATGACAGTTTTTATTTGCAATATTTCTGCATTTATGCCGTAACAAACTAGGCTACTAAAATAAAACCAGTTAATGAAAATAAAGAGCATGAAACATGGCAGGATAAGATAAAAAGAAGAAGAAAAACCAACAAAAAACCAGTTCTACAAGATGGTCTTACTCTGTACATATTGACTGTTGGGTATTAGGAAAATTCTTCCTGTGATAATCATCCATTGTATCACAGAGATTGGCAGCACTAAGGAACAAGGCTCAGAATATTATCAATGAACTGAGAACATGTTCCTCTATCAGGCATATGTTTTTAAAGATATAAATAGTAAAGTGCTATCAATGTATTGGGATCTTCTCTAGCCAGAATCTGTAGGCAGATTATGTATGTCTTTATATGCATGCAAGAAATCTATTTAAAGAATCAGTGCTCAGGTGCCCCCAAAATCCTTGCCACTTTTCACCTTCAATCTGCTTCTGGGAAAAAAGCCTTTGTGCCCAGCATAAATATATTAGAGGAAATGGAGAATAAGGGACAAGTAATAGACTTGATCTCAGCATGACCAACATAGGTAAGAATGGGAGTAATTATACTTTAAATCATCATCATCATCATAATCAAAGAGGACAAACTCATGGGGAAATCTAGTGACTTTTGGGTGCTGGAATCACACAAATGCACTAAATGGTAGCACATGCCCCCTGCTCTCAGAATTAGCTGCTTCATTAACAACAGCTCTGATTCAGCCAGGGAAGTTAATTAAAGTCTGCAGCCAGGCGTGCACAGAAGGAGGCAGCAGTGCTGAGGCACTAGAAGAATACTGTTCATACATGTAAGGCTGGCAAATTAGATTTTACCCTTCCTTTCATTTTTTACATTTGGCGAGAGAGATGTTGAAATAAGCTTTCTTAAAGCAGGCCTAGTTTAAAATATAAATAAATGCAACAGTGGGAAAATAATTAACTGTTTCCTGCATAGAAGAATATGCATGCAGCTGAAAGCAAAAGAAGTTGTGCTAGCTTCCCAGATTCCCTTATGAAGATAATTGTAGATTCTGATATATGGTCAACTCACAGGGTAGAGATAAAATGACCAAATAACAAGAATTGGAAAAGACCTTGGAGGTCTTCTAGTCCAACCTCCTGTTCAAGCAGGAAACCCTATGCCATTTCAGACAAATGATTGTCCAATCTCTTCTTTAAAAACTCCATTGATGAAGTTCCCATGTCTTCTGAAGTCAACCTGTTCCACTGATTAATTGTTGTCATTGTCAGGAAAGTTTGGTTTTATTTCGGTAGCTTTGTTTGTTGTGGCATAACTGCAAAAATATTGCAGCTAAAAAGTCATCCTATAATGGGCAAGAAGGCAGATATCCTGTAGTGATGCAGGCCTCCCTACCTTTGGTTTGCATGGAATATCGACACACCCAAAAAGGAGCTGGAGCTAGAATCGCAATGATACATTTACAGGACCAGCTAATTGCTAATTCTGCAGGAATCACTGAAAATTTACTAGTATTGTTACAGGCTTTCCCTTTGTTTCGGGGTGGAGTTGGGGTGACTGAGTAGAGCTGAGTATTTACTGGCTGGCTGCCCTTCCTGATGCCTATGTGGAGTTTCCAGCAGATATTTTCTCTTTGCATCCTGATAGACAAACATCTGCCAATCCTGCTTAGTGGCAGGTGTTTCTCAGGGCACAAAGAGAAAATATCTCAATTTATTGGAATCTTCTATAGCCAGAATCTATAGGAAGTTTATGTATGTCTTTGTATGCATGCAAGAAATCTACTTAAGGAATCAGTGCTCAGATGCTCCCAAATCCTAGGCAGTGGCAGATATTTTGCTGTTAGGGCGCAAAAAGAAAATATCTGCTGAAAACTCCATGTAGACATCAGAATGGGCATCCGGACAGTAAACACTCAGTTCCACTCAGTTGCCCTGACTCCACCCTGAAACAAAGGAATTAAAGTCATAAAAAGAAAAAAAAAATACAGGCTTTCCATGTGGTGGCCATTCCTACATCTTGTTACAGCAAATTTGACTATTCAACCAAGTACTGCATTTGCAGTAGATATATTTTCTTTAACTTGAAATTGTATTCACTTCAATGGAATGTCTAACAACAAACAAACGCAATGCAAATATAGGATTCTATGTATAGTAGTTAAATTGCACTGAGTATTTTTGCTGAACAGACTTTTAATGCAATGGTATAGCCAACATCCTTATGTATGTATTTTTATTTACTTATAATCTACTTTATTGACCTTTTTCTCTTAATGAATGTCACACAAGGTGAGCCATAGAACAATTACAAACAACGTCATTACAATATTTTAAAACAATGCCCTAAAATAAACAAATACTGAGAACTGTATTTATTTATTGTTTATTTATTTATTGGTTCGATTTATATGCCGCCCTTCTCCGGAGACTCAGTGCGGCTTACAATGCGTTAAGCAATAGCCGTCATACTTTTGTATATACCTGCTTAGTAGGGCTTTTGCCCCCCCAAAAAAGCAGTGTTCTTTTTTATACAAAGTCAGCTTATTGCCCCCACAATCCGGGTCCTCATTTTACCTACCTCAGAAGGATGGAAGGCTGAGTCAACCTTGAGCCTGGTGAGATTTGAACTCACAGTAATTGCAGGCAGCTGGCAGCTAAGTGCTACTTAATAGCACTTTAGTCCGCTGCACCACCAAGGCTCCTTACTTGCTGGTAAAACAATAACAATAACAACATTGAACTAGCCTACATTCCATTGAAAGAGGTTCCAAAGCCTCGGCACTATCCCACAGAAAACTATGATGATGTTGATATCAAGAGAATGAGTTCTTCAGAAGATCTTCTAAATGTCCAGACTAGCTTTTAAAAAATGATTCAGTTGTTCAAATAAGCTAGGCCAGGGGTGTCAAACTCAATTTTATTTTGAGGGCCACATCAGGGGACCGGAGTGGGTGTGGCCAGGGTGGGTGTGGCCAGTTCAATGTCACTCGTGTCGGGGTGCCTGTTGTGGCCTGAGTGCTCTGCCAGAGAAAACAGGCTCCTGAGGATTGTTTTCAGCTCCAACAGCCTCCTGAAACCCTCTGCCAATGAAAATGGAGCTCGGGACAGCACCGCGGGCTAGTCCTTCACTGTTTCCAGGGCGGCCCCGCAGGCCAGATCTAAGCACTCTGTGGGCCAGATTCAGACCCTGGGCCTTGAGTTTTACATCCCTGAGCTAGTCTTAATTTATTAAGAGCATTCTAGGTCATGACATCTTACTCTATTCCCCAAGTCCCCAAGTCCCCAAACTTGGCAGCTTTAAGACTTGTGGACTTCAACTCCCAGAATAGAGCAGAGGTTTGAAGACCTCTGCTCTATTCCCAGGGAAAAGGTGGTCCCAAGTCACATATTGCTCCATTGCTGGTGCACCAAAATAATAATAATGGCATCCACAAAGAACAATATAGAGACTTATTCTGGCCATTAAACATAACCTCTTGTGGAAAGTGTCCATTCCAACATTCCTTTTAGGTTGTCAACTGGTCAGACTGGGACCCACTTTAAAGGTTCCCTATGAGTTCAGTCAAAGACATGGAGCTGAGCGGTCTCTCCTCGCCTTGCATTTTATGTTCACGCTGCAAAATTACATCTGGCATGTAATTTAAAATCCCAAGATGCTTTGATATAAAGCTTTACTGCAATAAATGGGATCAAACAGCAGGGCATTTTCATTTGACAGAATGGATATTTCTAGTTTTAATATTACATTAACTTTTCCTCCCTTTGCCTCTCATGGATTTTTCGTTTGACGGCAGCAGCCGTGTTTGGCTGGTAACCGGACTTGTAAGTCCAGTGGAAGGTTTTGCAGAAGCACATGGCAGTTTCAAGGCTTCCCTTGCTGAGGATGAGAAGGCTTCTGATGTAGCTGGATTATCTCCCCCCCCCCCGCCCCATCCTTTCTCACCTTCAACTGCTCATGTCCTGCCAGGATCTGTTTTTCTCTTAAAGCATAAGTTTCTGCTTTAACCTGGGTCACATCTTTCCTTGTAAGTGTAGCATTTGACCTGCAATCAGTATACTCAGCTTGTAGGAATTTATCTTTCAGAAATTACAGAGACCTCATCACTGAAGGGCAATATAGCATTAAGTGGATAATAACTGCAAGGAGAATCTAGTCTGGCACAGACAAAGACTAAATCCTCTGATTAGTTACCACCTGACTCTTTCACACAATTCCATTTTGACTGTGATGGCTGTGCAGTTCTTATCCTTTTCAATCTATACCTTGCACCACTAAAAAGATAGCTGCAATTTTTTTTTAAACAAAGTGGGGCTTATTCAGATTTGTCCTTGAGTCCAAGCTGTCATTTTGCCCCCACCGTATGGACACATAAAACAGAGACAATTATTGGAGTGTCCTTGCTTGATCTATTATGTTGCAGCTAACTTGTCCATACTTACATTATAATAGGGGAACTGTCAATAGCTCATCAGTGTTTATAAACATAGACAAGGATGTGCAATTGAGGCTCCCAAAGCACTGGAGAAGGCTACAGAAACCTTCTCAAAATGCCTCCAAAATTAATATTTTAATTATGGGGTTATACTTTTGAAATTTCTAGACATGGAATTATTATATACATATATAGTAAATTACCAAGTTAACTGTTAATTTTTTTTTCAAACTTAGCATCTTTAAAATTTGTGGACTTCAACTCCCAGAATTCCTCAACCGGCATTCTGAGAGTTGAAGACCATATATCTTAAAGTTGTCAAGTTTGAAAATCACTGATATAAACAAACAATAATGATTGTTAGTATCTTATCTCATACACAGAATCTCAATCCATGCTGTAAATAGATTCAAAACACTGAAAGACGTACTGCCTCACTCACTCATCATTGGAAGTTCCTATCATAGTTTTCAATACTTTATTCCTAATTCTTGCATGTCTTGCATCTTATTCAGGGTGGCCAATCACCTTTGGTGAGATAGGCAAATATATAAATTTGATCAGTATATAAATAAAATAAAAATTGCAGGTCTCCATTGGCATAGAATTCATTCCTTGAAATCTTGCTTCCTTGATCATACCATAAATTACGAAGTTTGACATTGTATTTAATTGTTTTAGTTTAATTTAATGAAATGTGCATGCAAATGATATAAAATCAAATTCAGTTGTATCTTAAAAACTAAAATGCAGCCCCCTTTAAATACCATTTCAAGATAAAGTGTGATCTTCAGGGAATTTCCCCACTTCCTCCCTGTTTTGTAATACTCCAAGATACATGAGAGTTTCAAGACTAATGAAAAGACTTTATAAAACAGATAGTTAAACAATAGAATTGATTGCTAACAGATGTGATTTTTCATCTCATTTCATTTCATTTTACTGATTCTGTTCATTGATATAGCACACAATTCCAAACGACAGTCTGGCTAGCAATAGTAATCAGATAGAATCAATAAACAACAATGAAAACCAAAAATAAAACTAATCCACAATAAGCTGCAACCATCATAAAACTGCCTCAATCATAACAAAACAAAGTAACAGCATGATAATGTATCCAAAAGCTATTAAAAGAATTCATCAAAAGACAATTCAACTGTGAAAACCAGTTTGTGACTGAAGGGCAGGAGAGTTTCACAGGATTGTGCCATCAGCAAAAAGGCCCTAAACCTATTTGATTCCTATACGACCTCTTTCAGTGTGATCGGAATTTCCCTTGGTGAGATGGGCAACTATATACATTTGATTAATAAACAAATAAAAGAAAAATTGCAGTTCTTTATTAGCAGAGGAAACTTCAAGATAACAGCTTCCATACAATGTTCTCATATAGAGCACAATGCAATCAAATCAGAAGGTAACCAGTACAGAAATACTGTACCCAGATCATCCTTCATCAAAAGTTGGTACAGCTCATTCTAGATCATTCATAGATGTCCATAATTTATTTATTGATTTATTGGTTTGATTTATATGTTTCCCTTCTCCAGAGATTCAGGGTGGCTTACAGTGCATTAAGCAATAACCTTCATACTTTTGTATATACCTGCTTAGTAGGGCTTTGCCCCCCCCCCCACCAAGTGGTGTTCTTTTTTATACAAAGTCAGCTTATTGCCCCCACAATCCGGGTCCTCATTTTATCTACCTCGGAAGGATGGAAGGCTGAGTCAACCTTGAGCCTGGTGAGATTTGAACTCACAGTAATTGCAGGCAGCTGGCAGCTAAGTGCTACTTAACAGCACTTTAGTCTGCTGCACCACCAAGGCCCCTTCAATATCCTTCATAATCACTCCTAGCGATCACAATAATCTGAGCACTCAAAGATGGTGTAGGGTATAGAATCCACCCCAAACTATTGGTTCCTAAGAAGAAGAATCTCCACCTCACCCACTGAAAAATCTCTCCCAAATGTACTATTCTGGAACAATAGATAGATTCAAGATAGTGAAAATTGTGAAAGGTCTAGGATACAGATAAGAGAGGAGGAGGAGATGGAGGATGAGGAGAAGTTTAATTGTATGAGAAGAGGTAGGACAACTCAGTTGTGGAGACATGAGAAGAAAACATTTCGAACAGTCTCTGGCCTAATTGATGAGATGTAAGGTTACCTGGAAATGTATTCCCATCAGTGTTGAGGATTATATTTTTACCCCTGACTAATATTAAAGATGCTTTTCTCAAATCCATATAGTTCTCGCTTCTTGAGTTCACTATGTGAGGCTTAAAATGTATCTTATTAAATATGGCTGTTCAACAGGAGAGGAGTAAACAAAATAATTGAAATTCTTATCCTGGGCTAGGAAGGAGACAGATCAGGAACAGATACAACCTGCCTTATCCCCATTTCTGGTGATGAAATATTGGGCCTATTATGGTCTCTCTCTCAGTCCTAAGAGTTGATGATATGACTTTAAAAAGAAGATAGGCAGATTCAGGAAAGACAGGATTGTCAATGATAGGTCCATATACTTTGGAAATCAAAGACAGCATATCTTAAATACTAATTTCTAACTTTGGACACAATAGTATAACATCAGTTGTATATCCTGTTTGTGAGCTTTGTTGTGTGAATGCATTTTGTTGTGTGATATCTGTTTCAGTACAATTGGTCTTACTTTTTTTTTATTTAAAAATAAATTTGCCTGAAAGCATCTAGTGGCATCCGGTGGTATCTCCTAGAAATAGAATCTGTGGTCTGATCCAGTAAAGAGTTTCTTAGGTTGTTAAATATTTAATGGAAGCATTCATTTCATGCTCCATTTGAAAAGTGTCATTCTGCAATATAGTTACTAGTTCCAGTTAAAGCAGCAACACATGCTTTGAATATTGACAGGAGGCCTGGGAAATTTCAGGGTTTTAAAGAAATGTAAAGGAATAAAATGGCTTCTTTTTGGTCAGACATCAAATGCAGGATATTTTTACTCCAAATATTTCAGAAAGTCTAAAATGGGTTACAATGCAATCTTAAATTTAGATGAAGGCAACTATTTATGTGCTCCTTATGTACATTCCCTTTCCCTTTCTTTTATTTTCCACTTGCATGTGTCTAACCAACTTTAATATACAATTTGCCCCAGGGGTGAAATCTAAAATTTGTTACTACCGGTTCTGTGGGCGTGGCTTGATGGGGGGAGGGGGTAATGTGACTGGGTGGGCAACCTTAAGAGGTTGTAGAAAAAAGTGCTTTTAGAAGCCTCTGATGATCAGGCAACTCAGCTGGGATCGCTAGAGGCTTTTAAAGGCATTTTTTTTCCCTACAACCTCTTCCGCCGAAGAGTTTGCAGAAAAAAAGGCTTTTAGAAGTCTCTGACGATCCCAGCTGAGCCACACGATCATCCAAGTTTTTTGGTTTTTTTTACTTTTAAAAGCATTTTTTTGGCCGAAAAGGTTGTAGAAAAAATGCTTTTAAAAGTAAAAAAAATCCAGCCTCTGATGATCATGTGGCTCAGCTGGGCATTGGGAGGGGGGGGGCAGGGATTTTTGCTACCGGTTCTCCGAACCACCCACCGCCATCACTACCAGATCGGGCAATCCAGTCCGAACTGGGAGCATTTCACTCCTGATTTGCCCTTGTTATATCCTCAGTGAATTTAGCCTCACATTTGAAAACTAGATAAATCAGAAATAATATGTTCTATCAGATCCACTTTTGAATAGTGGAAGAAAATCACAGGGACAATATCTTAGCAATATTTTTTTCCTTTCACATTAAAGAATATTGAATAAAATTCTTTTTTTTTAATTAAAGAATGTGCCAACTACTGAAAAAGTTCACTTACAAGTTTGTGCTTTCACTAGAATGGCCTTCTCAAATATCTTCTCAATCTACACTTCCTAACTTATTGCTATTTATTCCTGTGCCTTTACCCTGGAATGCAGGTCCTCAGGAAACCACTTACATCAACTACTTCTGAATAAAAAATAATTTTAATTAAAGAAAGTTACATTTGTTAAAAATATATCATTTGCAAATGTTAAGCGTTCTAAAGCAGAAGACTGACAGGTCAAGGACATCATTCATCTTGTTTGCACACTTAATAAGCAGTCACATTTGTTCTTATTAGCTAGCAAATATCTGTCAACATGGTTTGCAATTCTAAACTTCAAATTAAATGCATTGTGTACTCACCAATAACTTCAAGGTAAAACTCAAAACATCAAGCAGTTCAAATTCACCTTCCAGAAGAGTAAGTCAACATATTGGCACTCATAAAGGTAACCCACTAAAAATAAAATAGAGCAGCTGGTCATTACATAGGAAGCAAAGTACATGAATTTATTTATTTATTTATTTATTTATTTATTTATTTATTTATTTATTTTAATTTGTATACCGCCCTTCTCCAGCTGGACTCAGGGCGGTGAACAGCCAAAATAAAATAGAGCATACAAAATTAAAAAACAATTTAAAATAATTAAATAGTTTTGGCCCACAATTTAAAACAACCAAGTTAAAACCAATTTATAATTTAAAACCAAAACAATAGGGTCAAGCCAGGCCGGCTAGATGAAATAAATGTGTTTTCAGGGCTCGTCGGAAAGCCCGGAGGTCAGGTATCATACGTATCTCTGGGGGTAGTTCATTCCACAGGGCGGGTGCCGCTACAGAAAAGGCTCTCCCTCTGGGGGTCGCCAGCCGGCATTGTCTGGCGGACGGCACCCTAAGGAGGCCCTCTCTGTGCGAACGTACTGGCCGGTGGGAGGCTATTGGCGGCAGAAGGCGATCTCGTAAGTACCCTGGCCCTAAGCCATGGAGCGCTTTAAAGGTGGTCACCAACACCTTGAAGCGCACCCGGAAGACCACAGGAAGCCAGTGCAGCTCGCGCAGGAGAGGTGTCACATGGGAGCGTCCCGTTGCTCCCATAATCCCCCGCGCGGCCGCATTCTGGACCAACTGGAGCCTCCGGATGCACCTCAAGGGGAGCCCCATGTAGAGAGCATTACAGTAGTCCAGGCGGGAAATGACGAGTGCCTGAGTGACTGTGCGTAGGGAGTCCCGATCCAGAAAGGGACGCAATTGGCGTATCAGGCGAACCTGATAGAAAGCCCCCCTGGCCATGGCCGTCATGTGCTCTTCTAAAGACAGCCGTGCATCCAGGAGGACGCCCAAATTGCGAGCAAGAGCAAAATCATTATGAATGAAAATTTGAGTGCCAGTAAAGAAATTGCCCCATCCATTCTCAAATTCAGCTAGAAACTATTTCTCCTGGCAAAGAACACACAGCTGTATTTACATGTGACTGACATTATTGTCCAATTTCCCTTCTACTTTTTTTAGATAAATTCATTGGGAAAAATTAATGAAACCAGAATTTGGTAAACCAAGGGTATGATGTCCTACTAGTCACTGTTACTGTACTGGCTCATCATGAATCCAGATTTCTATGCTCTAAGCCAAACGATTGTTTCTGTGCCAGTTTGCTGTTAAGAGAGTAGGTATTAGAAAAACTTATCCTGAAGGAGATAAAAGGATGGGCTACTGGATTCAGCTGGCATCAAGGAAGAAGTTAAAAAAACCAGCAAACAGCAAATTCTAAGGGAAGAACTGGAGTAGAGGTTTGGAAAACGGAAGGCAACTGAAATGGTTAGCAAATAGACGTTGACGATAGTTTTAGAACAAAGATAGTTGCTCAAATGGAGTGGGCAGTGTTTCTACTGCTTAAGGCTCATTAACTCCAGAGTGGTCTAATGTTCCTAAAGCAGTGTGCTAAAGCTGAAAATCAGAAGAGGACCACAGAACAACTTCTAGCAGTGGGCATGGTGGGGTTGCTAGAAGGTGATAGAAGATAAGATCAATGTTTACCAGCAAAAAAAGGCTAATTGCTAAGGAGGGAGGGGGAGGGAGGGAGGCAGGGAGGGAGGGAGGAGGAGGAGGAGAGAGAGAGAGAGAGAGAGGGAGGGAGGGAGGGAGGGAGGGAGGGAGGATGAATTCCTGTGAAATTTCTGCAATAATTAGAATTTGGACATTCAAAGGGTTCAAAATAGAGCAGTATACATATACCATATTTTTCGGAATATAAGACACACCTTTTTCCCCCCTAAAAGAGGCTGAAAATTTGGGTGCGTCTTATACTCCGAAAGTAGCTTTTCCGAAGCTTTTTTTCAGCTCTAACAAAGCACTAATGAGGCACTAGCAAGTGAAGCAATCTTCCCAGCTTTGCCTGCTCCCTCGACTCTCCACTGTGCTTTAACAAGGCACCAGCGAGTGAAGTGATTTCCATGATTTGCTCCAACTCTCAGCTGTTTTTTAGAAGCTTTTTTTCAGCCCTAACTAGGTGCTAGCCGAGTGAAGCGATCTTCCCATGCTTTGCCTGCTTTTCTCATTGCTGCTTCCTCTCAATTGTGCCTTAGAAGCTGTTTTTTATCCCCAAGCAGGGGATAAAAAAACCAGCAAACTAATGTGCTGAAGCTGACCAGACTAAGGACGCTAGCCAGATGAATACCTGGTAGGCAGATTTTTTTCCCCTATTTTCCTTCCCAAAAACTAAGCTGCATCTTATACTCCGGTGCGTCTTATACTCCAAAAAATACGGTATGTGAAACTTATAATATGCACATATATAAAGGGTTAGTTGACTTATACTACAATCTTAAATTCAGAAATATATAGAGACAGAAAGAGATAGATAGAAGTATTAGCATGTTTTAAAAACAGATATTTTCCCAGTCTTGTCAACTGAGGCTAGGGAGAAATCTTTCACAATGTTATGCAAACCAGTTAGCTATGCTTGAGGCTTTAAGAAATAGATATGAAGAAAGCAATATGATTAAATGTAAGGAGTACAATAATTAAAACAACTACATATGCACATACACACATATTTCATTTTGCATAGTGGAGAAAAAACAAATCTAAGCTTTTGTTTCTGTGGTCTGTGTCAACTCAAGACAATCTAAGGCAGTATAGGTTTTTTTAAATTTCAGTTTGAAGTCTCCAAGATTCCATTGTCTCCAAATGAGTTTCTCTGCCATCAGCCCTTATTTTACAAAGGAAATCATGGGTTGAAAAGTTTAATTTTAATTTTTATATTTGGGCTTGGAATTGTTTTTATTTTTTATTTTTTTTAATTTTAAAAACAAAACTTTATTCATTTATAAAACCATT
>WNWU01013802.1:3637811-3668172 GCA_012654045.1 Ptyas mucosa
AATGGTTTTATAAATGAATAAAGTTTTGTTTTTAAAATTAAAAAAAAAAAGAAAGAAATGCAATTTCCAGAATGCGGGAGAGGTTATTAAAATTGTGATGTATATAATCAAACATCTTTTCCTGATTCAAAAAGCAAGATGTTCTCAAATTGAAAAATATGACAGATGTTTTCTTCAAGCCACACCTATTGAATCCAACCTTGAGCACAAACGTAAACCCTCTGAATGTAATGGTCTTAGATGTGCTTAAATGTGCGTGGTATAAATTGCTTGTGCTTGTTTTCTGTGATAGTACAGGAATTCAGTATGTAATCTGCGGGAAAAAAAATTGTGTGTTGAAGCATTAATTATTAACTGTCCATTAAAATCACATCACAGATTCAGGAAAGTTGTTTTTAGTTTACTTGTGCATGCTTTTGGCTGGATGAGGTTTAAAGAACACCTTTGTTTTAAATCTTCCATTAATGCTCTAAACGATTCTATCAAGGAGGGAAAAGACTGGGTCATGAATAAAAGAGATGTTTATCTCCCTGGAAAATAAAAAAGTGCCACAATTAAATTTCCAGTCTGTTTTATTTTAACAGGGTTTCGATTACTGTAGACAGTTTATATAATATGCAGCTGGTAAAATATTGTTACAAAAGATTGTCTAGAATGAGAGGAGATCTCCACACACAAGCAAACAATAAAAAGACTATCTTATAGCCAAATGAAGTGCAGACTGTTGTGGAGTGGGGGGCGGGGGGAGGAAACGAAATAAAGCTATTGTCTTTAATCAACAGAATAGCCAGGGAGGCTTCAGGCCAAAACAAGGGAAAGAAATAACACACATTTAGTCATTTGAAGAGTACAATTAATTTTGAAATGATGAATCCTCAGTGGAGGCTATGAAGTGGTTCATTAGGTGGAATTGCCAGCAGCTACTGAGGGGAAAGGAAAATCCCATCTGTAAATTTAGACATTTGAAAATGTTTGTATAAGCAGGAAGTGTCACAGCAAGCACTGCTCAATAAGTAGTAGTCACCAGCTGTGGCTGTCATTGGCCCCCTGAGTCCTGCAACATCTTGGACACTGATACTTCTTCTGGTCCACTCCTATGACAGCATCATTTCTAATAGATGATTCAATCATTAGTGGCACGGTATGCTATGATGGGGCCACCTTCGGTGTCTCCTTCCCTTCTTTCCACCATTTTCTTCAGCTACCTTGTAATCAGCTTGAGTTGGATGCAATCAGCTAATTATATCAGTAATCATATGTCTAGATTGTATTGATGCTGGTAGCCCCTGCCTCAAAGGTCACCTTTCACTTTTATAGGTATGGTTGTATAGACTTGTCTCCCACATCTGCTGATAGTTTTGCTTAGCCAATGAAAATGTTGGTTACTAGCAGTAATAATATTTATTTGGTCTATACTCTGCCTGTTTCTGTTACAGAACACGTAATCAGGAAGAGGACCTTCATGGAAATATGAAAGGAACTGTTACCTAAGCAAAAGGAAGTGAAACATTTCTTTAAAACCAGAAGAAAAAAAATAACATTTGGAAGCCGTCACCTGCCTAATTCACTGAAATAAAATAAGGAGGAGAAGGTGTGCACAATCAGACTTGCAAGATTAACCTTGGCCCCATTAGATAGACCAGACTAGGAAATCTGTTCCACAGGAAGGCTAAAGCTATTTTTATTGCAATGGGCTATGACAACAGAAACTTGCAGTTCTGATTGTATTGTATCTTCATTACTTTCTACAGAATTCATATTTTCATCCAGAGATCTACATTCACAAATACTTGATATTGGTTCATGCTCCATTATAAAATTGAAAAAAAAACCCATAGATTTACTCAGAATTTTCTCTCTATTCTTCTTTATAAAGAGGAAGGAGGTTATTGTTCCCTGGATTTAGCAGGAGCTAGAAATGATACAATGAATACTCCTCAAACCAGCATTGTATAAGAATTTCACTAAAATGACAAGAGTTCGGAATCACATAATGGACATTATAATTTCACTGATCAAGAGGGAAAAGGACGACACAACCATTCAATTGTTCTTTTATGTAGAAAAATGTTCTTACATGTAGGAAATCTCACAAGTACATTAAAGTGGTACAATATAGCCAAACCTGTCTGCTAAGCAGTTCCAATCCTCTCAGAAGATCCTCATATACTTCATTCAAACCTACTCAGCAACTGGAAAAACTATATTCACTTTGTCACTCAAGAAAAAGTAAATGTCAGCAATTTCATAAAAGTCAGAGTTCACAAAGTACTTCTTCAACATCATGTAGAATTTCTCTCTCTATATATATATTCAACTAAGCTCTTAGAGTACAATCTCCATCTTAATTTATAGTTGAATAATGGATAATTATTTATGCCCTTTCCAATAGAGGTTTCATTGATAGCTGAAATCCAGATGATAAGGGGGATAGCCAGGTAGCCAGTATGGTTTCCTTCAATCTGAGAGGTGTCAGGAAAGTGTGTCAGCATACTTTGTGCTCTCCCAATGCTATTCCTGTATTTTGAGAGCAATTAGTAAATTACCTGAGTTTCCTTTCCCCTCGTACATTGCATTGCATGACAAGTAAACCAACCACCAATTGCTCTCCTTGATTTGTCATGTGATGGGGTAGAGTAAAATTAGGCATCTGCTTTGGACAACCAGTTTCCTAACTGCCAAATTACCCAGCTGAAGCCAAAGGTTGTAACCTGTCAGTTGGGTTGTTTACACAAAAGTCTTTTGAAAGAACACTAAATCCCTGTTTAAATGATAGCCCATCTCATCAGGTGCAGGAGAGTTAGGTTCATGTTCAGAATTAACTGTGAACTAACATGTTCAGAATTAGTTAGAATTAGTTTAGCTAATCCATCACAGTCATGGAATATAGAACATAGAGTAATAGAGTTGGAAGGTATCTTGGAGGATTTCTAGTACAACTCTCCTGTTCAAGCAAGAAACCCTATACCATTTCAAACAACTGGTTGTTCAGTCTCTTTTTTTGAAAGCCTCCAATAATGGAGCATCTAAAACTTCTGAAGGCAAGCTATTCCATTGATTGAATGATCTCGCCCTTATGAAATTTCTCCTCAGTTCTAGGTTGCTTCTCTTCTTGGTTAGTTTCCAATCATTGTTTCTTGTCTTGCTTTTTGATGCTTTGGAAATTAGTTTGACCCCTAGTCTTTGTAGAAGCCCCTGAAATATTGGAACAGTGCTATCATGTCACCCCTGGTCCTTCTTTTCATACCCAATTCCTGTAACTGGTATTCATATGTTTTAGCCTCCAGCCCTCTAATCATCTTTGTTGTTCTTCTCTGCACTCTTTCTAGAGTCTCAACATCTTCTTTGTATTGTGGTGGCCAGAACTAGATGCAGCATTCCAAGTGTGATCTTAATAAGGCTTTGTAAAGTGGTACGAGAACTTCATGCGATCTTGATTCTGTCCCTCTATTAATGCAGACTAGGATTGCATTGGCTTTTTTGGCTGCTGACACACACTGTTGGCTCATGTTTAAATGATTGTCCACTAGGACTCTAAGATCCCTCTTGCAGTTACTGGTGTTAAGCCAAGTTTCATCTAGTCTATACCTATACAATTGGTTTTTCTTCCCTAACTTTAACTTTACTTTTCTCTAGGTTGAATTTTATTTTGTTAGACAGGGCCCAATTTTCAAATCTGTCAAGATTTTTTTGGATCTTGAGCTTGTCTTCTGGGATGTGGGCTATTCCTCCCAATTTAGGGATCATCCGCAACTTTGATGAGTTCCCCTTCAATTTTAGTTTTCTACTCCCTCAAATCTGATGCCTGAAGAACTCTTCCCTGAGATCAGAATATGATTGCCATCTTAATGCTATTTAGGCAATGATTCCTAGACAATGGTTTCACTTGGCAGGTGCTGCTCATATGGGGCCATTTTGAAAGCAGTTGATCATAGCCAAATCCAGTTTCTCTACCATATGATTTTTTTTTTTTGCTGCTGCAAAACTTCCCCAGCTTTTTTCTGACTATCTACAAGCCTGCTTTATAACACTGATGCAAGAGGATATAGTAAGCAATGTATTTAAATATCTTATATTTGGAAATATACAACCTAGAAACAAAAAAGAACATAATAAATTACTCTAGTATTTCTACTAGTTATGTTTCATACAATATCTTGCTCCTCTCAAAAATATTTTTTTTTTGCATGCAATCGTCTGAATTCTAAAGTTAAAGCCTGTTTAATATCTTTTCCACACATAAATTATTCTTCTATCTTTGCCCTGATATAACAGATGCTTCTAAAATAAGGTGTGGAGAGAATTTAAGGCTGATAGTTGCATGTCTTTAAATGTTCATTTTGTTGATACTCTCATAAAGTAGGAGATCCTGATTATTTACTTTTCAATAAATGAATTGGTTCATTAAAAGTAGTATGATTTTTTAATCCCCCCCAACAACAGGAAAATCATGCAAAATTATTTAGTTTGCATTCCTCCAAATTATGTACAAGCCACAATGCAGCAATTTATGTACAAGCCACAATATCTGCACTTTTCTGAATTTTGTGACAAAAGCCCCATTTTAGCAAAAAAGAAAAAAAAGTCCATACATTAGGAAAGAATGCTTAGGACCCTGCATTACATTAAATATGGAAAATTATTTGACAAAAAGGTCCATATTAGGAAAAATGAATGCAAGAATTCACATATTAGGGAATAACGAGTATGAAAATGTCTCTGCTATGAGAAATGTGCTTGTGAATATTATGAATTTCCTTACAGGCTTAAAAATCAAGAAAGTAAGCAATCTTTATTTCCAGTCAAAAGGCAAGGATAATTAAACAGAACATAGAACGACATTTGAGCACAGAAGGCAATATAGCTGAGTAAGACGTCAACAAAGTAGTTGTAATATTAAATGATAAATAGCGAAGATTGTTAAACAAAAATCGGCTACCATTCTAGAGATTAGCTAAAAGGATGTTTGTGAAAGTCCTCCTTTTCTCTGCTACAGTGGCTCATTGGTTAAATGAGATGTTGTTAGATGTATCCACCAGGCTGAATTAAAAGCTCATTGAAAGGACAGCCTCTATTTCCCACACTAAGCAAGGGCATCAACACTCTTTCAGCGAGGTGTTACTAAACGTTCCATTTAATGAAACAGAGGAGAGAATGTTGTGTCTGCTCTAGGTGAAAGTTTTTCTATGACGGACATAAAATGTTAGCTAAATAATTAGCACCGGAAAAGTCTTCCAAGCTTTCAAGCACTCCCTATACAATAATGAACTTATGCTCAGGTCTCTCCGGACATCATTAATGAAAATCTGTTGCTTCAGCTCCATTGACTTGAGCAAGGTCAAATATTAAGCACACGGGCCACAAACTCTTATGTCTGAATCTATGCTTTTCCTCAGTACTGATGTGTAATTATTCTCTGGGAATCAGGGAACGAGGGAGCTGTTGGCGAAGAGTAATTTAAGGTAGGAGAGTCACACAGGAACCTGAGTTATGACTAGTCTGGTCTCCAGCCACAGTTAAAAGAACTTGGAAACACCACAGGGGATTTGCAGGAAAACTCTAAAATCTGAACTGTATTACCTATAGAAAACTTAAATTAGAGCGATTACAAATCTGCTCATAGTATAACAGATGGCTAATAACCTTTGCTCTAAAGATTTTTTATTGCAATGGGTTCATAACTGCTGTCATTTCTGGAGTCAGACTTAAAAGAATTTTGCAAACTAATAAAGAATTTTGCAACCCATTGCAAAAAAAATGGAACAAAACAAATTTTATTTATTTACATTGCATGTTTCTTAATCGCCCACCTCCCTGAGACACAGGCTCTGGGCAATGTACCATATATAGTCAATAAACATAAACATTGAAATCATTATAAAAGTTATAATTTAAAATTATAAAATTTAAAATTATAGTATTGGAAAAATATATAAACCTAGGAAAATTGAAGATAACCATTATGCCTATGATGAATGGCAATAGCATTGATAAAAGTTCAAAACCATTTACCATTTGGAGCAAGCTACTTGTGTGGATGGATTCCCCAATAAGCAAAGGTTTGGATTTGATGGCCCAGATAATTGCTTCAGTACTCTAAGAATACTCATTTCACTTTAATTTATACAATTTATTCTTCTTTCCCACTGTCTCCTCCCATTACCACTGCTTTTTTTCCCACCTTCCATTGAATCCTGCCTTATTCTTGATCACTGCCTGTACGAGTCCCTACAATTTTCTAGGCAAAGCTTTTCAGAAGCCATTTCCAAGAGCTGAGAGAAAGTGACTACTGTGTTTCCCGAAAATAAGACATCCCCCCCAAAATAAGCCCTCCCTGAAAATATTTAAGTGCATGCCCAGCAGGTCCCTGCTATTTCCTCTGGTTAGGGTTAGGGGGACAGAGCTGGAAATCAGGTAAGATGGCAAGAGGAGCCCCATCTTGCTCCATATACCCCAAAATAATAAGACCTCCCCAAAAATAAGGCCAAGCATTTATTTCAGGGTCTTATTTTTGGGGTAACCTGGTAGTCCAAGGTTCCAGTTGGCTTTGTGCCTTAGGTAGAATTAGAATTCAGTCTACCAATTTCTAGTTGACACCTTAACCACTACACCAAACTGGCTCTCACCCCTGTTTTATAGTTTAATAAAAGGCCCCCTCCAAAGAATACAGGTTTCTTGGGATTTAACTGAAATGCAGGAAGCCTTGGTGGCTTCCAGAGAGATTGTCGTACCAGAAACGACAAGGCACACTTGATTTCAGCCATTAAGCAAAAGAAGCACATGCTTGGTTCATCAAGGGAGCACAACAGCATTATTCCCCTAGCTATCATGCCCTTAATTCTTTTACAAATACACTCAACTTTAGTTGCATTTTTGTAATTGTCCTTATTTGCCATGTTCAACATTAATATTTTTATTTTATTTCATTATTTTATTTTATTATTTTGAGAATTTATATGGCTGCCCACTATATTCAGTGATTCTAGGTGGCTTACAAATGTATTGTTAGCAATAGCAATAGCACTTAGACTTATATACCGCTTCACAGTGCTTTACAGCCCTCTCCAGTGGCTCCAGTGTAAACCAGTGGTTTACAGAGTCAACCTTTTGCCCCCAACAATCTGGGTACTCGTTGTACTGACCTCAGAAGGATGGAAGACTGTGTCAATCTTGAGCCTGGTGAGATTCGAACTGCCAAACTGCAGGCAGCTGGCAGGCAGCAGAAGTAGCCTATAGTACTGCATTTTAACCATTGCGCCACCGTGGCTCATTAAAATTGTTAAAAACAATGTTTTCTGTAACATGCTGAATGACTAAAGTTTTAAATGTTTGGTTTAAAGGTATCATCAAATGTCATATTTGTTTCCATCTCACAGTGCGAAAGTTTCACTTCCTTCAAATATAAACACAGTTTTGCTGAGCCTGGCTAGCATTTAACTCTTCAACTGACCCTCCTGCTCTTTATTTTATTATTTCTTTTCTTGATTCTATTAGCGCTGAATACATTTTTAAAAGTTTATATTTAATCCAGTTATCGTGTTCAGCCGGGGGAATGGCTTGGAATAAAACTGAATTTTTAATGTTTCATTTCACCTTCAGCACGTATTGAGTTTTAAACTATGTCGTTTAAACTATGGAAGGCTCAAAAGATGTCATTGTTGTCCTTAATACAACCTTGCAATAGCTTTTTAATTGTGGGTATTATTTTAAAGATGAGATCTTGCACTCATAATATGTATTTATGTATGTATGTATCAGTTCTAATCAGTTTTACCACCAGTTTGCATCATGCACGCGCTTTGCACGCCATGCTGAACTTGCGTTTCACGCAAGCGCATTGAGTAAAAAACCGCTGAGGCATAACAATCTAATTGTTGGCTAAATTCATAGAACCTTACAGCTGACCAAAAAACAAAAGAAATAAAGGTAGGTATAACGCAGGGGCGGGGGGGGGGGGGCAACTGACGCTCAGAGAGAACTGGTTCACTCTGCTATATATAACTGGTTCTCTCCTCTCTGAACCAGGGAGAACCGGTAGCAACCCACCACTGGGGTGTGTGTGTGTGTGTGTGTGTGTGTGTGATGTTCTATGAATTTAGCCAACAAATTTTCTAAGGAATTGTTTCCCTGCTAGAGAAAGAGCTACATTTTAAAAATCCCTTTACCCTCCATTCTAAGTTTAATTGCATGATAATGGCAGTACCATAGGTCAGGTCAGAAGCTAGCTGGCACTCTATTAGCTCATATATTAATAAGTTGCGTAGTTACAAGGACTCAGGTGCATCTATGAGGGATGCAGTGGCTCAGTGGCTAAGACGCTGAGCTTGTCAATCGAAAGATCGGCAGTTCAGCGGTTTGACTCCCTAGTGTCGCGTAATGGGGTGAGCTCCCGTTACTTATCCCAGCTTTTGCCAACCTAGCAGTTTGAAAGCACGTAAAAAATGCAAGTAGAAAACTAGAGGCCACCTTTGGTGGGAAGGTAACAGTGTTCCGTGCGCCTTTGGCATTTAGTCATGCCGGCCACATGACCACGGAGACATCTTCGGACAGTGCTGGCTCTTCAGCTTTGAAATGGAGATGAGCACCACTCCTAGAGTCGGGAACAACTAGCTCATATGTGCGAGGGGAACCTTTACATTTACATTTAAGGTGCATCTGAAAATTGTAACAAAAAGTGAAAATTGTAACAAAAAGTTTTGCAACACTATTTTGCTGGAGAAGTTCATTGATAAATCTCTTCCTTGTTAAATAAGAAGCATAGCACAGTTTCTTAATGCAAATGCCAGATGGTACCATATTTGTTTATCTTTTAATTATTATTACTATACATCAGAACTTACTGCATTGTGAAACAAGCACACACAAAAACAATTTCACCACAATGCATATGTCTTGAAACTGAGTGCTGTAACTCTTTTCATATTATATATCGAGCTGTTGAGTTTCATTGTGTTGTTAAAGTGATGGAGCAGGTGTTTCTATTTAATCTACTGTAAACATCTGTGAAACGTTTTCAACTCCAGTTACTGCTCCCCAGATGAGCTACTGATACAGCTTCAGTAGTTTTATTTATTTGTAGATAGCCAGATATGTGTCAAATACATTCTAATAGTATCACAATGTCTGATAAAACAAACCTTTGTAATTCTACTTAAACCAAAAAATAAAGACATATCAAAAGATAGGGGTTTTTGGTCTAGTTAAAAATCAATGCTTCAAAATTTCCTAAAATGTCATTTGCAGTATAATGTATCTGAAGAATTTACAGAAATAAAAAGGAAGGGTTAACACCATCAATAAGTCAGAGTTCATATAAGGTTTACATTTATTTATATATCTCAACTGGAATGCCACCTTCAATAAAAGAAAGAAACAAGTATTGCAGAATATCAAGACTTATTTTAAATGATTCTGGGCTGTGGGTACAGTTTTCTTTGTGTAGGGATGAAAAGCAAGTGAAAGTCTTTAGGTATTAAGACTAGAGATGCTAGAGAATATTTGTAATGCTCACATTTGTAATCAAACCGCTCAAAAGGCACTAAAAAAAAAGAAAGCGATTATATTCTGGATTGCTCATTTCTCCAAATTTTGCAGTGCAGTTACTGGTTCCAAAAAGAATCCATACTCATGTGCACAAATTCTTGTTTTAGTTAAAATGTGCACAAAACTATTTCCTGAAGGTAATGAATACTAGATAAATGTGAACATTCATCCTTTTTTTAAAAAGGAAAAAGAAAAGAAAAACAAGAAAAGGGATAAAGTGAACAATATATATGAAACACATGCATTTTAAAGGGACAGATCTACTATCCTTAAATATAAACTATAGACCAGTCTCTTTAAAAATCAAAAGAAATACTGGAGACAATGAAGATTGGGTGTACAAAGGGGATTTAGGCATCAATCTGAATCGGATTAACAAGAGAGGAACCTGCTTAACCAAGAAACTCAGCTTGGAAGTTCTCCATAGATTAAGTAAAACATGCTGCCCTGTTTGGTTTTGAACATTCAAATTGTAAATTTTCTTTGGACCTGTCTAATCATGGCTTATTTAAGACCCAACAGCATCTATACCAGGAGCAAAACTACAGGCAGTTTACAGTTTGTTTAATCCTACTATTAGCAGATTGTTAAATTTCTATGAATGTTATCAAGCTCCATTTAGACCTGCCCATGTTTTCATTTCCTTGCCTGAATATTTTGCCAGCATTCACTCAGTCAATGAGGAGTTGGAAAACAGGTTCATAATTTGTTAAGGAAAAATTATGCCTGCGCTATTTTTACAAATTAATCAGTTGGTACAAGAGAAGTTGCAGGTAGAGGATCTTCTTAGTTTATCTAGATCAACCTCTAGGAGACTGGCTATCGTTTTTGCTGCAGATATATCAAAACCAACAATTTTGTGTCCATTAGATCTGTAAAATAAATGGATTTTTCCCCCAAAGGAAATGACATGCTTTATTACATAGATGAGGACAGAATTCATAAATTATAATATCATCCATCACTAATTTTTTTTAATCAGTTAAACTAACTCAAGTAGTGGATATTTAGATTACTGCAATGTACTGTGCATGGGATTGTATTTGAAGAGTATCCAGAAGTTAGCTGTAGTTCAGAATAAAGCATTGCACACAATTCTAATTCTAATTCTAATTGCTCCATTTTTGCCCATTAGTTGCAGTGACTTCAAGTTTCTTTCTGGGTACTAGTTATTACCTGGGGTCAGGCTATTAGAGAAATCACCTCTTCTTGGGAGCACTAATTCTCGAATACAGCTCATCTGCCTGGAACCCGCACTGTAGCACTGTATATCAGACATTCACACAATTGAGTGAGTCCAGAGATATTTCAGAGAAGAGTCCTCCATTCCTATGCTCACAATAGAATACCTTATGCCACCAGGCTTGAAATCTTCAGCTTAGACAATTTAGAACTTCACCGCCTTTGGTCTGACCTAAGCATAGTACACAAAATTATCTGCTACAACATCCTACCTGTCAATGACTACTTCAGCTTCAACTGCAACAATACACGAGCACACAATAGATACAAACTTAAGGTAAACCACTCCAAATTCGATTGCAGAAAATACGACTTCAGCAACCGAGTGGTCAATGCCTAGAATGCGCTACCTGACTCTGTGTTACTTTCCCAAACCCCCATAACTTTAACCTTAGACTGCCTACTGTTGACCTCACCCCATTCCTAAGAGGTCTGTAAGGGGCGTGCATAAGCGCACCAACGTGCCTACCGTCCCTCTCCTATTGTCTCCATTTATTTGTATCCTTATCCTGTATTCATAAACATGTTTATACTTATATCTGTTATCTTATACATATTTGACAAACAAACACACACACAAATATGTCCATTCCACCAGGTAAGCTAAAGTAGGTGTGCTCCAGTAACTTTCACTTAAATACAGTCCTGTCATCTGGTGCCACCCCAAGCACTTGTCTACAGTGACCCATGCCTTGGCAAAGACTCTTTCTCTTGCAATTCAGCAGGCTCCTACCATCCAAGCTAAGGCTCACAATGAACAAAGGCTTGTGACTAAAGTAAAAAATAACAAATAAAAAAGCTTCTTCTAAAATATTAAAAACAAGGAAAAAGTCAAGGAAACAATTGGCCCATTGCTGGGAGAAAGTGGCAAGAAGGTGACAAGCAACAGGGAGAAAGCATAATTACTTAACTCATTTTTTGCATCTGTCATTACACAAAAGGAAAAAACAGTCCAACCTATCAAAAACAGCACCACAAAAAACAGATTAGTTAAAATAGGGAAGAAAATGGTAAATGAACACCTGTCTACCCAAGATGAGTTCAAATCACCAGGACCAGATGGATTACACCCCAAGGTTCTGAAGGAAATGGCAGACGAGATCTCAGAACCACTGAACTATATCTTTCAAAGATCCTGGATCACAGGGGAACTGCCAGAGGATTAGAAAAGAGCTGATGTAGTTCTCATCTTCAAAAAAAAGGGGGGGGGGAATACATCCAGGAAACTACAGACCTAAAAGCCTGACCTCAATACCAGGGAAGATTCTGGAAAAGATAATCAAACAACGAATCACTGAACACCTAGAAGCAAACCAAGTAATAACCAAAGCCTTCCGGAATGCCTTGAAGAGCTGGCTGCTCCCACAAGCATTTGTGATGGGTAAATCTGGAGTATTTGCTATTGCAGCCCTTGGTTTTGTTGTTGTTGTTGTTGTTGTTGTTGCAGTTTTGTTATTTTTGAGGGTTTCTTTTTTAAATTATTGTTTTGTGAGCCACTCAGACTTATGAAATATAAGAAAAAATCATTTGGGAAATTTGTATAACTATTTGAGAAAGTTACATGGATGAAAAACATGTAGGGAAAGACTGGTGAAAAAATAATTGCATTTTATTTTTCAGGTTTTTTAAAATCCGTTCTAGAAAGTACAATGGAATATTGAAATGAAACACTTTTGCTTATTGAAATATGTATAATGTATTTTATAATACTTGCATTATTCTGTCTACATTCATGCATATATCTATTTTATGATATTTTATGATATTTCTATCCCACCTGCTGGTTGTATTACATTAAATAAAATCTAAAGCCATGAAATGAGAATCAAATAATTTTTAAAAATCCTATGAAAGTTAATAAGTAATCCCCCTTCAGCTATTCAGGCTCCAAAAGCTTTTTGGAAGAGATTGGGTTTAACAGTTCTGCTAAAAAGTATTGAATTAGGATACATCCAGATTGCTAGATTATTCCAGAGATGCTATCTGGGATTCTCTATCTAATACTGCACTGAAATTTAAAGTGGCTACATGATAAGTAATGGTGATTTCTTAGCATCTGTGAAAGTGAATTAGATATTTATTTTTAAATTTAGGGCATTCCTAATAGTAGCCTCCTAGGAAACTCAGTCACATAAAGGGGGGAAATGAGTTAGATCATCCACTTCTTTGGAGCTGAACTAAACAAAAAACAGTGTATCTCTGAATGCTGAACAAAATGTGGATTATAAATAAGCAATATTGGCCATGTTGAATTAATGGTTTTTTTACATTCTTTCTTAAGCAGTATATGTCAAACATCTGTAATGTCTACAGCAATTCTTTGAATTTATTGTATGGGTCATTCATATGAAAAATATACAGGTAGTCCTTGACTTACAATCATTCATTTAGCGACCATGCAAAGATATAGCAGTGCTGAAGAAAGTGATATATGACTAATCTTCACATTTACAATTGACGATCACACAATCATTGGCAATTGACAAGAATCTATAATAGTTGTAGCATCCCAGAATCATTTGATCATCATTATTTTGCACCCTTCCCGGAAAGCTTCTGACAAGCTAAATCAATGGGGAAGCCAAATTCACTTAATAACGGCATGTTTCCCTTAATGACTATGGTAATTTGCTTAATGACCAGGTGCCCTTCACTTAACCGCGGTGAGCAATGAAAGTTTAGCAAAGTTTAGTAAGATGCTTAGCAATGAAAGTTTCAGTCCTTGACTTACAATTGTGGTTGTAAGTCAAGGACTATTTGTATACATTTTGTAAATTGGTGCAGAACCCTTCCACCTTCTGGGTGGACTTATAGCATTTCAGAACCCACTTTTCTCTGTATTGCTTCTGTTCAGTTTACTTTTACAATGTATATAACATGCTCATTTTACAATATATATAAGACTCCAACCAGTGAACATTTACTAATGTAACCAGTGTGCTATGAAGCTTTCAGAAACAACAGGTAAATAATTACAACCTGGCAAGCTACATTTTGCTGCCTCTTTTCCATTTGTTAAAATGAAAGAAAAATTCTAAATGCTTTTAAATTGGCCTCCAGACTACACTTAAGATATGATTTTTGATCAATTAGAGGAAGGAGCAAGAGAGGCCCTGCTCACCTGTGCCAAATTACAATAAGGATCTCAGCATCCCCCTACCTAGAGAAGCAGCTGCATCCAAGACTTGTATTTGTAATAACTGTGAAACATGAGAATAACATTCTGTTGCATCAGTTTTTCCCCCATCTCAGACATCTCAGAATGCCAAATCTTCCTCCTGTACTAATGATGGATAAATCAAAATTGTTTCAGAATGTGATCTATTTTATGAGGGAAAAAAATTATGTGATCAGACTCTTGGGTGAGAACAAAACAGGTAAATTCATAGGCTGGTCATATGAATTTTTTTCATAAGGTTTGTTTGTTTGTTTGTTTGTTTGTTTGTAGAAGACCTGGCTCACATCCTATTTGATTGTTGCCTGTATAAGAGGGTGAGAGACAAGTAGCTTGGTCTACATACTAAACAAATGACCCATTGGAATCCCCATATCAAAACAATTTACCTTATATGTGGCCAGAATCTGAAAGTAACATTTAACACAGCACAGTATTTAAGCAAAACGGTTTGGTTTGGTTGAGATTGGCACACGTGAAACTGATCAAGGTAGATTGTAGGGGTGACACCAAAATATAATTTTATCATATTTTACTCATCTATATATTAAATTATTGTATTTTATTCCAATTTCATTTTAAATCATGTTTTATCCAATTACATTTTAAATTGTTTTTATCATTACTAAAATTATTATTTTAGTAATAATTTGCACCTGGAACTCTGCACTTTGATATGGCCCAAGGGCTAATCAATAAACGAAACAAAACAAAACAAAACAAAACAAAACAAAACAAAACAAAACAAAACAAAACAAAACAAAACAAAACAAAACAAAACAAAACAACTAACTTGTTTGTTTGTAAAATGTATTGGCTGCCCATCTTACCTCAAAGTAACTCTGGACGGCTTACAATAGTATAGGATGTGGGGGGGGGGTTGGGGGGGAGACTACAAAACTGGATTAAACTTGCCAGCAATGTGGAAGAAAGAAGTATCTTTCTATAATGTCCCCATTTCCCCATATTATAATTTCCCACCCATGTTCAAGAAACTCAAAAAACTCAAAGCTCTTTATATTACATAAGCAACCAGGTAAGAATCTTCTCTTACTATTCAGTATTGTACCCTTAGAGCACAAGGATGAAGCACATCAAGATCAATCATGACTATCTCAGACCGTGATCTCTGTGAACTTTACAACAGCATAACATCCTGGGAAACTGAGCAGCATAAGCTGAATATCTAACATGTTAAAATCAATAGAAATAAGCTTAACACCACTGGAACAAAGCAACATTAATGTATACCAGAGCTAATGTAGAAAAATGGCAGAATGACAAAAGTGAATTTGCTGCCGTATTTAATAGTTGCAGAACAATTGCAGAGATGGTTCGGTCGACAGAATTTTGACAGCTAGAAATAGTTCAGATCAGCAGAGAAATCCAGCTGGATCTATCCAGCTCGTGTGAACCGGTAGGGCCAGTGGCGGGAGGCTCTGCCCACCCACCGGGATGTCATTACATCCCATTTTTGACCCTCTGTGCATGCGCAGAAGAGGCGTGCACGCTCACATTTCCAAACAGGTAGCGAAGGTAAGTGTATTTCACCGCTGGTTCAGATCCATAGCTACTTGGAGTCTTGGGTTATAAGCTATTGTGAATTTCCATATTTAATGCCAGAGGACAAAGCTTCCACTTAAAAGTTCTCCCTGTGGCCTTAGAATAGTTAGCAACACAAAAACAGAGAAAAGGAAAAAGGAAGTCTTAGACCAGTGATTTCATTTATTTTCTTCAAAAAGGCAAAAAAGGGGGGGGGTAACCCTCCACCCTCATCATTGTTCTTCTGCTCTTTCTTCTGTATTTTGTTTTTTTTTTCTACAACTTCACATTTCTTTTTTTAAATTTGATTTATATGCCTCCCCTCTCCGGAGACTCGGGGCAGCTTACAATGCATTAAGCAATAGCCTTCATACTTTTGTATATTTATACAAAGTCAGCTTATTGCCTCCACAATCTGGGTCCTCATTTCACCTACCTTAGAAAGGATGGAAGGCTGAGTCAACCTTGAGCCTGGTAGGATTTGAACTTGCAGTAATTGCAAGCAGCTGATCTTAATAACAGTGAATTAGTCCACTGCACCACCAGGAGTCCACATTTTGTGTGGAGAGGGGAGATGTTTATTATTTAATAGTTTCTTCTTTATTCTCACATCTTTTTTGGGTCTACTGGAAATCGGTGGATATTTTGGGATTACATCTCCAATGTAATCTCCACCCCGGACCAACATCTCCATCCCGGACCAACCCGGAGATGCCCTTTCCGTGATGTCTAAGTGTCTGGAGGCGGTGCGGGTCTGGATGGGTAGGAACAGGCTCAGACTCAACCCTTCCAAGACGTAGTGGCTGTGGTTGCTGGCATCTCATGATCTAGCGGCCCCATCACTTTTGATGGGAGGGGAGTTGCTTATTCCCTCTGAAAGGGCGCATAATTTAGGCAGCCTCCTGGATTCATGGCTGTGCTTAGCGGACCATCTGATGGCTGTGACCAAGGGGGCTTTTGCCTGGTTCATCTGGTGCACCAGTTACATCCTTTCCTAGACAGGGATGCCCTCCACACAGTCACCCTAGCTCTCGTCATCTCTCGTTTGGACTACTGTAATGCCCTCTACATGGGGCTGCCCTTGGGGTGTACCCGAAGGTTCCAGCTGGTCCAGAATGCGGCCGCGCAGGTTGTTATGGGAGCTTCCCGTTACTCCCATGCAATACCTCTCCTGTGCGAGCTGCACCGGCTACCGGTGGTCCTTCGGGTTCGCTTCAAGGTGCTAGTACTTATCTATAAAGCCCTACATGGCATGGGCCCAGGGTATTTACAGGACCACCTTCTGCCTGCCACCCACTGCCCTGTGCACTCCCATAGGACGGCCCTCCTCTGGGTGCCATCGACCAGGCAATGTCAGCTGGCAGCACCCAGGATGAGAGCGTTCTCTGTGGGTGCACTGACCCTCTGGAATGGGTTACCCACGGAGCTCCGGACGGCCCCTGATCTCCGCTCTTTCCGCCAAGAGCTGAAGACATGGCTTTTCCAACAAATCTGCTGATCTGATGGGTGGTTTTAATTTCGATTCATTTTAAATTGATTGTTTATGTAATTATTTTTACTGTTTTTATTGTCTTAATTTCTGTAAGCCACCCTGAGTCCCTCGGGAGAAGGGTGGCATATAAGTATAATAAAATAAATAAATAAATAAAATTATTGGAGTCCAATCTTTTTTTCCCCCTCAGTTTCTTTTTGAGACAGAGAAAGAAGAGATGCCAGACTTGAAACTGGCATACCATTTTCTTCACAATGTCCCAACTTATGCTCTGCCAATGTGAGCCCAGCAGGATTTTAACTGCCAGTTTGCCTTCTTCTCCTTCTTTCTTCTTGTTGTTCTATGGAGCTCTTTTGCTCGGGGTTAATTGCAAGCTTCATGATTCTAGTTGTCTCTCATGAGCAAATTCCACTGCGAATGTAAAAAGAAAATGAATACACGTGCACACACATATCTCTGTCATTTCTGAGAACAGAATAAAAATTCAAACTGTGTGGAACAGCTCTTGGGTAAATCCTGGGAAGGGGGAATTGTTGGCACTCCGCAGGCACAGTTATTCCTCCCCCACTCCCACTGTGCAACTGCTCTTGGGGCTGGATGTTCACTGCTGCTATCTGTAAGATGTGTCAATCAGCCTAGCAGGACCTGTCAGTCCCTCAGAGAAAGGCATCTGTTCTGGAGACTCTACCCTTTTCAAAAACATGTAGACATATTTGGGGGGGGGGGCGGGAGATTGTGGAAGAGGAAGAGGAGGAGGAGAAAGGTGGCCAAGAATGAGACAACCTATGTGTTTTTAATGATAGAACTATCTAGATGGGATGAAGGAGACCATCCTTTAACAAGATAAACTTGCCTTTTTCCCATTTCGCCTTCAAAATTCAGAGTAGCTGGAAATTTTTTAAAAAATAGAAAGCAAAAGAGTTTCTAAGGAGAGTATTAAGCTACCAGAGCTTTTGATGAGCTACAATAATAACTTGAACATAAAGCATTCTCAGCCATTCCAACTAATCTCTCCTCTCCTCTCCCTTTCCCTCCCCTCTCCTCCCCTCCCCTCCCTTCTCTCCTCTCCTCTCCCATCTCTTCCCCTCTCCTTTCTTTTTCTAATCATTTCTCTTCAATAAAAGAAGAAAGAAGGGGGAGTGCTCTTTCTCTCTCATTGAAAGCTATTAACAAAAACATCTGTGAGATGGCTTATAACAGAGAGTAAAGACTTTAATTCCAGGGTTTTTTTTTTTTCATGAAAATGGGTTTAACCCCTACCCCTAAAAAATGTGGCTTTTTTAATGTTTGTGCAGAAAGGGAAGGTGCTTCTTCCCCATCATCCAGCATACTGTACATAGCTCAACAAAAAACTCTGTATTGTTTGTAATGTGAACACTTGAACTACCATGTCTATATCTCAGACCAAGCAATAGTTGCCATTTATTCTGTTTACAGGGGGTACTTTTTTCCTATTAATCCAGAGAGTAGACCATCCTTTTCCAATGTGGTACTTTCACAAATACTGGGACTGCAGCTGTCTGAATTCTGAAATTTGTAATCCCAACACATCTGTTGGATGACAGGTTGTAGAAAGCTGGACTGGCAGAATAGGAACAGATTTGGATTTAGGACAAATTTCCACAAATTATCTAATTCACTTATGAAATCCATTGTCACAATATGTGGAGGTATTTTGCCTAGCTTAAATTATTTTAGCAGGAGATGAGAGAAATTCAGAAAAAAGGGATGACACTTCGTGGAAGTGAAAATTGTATTTGAAGAAGCAGGAGAGGAAGAGTATTGATGTTTTTTTTTTTAAACTCTGGTGTTGAAGAAGATTCCTGAGAATACCATGGAAAGCCAAGAAAACAATCTGATGTATCACTGAACAAATCAAACTAGAGTTTTTACTTGAGGCACAAATGATCAGGGTCAAATTGTCCTATTTTGAACACATTACACAAAGTCCTAATTCTGAAAAAGGATCTAACACTGGGAAAGGTACAAAGAAAGAGAAGGATGATCAGCAGCAAGATGATATTACAGTGGCATGCCTTTTGGAGACTTGAAAAAACATGTTAGGGAAAGATCGTCATGGAGAAAATCTACGTATTTGCTAGAGGTCTAAAATGACTTCATGGAACATAATCAACTGTAGCTATTATTCGGCTAACAAAATATCAAATTTTAGAAGCAGCATATCTGCTTTCTTCAACCAGCTACTCTTCAGAGAGTTTTCTAGCATGGCAAAAAAAGAAGAAGAAGAATATTTCATGTGAATTAGTAGAATGAGAACTTAGAGCATGGGTGTCAAACTCGCGGTGTCACATTGCCATCAAGTGATGTTTTGTGTGTTTGTCCCATTCGCGGAGCTGGGTGAGCGTTGCCTGCACATGACACATCCGGCCTGTGGGCTGCCAGTTTGACACCCCTGACTTAGAGGAATGAAAATGTGCAGGCATATACAAAACAGTCTGGATGCAAATTAATAGTGAACAACTTTGGTTGCAACACCATCTTTGATGTTTAATTATATACCTATTACATTTAAAATGAGTACTTTTTTTTTTATTCTTATTTATATGCCGCCCTTCTCCAGAGACTCAGGGTGGCTTACAATGTGTTAAGCAATAGCCTTCATACTTTTGTATATTTATACAAAGTCAGCTTATTGCCCCCACAAACTGGGTCCTCATTTTACCCACCTTAGAAAGGATGGAAGGCTGAGTCAACCTTGAGCCTGGTGAGATTCGAACTTACAGTAATTGCAGGCAGCTGGATGTTAAATCCTGCCTTGTAGGAGGCATTAGCCTCCTACGCCACTCAGGCTCCTATTTCTTCTCAATTGTACATATTTTTGAAACCTTGATCCTTTCTATATTTTATAATTAGAAAGTATGAGTAATGTTAGCCCAAAAATGAAATTTAAAAAAAGGTTTGAACCAAAGATGTATCCTGATGCAAATATTGCTTTCTTCTGTTTCCAAAAGAATATCTCTTTTCCATGCCCTAGTTTAGTGTGGAAAGCTATTTTTTTATTCCATTAGTCTATTGATTAATTCAATCTTGTTAATCCAGGAATGGAAAATCTTTCTGGTGAAGGCTGTATTGCCCTTTGATAATTTGTCAAGGAACACATTTCTGTGGAAACACAAGGTCATAAGTTACAATGGGCAGTGCAATTCTTATGTATGCATTCTTTCTCCCTTCCTCTCCCTCTCTCTCTCCCTCTCTTCCTTTCTCTTTCTTTTCCTCTTGTTTCTATTTCCCCTTTATACTTTTCTATCTCACAAGATCAGCCATGTGGACTGAGAGACAGATTCTTCTAGCAGGAAATAGCAGTCTGAAATAACTTACAGACTGAAAAAAAAATAGAAGGGGGACACTGTAATTAGGCTATGATCTACATCAGGGGTGTCAAACTTGTGCTGTCACAGCACGTGATGTATCAGGACTTTTTGCCCCTTTACTAAACCGGGCAGGGGCAGAGCCAGCAGGTGACACATCCAGCCCACGGGCCACGAGTTTGACACCCCTGCTCTACATGCAGCCCCTAAGGCAGTGATGGTTAACCTTTTTGGTGCTGAGTGCCCAAAGTGCACGCATGCGCATGTGAATGCACACACGTGTGCCAGAAGCCCCAAATTCAATGCGAGCGCCCCCCTGTGCATGCGCCCTCTGTGCATGCATGCATGTCCCCCCCACATGCGCCCCAGCATGCACCCTGCCTCCCTACACCCCAGTTTGGCTTCCAGGTTGGTGCAGGAGGCTTTCCAGGCCTAAAACGGGGCACGGGGTGGGGAGATTCCTTATTTTGGACCTGGAAAGTGTCCTGCACCAACCTGGAAGCCAAAATGGGGCACGAGGGTGCTGTGCAAGCCCCCCACATGCCCCATTTTGGGCCTGGAAAGCCTCCTTCACCAACCTGCATCCCCGCATGCGCGGCAGAGACCTGAAGACTAGCTGACTGGTGGGAGGCACAGACACATGCATGGTGGAGCTAGGCTGGGGTGACAGATGGCATGCCTGCAGAAAGGGCTCTGTGTGCCACCTGTAGCACGTATGCCATAGGTTCACCATCACAGCCCTAAGGCTATCATTTACCCATGGAGAATTTAGTTTAACTAGAAAGAGGCGGAAATATCCCGCCTGTTGGAGGGAAAGAACTGAGCCCACATCAGTGTAATTTGAAGAGCTTCATCATACAAAGCATGAGCTCTTCCTCTGAACTGCAGTGCCTTCCCTTTTCGCCACTTAATGCAGAAAAAGATTGTGCCAGCAGTATTTGGATGTTAAGGTATTGTTAATACCACCTATGAAAAAAAAAATCCTAATGTCAGCAGTTGATGTGTTACAAATCATCTTGCCACTTTCATTTGTGATGGTACCGAAACAGCCTATATTACAACAGCCCCTCAGCCTCTTCCTTTCTTCTATCTCAGTTTGGAAACTCTGAAAAATAGAGCGTAATGGTAAGTGTTTCCATATGTTCTGATCAGATATAATCTCATTATCACCCTCCCTCTTTCTATGAAACTCTTCAGATAAAGATATTTTCATTTCGAACAAATGAGCTGTCTTTCCTTTCCCCTCCCCTCCTTTTTTAAATCAAGAGAAGCAAAGGTGTTCTGAGCTGTTTGGCTGGATTTGTTTAGCTTTCTGCATTTCTTTTTTTTAAAAAAAGAACAAAAATAAAGGGGAAGAAAGGGGCAACAATGACATGGGGGGAAAAAGAAAAAGCAATTGCAATATTTCAAAGCCTACTGAAAATTAGACTAAGCGTCTGCAGAAGCCAAATGGAAATCATAATTCTTCCATTTCCCTGGCTGTTCTGACACATTTAATAGGCTTGGCAGAGATTCAAGGAAAACAGGGGCCAAGTTGGGGTGGGTGGAAAGAAACAGAAAGGCTGGTCAATTACCAAGCAGCCAGGTTTTAGTATAGCTTAAATTTAGGAATGTCTAAAGCCCCTTGTATTACTTCCCCAATTGAGAAGGAATGGAAAAGAAATGGGGAGCACGGGGCATTTTGCAAACAAATACAGCATGGCCCTGTTAAATGCATTTTATTTGTTTAGTTTTTACAGAGTCCCTGTAGAGCCCTGGGCACCATGCAAAATTACAAATACAAGATAAATAACCTTGAGACACTTAAAATGCAGGGACTCTCTTAGCCAAGCTATAATACAACATTGCCTCTGTATGCTAGCTGAGGAAAGCAGAACGCAGTTACTGGTTTCTAGCAACATAAAAAAGAAGAGCTAATCTTAGCTCTCTGCCTAAGACCATCATTTCTGGCCATTATGGAAGCCAACGTTTCTCACCATTATTTGATTCTCCAAAAACAAAGTCACAATCTACAGTTAAATACACACAAACACATTCCTGTTCACCTGTACAGCCAACACCCTGTACTCCTATGTCCAGTGGCTTCATGTTGTTTCACTATAATAAACTAATATGGCATAAATGAAAAATACCATCAGAGATGGTATAAGTGATGAGTTGTACCCTCATCAATCCTGAGCATGAAAATATGTAATATGGAAAATACACTTAGTTGACATGCATGCACTAGAATGTGCAATTTTTACTAAATTTCACATTAAACTTGCTAACAGAATTTTTTAGGGCCCATTTAATTTCAATTTCTAGAATATCTGGTTCTTATTTAGTGATCAAACATTGAATGTATCATCAATTTTGGAATTTTCTTTTTGTTCAGTTCTTCCATATATTTGTATCGGTACGAGGACTGCTTTTTATCTCTGTCTCAATAGAGCTTTGTCTTCTTGGTTTTTTATTGTGCTCATTTTATAGATATAACCCTCCCCTTGCTCTTCTCTGGGACTCAATGTTTAGTATGGTAAATTTTCCTCTCTACTTGTTCTTTTTCTTTCTACCTTTTTTCAATAATGTGTCAGCAGATGTCCATTTCACTTCCTTTTACTAACTGAATATCTGTGTTTGCTTCATCTTTTAAATAGGACACAAATTTCAATTCAGAATTCATAAGGAGCTCTATATATCAATTCCAATCCATTGAATTTAATTTGCTACTTTTACCACATAGTCATATAGAATGCTTCTAAGACTATATCTTATTGGTCATATTTTTTTCCCTTTTTAGTTTAAGATATAATTATGCAGGAAGGAATTTGCAACCTGAGCTGCAGGCGGCAGCACTATCTGCTGATATTCATGTGTATAGTCACCCTCATTTCTTGGAAGAAATTATCTATTATGGTTATTTAATTTTGCTGCAAGTCTTCTTAGACTATCTTGCTTCATTTCTTATGCCAAAGCCAAATTTACCCATTATTCCAGATACTATCTTACTTAGAATTTTTTGATATTGTACTGTCAAGACATTACAAGTTGTTATTATAAGCGATACTATTCAATTTCCACTTCCTTTGTATGTGTGATAGGAACCTAGACTTGAATCACTGAACTATCAATTGAGTTGCTTTAGATTTGAATTGATATAATTCTATTATTGTTTGCAGTTGCATCAGACCATTGATATAGATGAGCTTTCGGTTAATATAATGACTAATCTATTTTCTCTACGCTTTTCTTGTGCACCACATAAATGCTAAATGGGCTCCAGCCCAGTAATGGACCATAGCCGAGGGATTGTGGGATCCCTAGCATATTGGACACTTCCTGAGCTGCATTTCTAACTGCATGCGATTGTGCTGAACTTGTGGTATAGCAGTTTGTCATGGCAGACTTAAACCTCTGAGCTGTAAAATGAATGACTTCCATCAAGATAGCTGAAGTTATACTCCCTTCCTCTAAATGGACATAAGTGACACAAATTAAATTGATTGCATATTTTGGCTTATTTAGTAGGTTTGCATGTTGTTTTCCAAGGACATTACTATGAAATTTGATAGGGGTGATGTCTGATTTTGAGCATGCTGATGATGCTATCCTTTCAATTATGTCTGATTCTCCATGTTTCCACAGACCAGCTCTCTCTCTCTACAGTTTTTGATTTTATACAGCTTTTTTCAGTTATTTTATATGCTCTGGCTTGTTATTGGCTTTGATGGTGTCTAGCCACCGTGTTGTTGTTTTTTGGTGGCCTCATTTCCTTTTACTGCTAACCATTCTGAGCATAACTGACATTTCCACTGAGCTTGATCCCATGACATGGTTGAAATAAGTAAGGCTGAATTTTGTGATTTTTGCCTCCTGGCTATATGTCTGGTTTTATAAGCTCCAGTATTTGCTTGTTTGTCACCTTTGCTGCCCAAGGAATGTGCAGGAACTTTCTCCAACATCACAGCTCAAACAAGTCATTTTTCCTCCTGTTTATTTTTTTCCTGGTTCAAATTTTGCAACCACAGATAACTATGAGAAACATGATTCTGCATATTAATCTGCATTTAGTTTCCAGGCTGATGTCCTTCCTTTTCTGTACTCAATTCATGCTCATCATTCTGGGTAACCTACTCAGATTTGACACTATTTCTGGACTACATTCACTGCTTTTATCCATTGGTAATCCTAGGAAAGTGAATTCTTGCACACTTTCAATCTCTTCAGTGCCAATTATTATTCTGACATTCCCACTCCTTGAAGTGACAATGAGCTTTGTCTAGGGAATATTATTCATATGCTGGTGAGGCTTGATCATAACTGATCAAGGTTAGTCCTTTGACTTATGATGACAATTGTGTCTGGAATTTTGGTTCTAATGTTGACCACATGACCTGACTCAATTTAGCAGATTGATGGTCATTGCTTATGATATCCTGAGTCAATTTCAACATACAGTATGACTTTATACGTTATTTTCATTTTTATATTACAGTGTGGAATGGTTTGCTACTGCCTTCTTTCTAGGGCTGAGAAAGAGTAACTGGTCAAAAGTCACCCAACTGGCTTTGTGCCTTAAGGCAGGACAAGAACTGTCTCCTCGTTTCTATCCTGGAGCTTAACCACTAGACCAATCAGGTTCTTTCCTGACTCTTACAGAGTCTAAGACCTTCCTGTGGGTTCTCGGGATCTGATGGACAACTCAGTAAAAAATGAATTTTGTTCTCTTTTACTGAAACAACCAAATGTAAAGTAAATAAGCATATTTCTTAAGTTGGGACAGCAACATTATTTATCACTAGGAACACCAATTTTGTGCTTTCTACCTCCTTCTTCTCATTTCAAAATAAAATACCTGAGATTCTAACCTGCAGGGTAATTGAAGTTATTTTTCACTACTTAACGTTTCATAGCATAACTATTTTCTCCCCGAATACAAATGCACTCAATAAAGTGCCTTAATAGATATGTGCATTATTTTACTTCTACATCCTGCCTGCTTTCGAATTTAGAGCTACTGGTAGTAGTTTTCCTTCTATGAGTAAGGTTGGCAGCTAGCATTTCTCTGAATAAAATAATTTTCATTCCTATCTGTGCAAATAGACTACATCTCATGATGCATCCTCTTCTTTAGGCCTTCAACACTGTTCTGCAAATTGTCCTCAACAACTCTCTTCTACAATCCTCTTTAGATTTACATTCAAACTAACAAACTTGTATTCAAACCTTTGACTTCCATTTAGGGTGAGATTTCTTATCCTGCACATACAGATAAAAAGAATGGGGGCCTGCATTATTTCTATACATAATTCTCTTATGGACAGGTGGAAACAGAAATCACAGCTATATGATGTAGTTGCGGCTTTTAATGTAGAAGATGGCTTGGTTCAATAGCTTAGGAAAGGTAGCTTAAACAGTTTACACCAATTATACAGGGCCTCTTTCAAGGTATAAAATTGGCTGGAGATCCCGCTTTAGAGAGGTTTCTTGTGATTTGGGAAGCTTGGTTAGACAACCTCATGCAAGTTAAATAATATGGAAAAGCCAGGTTATCTTTTTTTGCAAAAGAAAGATGTCCCAAAATGAGGAAAGCAATAAGTGTGGAAATCACTGAAACAACAATAAGAGAAAAACTGTGCCAGATGTAGATGTAGCTATTTCTCTACAGATGTTTGTTCCCATTTGTTTTATATATTCCCCCCACACACACACACACACCTAGACACAGATTTTTTAAAAAAAAAAATATTGACAGGAATTGACATGTTCTGCTTCTGTATCTAAAATTATTAGACCGCTTTTGTTCTTTGCTCCCATTTGAAAAACCTGTGTCTTCCATTTAAGAACATTCTTAAACTCTGTACACTCGAACAAGAACTGGCATACTTTAATTAAAAGAGACACAAAGAAAGAAACATGCACTAGAGGAAGACTGTAATGGGAAAATAGGAAGAGGAGGTTGTGTCTTCGCTTTTAATTTGATGCATGTTTGAGTGAGCCCTTAGCAAACTAATTATCATTACTAGATTGCTAAGCATCACCGCGTGCCAGTGCCACTATTGTTATGCAACCTTGGAAGTACGCTTATTGGATAGGAAGAGAAAATCAAATAAAATCACAGCTCCCTTTGCGTATTAAAATTTGAGATTCCTTTGTAGACTTAATGAGAACATGGAGCAACCACTTAAAAGGATTCTTGAACAAGCCATGGAAGGATTTCTAGCTGGCTAATTTAATGCTCTTTCCAAAGCATGCACCAGCACAAAGCAAAGCTCTTTGAAAATCTGATAGCTGTACCATGCCATTAAAAAGTGATACTGAACTTGAATTCAAACCGTTACACACATTTGGTATGTTTCCCCACTACTCTTCTGCTTTTTTATGTTTGCTTTTGATTATCCAAAGTTTGTAAGGATAACTTGCATGCCGAAGCAAAGGGAGGATTTGCTTATAAACTTAGGCAAGAAAGAAGACAGAAACAAATGCAGACAGACTTGATAACATCACTTCGAGAAACATAGGACAGCCAGTTTTATGTAAAACTCATTTTATGTAAATGAGTAAAGCACCAGGCACTCACCAAGCACCAAGCACAAAGCACTCACCACTATGAGTTCCAGTCCCGTCTTAGGCACAAGCCAACCGGATGACCTTCAGTTGGTCATTCTCTCTTAGCGCTTAGCTTTCAGAAACAGATAATGGTCAACTTCTGAAAAACTTTGCCAAGAAAACTGCTGGGCCTAGTCTGGGCAGTTACCAGTGTCTAAAAAGGAAGGAAGGAAGGAAGGAAGGAAGGAAGGAAGGAAGGAAGGAAGGAAGGAAGGAAGGAAGGAAGGAAGGGAGGGAGGGAGGGAGGAGGCATAGATGTATTATACAAAGCATATGCAGTCTCTAAATATAAGGCACACACGCATACACTCACAAGAGGTATAGGAGGCACAGAAGGCAGCTGATTGAGCACACACATAGTTATAGTTGGCTTTTAAGAGAGGTATAGTTTATATATTCCATCATTACAACTAAATGGCATTTATTATCAAATAAATACATTTAGCATTAGGGCAGCAAGAGTAAGCTTCACTGTATTCCTTTCATAATGAAGGTGCAATGATTTAAGGGAGTTTAGAATACAAAACTGCAGCTGTTCAACTGCTTTTGTTTTTGCTAAGTTTGTTTTCTGGGTTTTGCTCTAGCATACCAGAAATGTTGAAGCAATTATATTGCCAAGAAAAAGGGTAGGGAAATGTTATTTGTTATTTGTGTGCTTTGCATCTAAGATAATTGGTTTCAGCTTTAAAACTATCCAGCTGTAACACAGGGAGGAAAGGCAGGTGGAAGAGAGAGAGGTTAACACTTTCCTTGCTCTTTGCTAACTCACCTCCTGAAGACACCTTTTCCCCCATAATGAGAGAGATAAAAGGAAACAGCAGGAATCCTGCATCTTATCATTTGAAAGGCTTTTTTTTAGAAAAAGGGGAGAAAAAAGCCTGTGGAGATTGGTTTTAGCCCAGTGTTACCCTGCATTCTCATCTCTACATATATCATTATACAAACATATCCCCTGGGATCTACCCTCATTCAAAATCAAAGTTACAGTTTTGAGTAAAGGTGTCTTTTGACATGGGATGAAGCCTGAAGTCCAAAAAGAATCAGACAATTCAATGAAGCTTTTAACAAATTTGTGATAGGAGTAAATTGGATACTTTCCACAAGAGAAAATGGAAGTATCGAATTTACCCCATTACCAATTTGGGAGTTGCATCTCCCATTTGCTCAGTGGACTGGGAAAGAGAGTACCCCGCTCTCTCAGTGCCCTCAAAAGGGTTTAAAATTGAAATAGTGCCCTTTGGTATTTGTTCACATGGAATTCCTGGAACACTTTGATTGGTAAAGAGAAATTGAATTAAGGGATCAATAAGCATTAACTCAGATCTGAATGACCCTTGGGATCTATTACCCAACTGTAAATGGATGGATGATTGATATATGGTTCAAGGAGATGAGTTGGGAAAGAGAAATAGACTTGTTCTCTTTCTGAGTGATTCTGTGAGTGGCAATGTTCTTTGTTGCAAACAATAAATGGATTTATTTTTGATCCTCTTTCTATTACTTTTTATGGAACTGTCTACTTCACTTCATTTCCTTCCTCCTTCTTTTCAGATTGTATTCTATTTCAAACTTTCATTGGTTTAAATACAATGTCGCCCCCCCCCCCATTTTTTTCTAAATTGGCAAAAACATTGTTGATTTTGATTAAAATATTATTTTATCTTCCTTGTTATTTTATTATAACATGGAAGGCAGGAAATTAAATCTTGCCAAAAGGTAGGGTTGGGGGAGATGGGAAGACTCTCTAGGATAACACTTTGCAGCAATAAAAGGTCTTCTACCAAGACCATGAACCTAGTAGTGAGGGGTAGCTTTCCAGTCACTGAAATCAATATCAAACAAGCAGCATTTTCCAAGCTAACTCCCTTGGGCCCTAACAGAATCAGTTACTGAAATGAAAGGCCATGTTTTCTAAGGTGAATTTAATTATTATTTTTTTGGAAAGCTCAATAAATGCACTCGGGAGATTTACAGCAGCCATAATAATCTGCTTGGGCCCAAAAAAAACATAAGATGGCAAAACCATATATAAACTCCTATAGAAGGAAGATGAGATTGGTGAGCTGGGGCAGAATCATGAACTCTGGACTCAGATTCTGAAGCTGAAGAAGCTATCCTAGCTGAGTCCATGGAATGTCAGGTCTCAGGAAGGACAAAACCAGACATCACCTGAGAAGTTGCACCTGTCAGGGGAGAATGAGGTAAAGCCTTCCAGTCCCTTCATCAGACAAGTGTTTGTTTGTTTGTTTGTTTTTGTTTGTTTGTTTACAGGTTCAGTTTCATTTGATTTTTATTTGATTGTCTTTGAACAATAGAACCAGAAATCAATTTTAAGAGTATCTGCCTCTACAGATAAACTGTGTTTAAAAGATGTTGCGGAAGAGGAACCCGTTTTACAGTACAAGACTGAGACTGATGGGACGTAAATTTAAAAATGACAGGCTAAAAGAACAGTATCAAAAAAGATTCAGCACTGGCCATGCAAAAGAAAGTGGACAATGTTTTTAATTATTAAAAAGGATATAGAAATAACATACCAAGAATGACTTGGATAATTTTATTATAATGGATTTACAAAAGAGGCTTGTTAAAGCTCTGAAGAATTTTGTGAGAAGTGACTATAGGGGAAAAATAAGGGAAAGAAATCTTATTCTAGGGCATTATTTGATGTGACTAAAGATCAAGATTATTAGCAGTAAAAGTAAGAATTGTAAAGTTGACTTATTTGATCATATTTAAAATATATTGTTATCTCTTAGCAGACCATTTCTGGTCAGCATTTAAATGATGAGTTTTCTAGATAAGAGATAATAAATGAGAATAAGAGATTATTTGTTGTATTTTAAAAGATGATAAGTTCCTAAACTTGTTAATAGTTCTGACAAGGAGGAAAATAATATCTTTATGTATTTCTTTTCTTTTTCTTTACTATATTCTTATTTTTCTTTTTTCTATTTTTTATGCATCTTTTTTTCTATTTTTTAAGTTTGTATTAGTTTTTATCATTGTAAGTCTAATTTTTTAATAAAATTAGTATTAAAAAATAAGCAAGATCAGATTCCAAATGCATTAGAGAGCTGGGTTTGTATGATATATAGGTAGGCAACCTTGGTAAAGGCAGGAGTATTCACTGAAGGATTTTTTAAAAAGTCAAGATGGCAGCCTTAACTGTGCAGGCAAAACCCTGCCCCTCTGTGTTGCTTATGCAACCGACATATAAATTGGCTGGAGGTTTGAGTAAATGCTTGTAACTGCCGCCCCACCCATAGCAAATGCATCTGAAGAATGAGAGAATAACAATCCTAAGTAAAGAAAGAAAAAGAGCACAGAAGAAAGATAAGTAAAGGGTGAGAAGAAAGAAAGAAAGAAAGAAAGAAAGAAAGAAAGAAAGAAAGAAAGAAAGGAAGGAAGGAAGGAAGGAAGGAAGGAAGGAAGGAAGGAAGGAAG
>WNWU01013802.1:3671084-3684160 GCA_012654045.1 Ptyas mucosa
ATATATATATATATATATATATGTATGTATGTATGTATATGTGTCTATATATATAAAGGGGATGCAGTGGCTCAGTGGCTAAGACTCTGAGATTATCGATCGAAAGGTTGGCAGTTTAGCAGTTTGAATCCCTAGTGTGGTGTAATGGGGTGAGCACCCATTACATGTCCCAGCTTCTGCCAACCTAGCAGTTCGAAAGCACGTAAAAATGCAAGTAGAAAAATAGGGACCCTCTTTGGTGGGAAGGTAACAGTGTTCCATGTGCCTCTGGAGTTTAGTCATGCCGGCCATATGACCACAGAGATATAGAGAGAGGGGGGGAGGGAGGGAGGGAAGGAGGGAGAAAAGGAGAGAGAGAGAGTCTATATTGAGATATAATCTATAGAGAAAGAGATATAGCTGTAGTCAAAATCACATTACATAGAAAAAACTTTCATATTCTAAACACATATTGTCAATTTCAAAATATTTTTTCTAGTTCTCCACCATCACTAGCATAAAATAAGGAGGAAGCAAGGGAAACCCATTCAAACCCAGGAACCTTGGTGGAGCAGCAGACTAAAGCGCTGTTAAATAGCACCTAGCTGCCAGCTGCCTGCAATTACTGCGAGTTCAAATCTCACCAGGCTCAAGGTTGACTCAGCCTTCCATCCTTCCAAGGTAGGTAAAATGAGGACTGGGATTGTGGGGGCAATAAGCTGACTTTGTATAAAAAAGAACGCTGCTGGGGAGGGGGGGCGAAAGCCCTACTATGCAGGTATATACAAAAGTATGAAGGCTATTGCTTAATGTTCTGTCCCCGTCTCCCACATGCACAAACACCCAGCCCAAAGGGTTAAATAATTGTTCCAAAACAGTCAAAGGTTCGTTATCAAAACTTGGCAGCAACGCAGCAGCTGCCTGCCAAGAGCTTTTACTTCAAGAAGGAGGGGTTGTTCCTCCACCAGATAACACAAAAATACAGTTTGAAGTAGTCCAGTAACAGAAATCCACAACAGATGAGGCTTTGTTCGTCCAAAAGTGCAAGTGACTCGCCAGAGTTTTTGCTTTGTCCGTCACAGAGCTGGAATGGCCATCACCCTCCTTTATATAGCCTGTGGGGTGTGGTCCAGTGACTCAGCTCAATCTCTGGCACGCCTCCTCATCTGCTGTGACCGTTTAGCACGCCGATGCTGGCGTGGATCCAGCCACAACTTGTCTCCCTCATCACTCTCTGACAAATCGGAGACACCTGGCTCCTGGCCAATCTCCTCTCCTTCGGCCAACACCTGAGGAATTGCCAGAGAGGAGGGGTCAGGAGAAGGAGGCCTGGCCGGCTCCTCTCCTTCATGTTCGGAGCCTTCTTCCTCCGATATTATGGGCTCAGGGGTCGGAGCCACAACACTTAATGCATTGTAAGCCGGTCTGAGTTTCTGGAGAAGGGCAGCATATAAATCGAACCAATAAATAAATAAATAAATATTTTTTTATTATGGATACTTCCCATTTTCATAATTGTCCATTCTGTAAGCCTAATAAAACTGGGAAAGCTCAAGAAAATATCAACTATTCAGATTTCAGTAAGAAAGGCCTTATTCATTCTAGTCTAAAGTGAATGCAGAACTTTGAAACATAAAAGGGATTTCCCCACTCTCTGTTATAGTGGGTTCATTAAAATGGAATCTTTTTGAGTGGTTTGAATGACATCTTTGCAAGTTCTTTCCCGCCTGGACTAAATTACAGTGGATTTACCTTCAGCCTCTTTTATGCCTATTGTGTCTTTCATTCCTTTTCTGTCCTCTCCACAATCTCTCACTCATTCACTTAGATCAGAGGTGTCAAACTTGTGTCATCACGGTGGCGTCACATGACGTATCACAACTTATTCTCCCTTTGCTAAACCGGACGTGGGCGTGGCCAGCGTGTGATGCCTCTGGCCTGTGGGCCACGAGTTTCATAGCCCTGACTTAGATCTTTAACTCTGATAATGCCCTCCAGGCATTAGATTTGTCCAATCCAAATCTAAGTAGGATTACTTTTATTTATTAAGTATTGTAATACCAACATTAGTGAACAAATCAGCAGTACTCAAGTATTTAAAAAGAGACCTTGGAAGATTTGAAGGCATCCTGAAATGTTCAGTATTACAAAAATGATTTAGGTGGAGGGAAAGCTTCATAAAGGTGCTAAAATAATGTCTTAAGAAAATGGTATAGATTAGAGGCAGAAGAATCTGTCAATATGTACAAAGAGAAAATCTAATCATACAGTTTGAAAAGAGATAGGGAAGCTATTTTTAGAATATCCTAAACCCTAACCAAAATTTTAACATATCAGGAACTGGGACTTAGAAACAAAATGGCAAAGAATAAAATGGCTGGAATTCTGAAGAGCAAACTCCATGTTGCAATATTTTGATGAAAATATCATTTACATATGCTACTGCTGACTTCAACTGACAAGATGGTGAATTTTATGGAATTCTGTGGTAGAGTTTTGATGATGATGATGATGATGATGATGATGATGATGATGGTGTGTGTCATGTGAATCCAGCATATTTTCATTTTAAGATTCAATGAAGCCCGCAACTCAAAGAAATTGTTCAACTCAATAACTAGATTCATTCTCTAGTGCAAATTTAATTGTGGATTTTATCTATAAGAGAACCAGTTTGGACTGGTTAAGGCACCAGCCTAGAAACCAGGAGATCCTGAGTTGTAGATGTAGTTCTGTCTTAGCCATAAAACCCAGCTGGGTGACTTTAGGCCAGTCATTTTCTCTCTCAGCCCAACCCAGCTCACTTGATTGTTATTGTGGGGAACACAGGAGTATTAGATATGTTCTCCGCCTTGAGTTATTTATAAAAATAATAAAGGCGGGATATACTGTAAGTAAAATACATTTAAGAAAAAGTAGAATATCAATTGAAAACAATTCAGATATTCATTTCTCTTTTTCTTATGACCTTGATAAAATAGTCCTGACAGAAAAAAGGGGGTTCCACAACTTCAGCCCTCCCATTATCTTTTCAATGTAATTTGACTTATCAGTTTTTCAGTTTATTTCCATTAGCTTTGTGGATTCCAGACACAGTGAGTAGGAAATGCAAAACATTAGAGAGAAAAAATTAAAAGGGACTTTCCATATTCTTCATACCAAAACAAGTACCGGTAGTTAAGAGTTGCTGCATTAGCCACTCTCTCTAGTAAATAACACTTAAACGCCTACTATTATTAGAATATTAAACCCATGTTACATAATATATACAGTATTTTTATTGGTGTACAAAATGTTTCTTTCCTGAAGCAGATGTCCTTATGAAGAAAGCAAAGGGAAAAATAACTTGTAGATAATTCTTCTATACCTCTCCCTTTCCCCCCTCCCAACAAAAGACTGTGTTGATTAGTACGGGGCAGGAAAGATATTGGCTAAAATTGTTCATGTTTATTGTCTATAGAATGGATATTTTAATGTAGCTAATTCATGATGTAACTGATGTAGAGATAGTATGTCCTCCATTTGCTAAATTGTTAAGGATAAGAAAAAAAAAATCTGATCAGTGAGATTTAGGTCCATGGGACTCTAAGGCCAAATCTCACCATTCAAGACCTACCTGTCCTTCAATTCATTTAGAAACTATCAAGTCATAAGAGAATGATAAATCTGAAGCTTTAAAAGTATTCAATATGCATGTTATAGTCAGGATTTCTGAAAACCAGCTCTGTTAATTTCACTTTATTTTGCTGGGATGATGCTTTCCCTTTTATTTAAAAGTTTGGTAAAGATATCCTAAAGATTCTGGCTATAAGTAAGAAAGGCTCTTTAGATAAAGCTGTCAATTCAATATATATGAAAGTACTGTCAAATGAGAGTAGCAAATAGAAACAACTGATGCGATTTGGAAAAAGCAGCAATCCCTCCCTTCCTATCTGTTACTTAGGATTCTCAGATGTATTCATGTATATTATCATTCTGATCCTTATCTTGGACAAGAGCTCTTCTTCTCCATATCTCCGAATATAGCCTGAAGCTGGTCTCTAAAGGCTGAATTGTGCCTGTTGAGACACCAACAAAGATTTATGTAGAACCCAAACAGCAAATACGACTATTCAGCATGCTGAATTGCTCTGGGAGTCATAAACAGCTCTGGCATATATTAAAATGGTATGCAATGAATCCTTGTCTATAACAATATAGCAATTATTCTTTTTCTCTGTTATATGTCAGCATAGCTCCAGGACAGGAAAATCAGGCTCACCAACAGAATTTGTTAGTGCCATATACCTGCACAGGATGAAAAGTGCAGAAAACCTTATTGTAAAGTGAAGTTAGTGTGCAAACTTTGGTTATCCGCTTCATTATGTTAAGATACTATTTTACTGATAATTGCAGTGAAGAAAGTAAAGGATGTGTGTTTATATGGTTCCACTGTCCTTTCATTTTGGTTAGCTACTTATCTATCTATCTATCTATCTATCTATCTATCTATCTATCTATCTATCTATCTATCTAAGCCAAATACCACTTACTCATCACAAAATCTCCAGAATGGTAAAACTTGAAATTTGGCACGTATGTTCCTCTTGGCTTCTAGGTGCTCGCTAAGAAAGGAGGTTTTGAAATAACCATCAAATCATTAGTATTTCATATACAGTATTATATTCACACACTCTGATGCTAAGGAGTTAGACATTCTACTACCCCTCCCTACCTGAAAGGAACTCCATCCCAACTGCCAGTTGCCTTATATTAACATGCTCTGGTACTACCCCTTTGGTAAACCGGGCGTGGGCGTGGCCAGTGTGTGACACATCTGGCTTGCAGACTGGGACATTCTATGCCCCCTCCTACTCTGTTCCAATTGCCAATTGCCTTATATTAACACACTGATGCTACGGAGTTACACATTCTACATTAAGATTCAGGCTTTAAGTGTCAATTTATCATGCCTGATCACATAGTTTCGTAGTGAAGCATGGGTGCCCATCTAGTATATATATACACAATCCAATTTTGTTTAATAAACTTAGTCCACAGCCTTTGTTTGTGCCTTCCAGAAGAAATGACATGACAAACCTCCAAATTCCAAATGAACCTCATTCACTAGCTGTTCTACAGGTCAGTGTTTAAAAATGCCCATCTGGATATTTCTATCTTCCCCAATCAATGTATCCTCCAAATGTGTGGATTTTGCTGAGAGTTCTGGGAGCTGAAATCTCTAAATCTAAAGGGCATTTGGGTTATAAAAGGTTTAGGTTTAGTGCATTTTTATTATCTCATCAAATATCTGCTCTGTAGGTGACCATCTCTTCAATAGAAGACAATCCACATAATCAACACAGATGCCCTTTTGGAGTAACTATAAATTGTATATTTCTAATTAGCAGGCATTGCAGGGGCAAATCCTTGGTTGCTCAGTGACAGGCAATTCACATTTGAGTTGCTATTAATAGGTGTGATATCATTCTTAAGACTGCTGCAGTCCTCGTAAATCTTCCCATAGAGGAATACATTTCATTAATAGCAAGCTCATTGTTTCAATCTGGTGGCAACAACAAGAGACATTGTTACAGGATATACTCATTCAATGTCTTGAATTATGTCTCTTTTGCTTAGCTAGCAGAACTTAGCAGTTGATTTCATTCTTAATAGATCATTTGAACGGAATCACTCAATTGGCTTTTCCTAGTATTTTTATTGATCTTCCCACTATTTCTAAAACCCGTTCATGCAATTACTACTTAGAGAATTCCTTCCACTTTATTACTTGTACACTTTGGATCAACTTTCTGTATCAGTTCTGCCTCATCTCTTCCTCTCTGCCCATCATCTATTTTCATCAGTAAGCAACCTCACTTCCTGCTTATATCTCTTACTTACTTTTCCTCCTATTTGCATCAGTCTTGTATGCCTAGGACCATTTGTCAGATAACCAGAAATCATTAAATGAAATTGACTTTCCAACTTGCCTAGGAATCTTTCTCTGCTATTACAGTTTCCACCTCTTCTATGCAGTCAATGTATTGTTCACGAAGATTCCATTGCTGGGAATTTGCCTGATTCTGGTCACTTTACAAGATGCTGAATTTATAACACACATGGACAAGTTGTCTCAAGCTGTGCGATCTCTGGTATTATTCTGCAACAACTTTTTAACACAGCAAACAAAGGGAAAAGCATAATCTCCCAAGGAGTGTTCAATTCAACTCAATTTGTATTATGATTATCACAAAATCTATGTGCTCTTTCAACTCCCTGCATGTTTGTGTTACTTTTTGTTATTCTATTGCATATTTATGAGACATAGACTGATAAAGTTGAATGGGGACATTTAGAGGGCATCACACTGCACATCCTATCACACCATGCAGGAATCCAAATTAAAGCATTCTTGAAAGACAGCTGCCTACTTTAGATAACCTGAATATATCCTGTGATGGGGAAACCACCACCTCTCTAATTGTTTCCACTGTGACTTAAATTTATTATTCTGTTTGGTGATAGAGAACACATATTGGATGTGACATTCTTCCAGGTTCTTGAACAGTGAATACTTTTAAGGAAAACATGCTCAACCATGCAGACAACAAACCAATCAAATCTCTCAATGTCACAAACGCATCTCAATAATATATTCTTTAAAAATCACAAGTGTGCACAAAATTTCTCTTAACCAGTTATGATGGAAACATGGGAAAAAATATGGGTTCAGAATGTTAAATTTACACAGTCACAAAATTTATGAGAAAATTTTTATAAAATGTTTTATAGATGGCATTTAGACCCCAAGAAACTGTCTTGTATGTACCCTAATGTGCAGCCAAAGTGTTGGAGATGTGATTGTTTAGATGCTACATATTATCATATATGGTGGACTTGCAAAAGGGTGAGGGCTTTTTGGATAAAAATTTGGTGGGTTATGCAAAATGTTTTAAAGAAAAAAATACAATTTTCTCCGCAATTTTTCTTATTGGGTATAATTAAAGATTTTACATTGGGTGAAACAAAACTGATTTTGTATATGGTGACAGCAGCTAGGTTGTTGATTGCCCAATATTGGAAGAGTGATGTCTTACCGACTGTTGACCAATGGACTCAGAAGATGGCTGGATTTGCAGAAATGGCGAAGATTTCAGCTTTTTTAAAAGATCAGACGCATGAGAAATATATACAGGAATGGAAGTTATGGATTGATTATGTACAGAGTAAGTATCAGACTAGAAAATATTATGTCGCTTTTAGCTGAGAAGGATTGATGATTATGTTAGTAAATATAGAAAAAAAAAGATATGGAAGGTTGAATAACATATATATTGTTTGGGAATATTAGTATTGCATATAATGGAAGTCAAGGGGGGGAGGGAAGAGGGTGGAGGGGGAGGGTTAGGGCGGGGTTGGGATGGAATTATATATTGTCTTTATATGTATTTTATAATGCTGGGTTAGGGTGGGGGGGGGAAAAGGGGGAAAATTTGTATTTGTAAAACTTTTTCAATAAAAAAAAATCACAAGTGTTTACTTGAAGATGGAAACAGTTATATTTATTGAGCAAATTAACTGCTAAAAGTAGTCATTAGATTCTAGTTCTTAACAGCATTTACTGTTTCTTTGCTTAATAGGTATAATCAATGGTTTCTAACTTGTCACAAATCAGTGCCAGATAATATGAAGTTTTCTATGGACACCTTGATTTTTTCTGAGCTTGGTTGTTTGCTTGCAGATATTTTGTTACCCAGTTAAGTAACATCACCAGTGTGAGCAGCAGACAGGATTTGCTTCCTATTAATATTCTAAAATTTGCGTATGGTATTGTTTTCTCTTTGGTAGTTCCTTGATTAGGAGTTGTTGTTGTTGTTTTTGCTGGTATTAATCACCATTTATTCATTCATTCATTCATTCATTCATTCATTTATTTATTTATTTATTTATTTATTTATTTATTTGTACGATTTATATATGCCGCCCTTCTCCGGAGACTCAGGGCGGCTTACAATGCATTAAGCAATAGCTTCATACTTTTATATATACCTGCTTAGTAGGGCTTTTTGGGCCCCCCGAGCGGTGTTCTATTTTATACAAGGTCATCTTATTGCCCCCACAAACCGGGTCCTCATTTTACCTACCTCGAAAGGATGGAAGGCTGAGTCAACCTTGAGCCTGGTGAGAATTGAGCTCGCAGTAATTGCAGGCAGTTGGCAGCTAAGTACTACTTTAACAGCAGTAGTTTAGTCCACTGCGCCACCAAGGCGCAGGGTATCAGGGTGGAGAGATTGTGTTCTGGTCTTTTAGTTTCCTTCTTAGCTTTTTTACTGCCTCTCTTGAATAGTGTGCAAATATGATTTATTTCTAAGTGCATATTGATGTTTAAACATCTTTTAAACACAATCTATCTATAGAGGCAGACATTTTTAAAATTAACTTCTGGAATGATTCTTCAAAAATATCCTTCAATATGTCCAATGATAAATTATTTTAATCCATTCCATATTAGTAATTCAAATTTATATGTTCTCCTTTAATTGTAATATTTAGTTCCTTCTCATTCCCTCTAGTGTCAAAATCTCATCCTATCATATTGCTTTCAATGGAGCCATCTTCATTTCATTATTTCTTCCTCAAAACCCCCCATGTCTACTCTTCCCATGAATATTTTTACAGAAAATCATAAAGCAATTGTTAAATTTAACAAAACTATTCTCCATACTAACAGAATTTTCAGAATGTGTTTTATACTGGATCCTTCTGAATGAAAGTTTTCTCACTACTTTGTCCACACCTTGACTTTGTCATTATGTCCCTCTGAAGTACTCACTACTCTATCCAACCCTACCTTTTTCAACATGTGTGTTGCTATGCATGGAACTGCATCTTTCAATATGTGTTTTAGGAACGTATGCTGAGACCTTGGAGTCTTCTCTAGACATTACAGTTGGCAACTGAAGGAAGATTATTCCATTGTTATGAACTATCCCAAACTATAGTGGGTTTTAGAAAAAAGAACAAAAGCATAGTAAGGAATACTCTTAAACCCAGAAAAAAAAGGAAAAATTCCACTCACACCATATGCATGATAGGGCTCCATCCATTTTTGCATTATTTTCAACATCAGTGTGGCTCACTTCTCCAAAACATATTTTGTGTCCCTTAGCCATCCAAATGGGCTCACTCATGATACATATTTATTTTTATATTTATTCTGTTTTTGTGCATTAAATCTAAATGACTCACAATGGTTTATATATTATGATACCACAGATGAGTTTCTTCCCCAATTTCAAGCCATTTACGCACATTCTTCTGTTCCTACAAATTATCGAGTATAGTATGATATGGTATGGTATGGTGTATAGCATGGCATGGCATGGCATGGCATGGCATAGCAGGGCATAGTATCAGTGGTGAAATTCATCCAGTTCTATGTGGATCATGCAATCTGGTAGCGCCAGTGACAGGAGGCTCCACCCACCCACCCAGATGTCATCATGTCCCGTTTTTGACCTTCTGCGCATGTGCAGAAGGCATAGTATAGTATAGTATAGTATAGTATAGTATAGTACTTTTATATTGTATTATATAATATCCCCTATTACAGAAAACAAGTTCCAGATGAAATCCTTTATTGGGTGTACTTTTGACTTAAACTCATAGAAAGAAAAGCAAGGCTAGGCACAAAAGTGCCACTTCAAGTACCGGTGCCATCTCAAACTTCCCTACACTAAAGAGTATTTAATTTAACTTATATTTCTTTTAATAAATATACATTTCAGTAGGGGGAGGGGTTTAAGCCCGAATCTTCACTTTTGACAACCAATTATAAGGCTAAAAGAAATGCCAGACCAAGTTTCAAAGGAATATTTCACTTGGATTAAGATTCATAGTCAGAATCCCTGTTTGATGAAATCACAATCCTGTGGCCTTCAAAATATGAAAAACCTACATTGCTTTGTATCACTTTTGCTCTCAAGACCTATGTGGCAGTTCCAGTGGCCGGAAGATTTCTGCACATGTTACCTCCAGCTATTCAAAGTCCTAGTTTCAGTCTCTGAGTGATGTGAAATTCTTTAATGACACAAATACTTCAGCTACTGTGCCTGCATATAGTGATTGTATCATCGCTGCAGTGGAATGCACCTTACTAAGTGCACTAAATGCACATATACCTGGTATACCTTATTTTACCATATGATAACTACATAGTGGTTGCATCTTCTCTGGATTGTCCTCCAATTTAAACACATTAATTTTCTTCTAGTTCTAGCTGTATTCTCCCCATCTTATATGACATCACAGCTTTGTACCAAGACAATCTGCACCCTGTTTAAAAAAAAAACCATGGTTGTCCTGTGTTTGATATTGTTTTGATTAGATCCGGTTTTAGTTGAAGCAATATAAATCTCTGCCTATAAAGGAAGCAGCTGTACAAACTTTGGTTGCCCGAATTAAAATTATCTAGAAAAATTATATAAATCACTGCAATGTATTCTATAAGTTGGCTAGGAAATATCCTGTTTGTTCTTGACCCCTTTTCTCATCTGCAATAAATCAGGATAAAAAGAAAGCTCAAGATACACAAATTTTAATAAATAACATATACACCCTGTAGATTTGGTCTTCCATGCAATCACTACTTAAGCTTCTGGTACAAAAGTCTTTTTGGAGAACTGAAAGCTTCTAATTACATTATTTGCACAGGAGGAAAAAAAGAACAAAAATCTATCAACAGAGAACTGAACTCTTGTTTAAAAGTCACATTAAAGACCAGGGGAAAAAAGGTTCATTAAAGAAAAGTAATACCCTAAATGAAGCTAATGTGCTCCCTCTAGTTTCAATGAGCTCTTAAAAATGGATTTTTTTTAAAAAAATCTGTTTTAATTAATTTCTTTGCAAAATGAATTCATCTCATCAAAAAAAATTAGCAGGCAGTAAATGTGCCCATTGCTCAACAGATCCACAAAGGTTTTTTTTTTTTTTTTTAAGAAGAATAAGCTGGCAGAAAATACTTTGAACATTGAAGGGTAACTTTTTATGGTCCAAATTTAAAAAAAAAAGTTAATGAAAGAACACTTAAAAACCAGCATGTACTCCCTTTGCAAAATAGAATCCTAAGTATAGTCTTCTTCTTCTTCTTTTTAAAAAATTTACATTACTGTGCACATATTGGGTGTGTTTATGGGCATGTGGGTGGAAGAAGGAAAGAGAGAATGCAAGAAAAGGAACTTGATTCACACAACAAAATTAACCTAATGACTGGATTTTCTGGGTTCACACAAATATACTGAACAATAACCACATAGGCTTAATTTGCACAACATATTAAACCACACATATACAGCCACACAAAACAATTGAAAAGTGAAATTTAGCTCTAGATTGGAAATGTTAGGCGCTTAAGAGAAAATACATATGTTAATAAAAATGTGACAGTTAGTAATGGATAGTCACAAGATTGTAAAGCTGACTTAGGAGTGGGTCCTTTCTCATTCCCCACACTAAAAATTGACCTGCCAAAATTAAAATCAATGCTATCTTTAATGGCCAATATTACCAGATATTACACCTCCAATATTACACCTCCTCTGGATGCCTTGTATCCAGTGGTGAGATTCAGCCAGTTTGCACCACTTCGGGAGAACCGGTTGTTAACTTTCTGAGCAGTTTGGCAAACTGGTTGTTGGAAGAAATCATTAGGGCAGAGAACCGGTTGTTAAATTACTTGAATCCCACCACTGCTTGAATCTACTATATTGCAAGGCACTTAGGACTCAACCCCTTCAAATGAAGAACAATTGGAGAAATTGCTTCAAACCCACCGTCTTTTCTCCAAAATTATTTTCAATGTCAGAGGTATATGCAGGGCCACGATTTTGGAGCAAGGTTTTGAGGCTGGGCTTGTGCAAATTCCTGTTTCATTTCACAAAAAGAAAGTTATTACTCTGATATTTGCACATTAAATCTATTTATTTTATTCCAACCTACTCTGGTTAAGTTCTGATCTTTATCCAAGTCTAGCAAGTTGCCATTAAGAACAAAATGCTTTCACCATCTGTTATACAGAAAGCACCGTATGAAAATGACGGAGGGGAAAATGCAACTTTCTCTAAGAATCGGTAAACTGATGTTTCTTATCCCCTGGCTTATGTTTAAAGAATGATGTTTAGTCCTTTCAAACAGAATATTTTTACTGAATTCCTATTAAAATCTGCACCTTATGGAGAAAATCACAAGAATTAAAAATTATGAAGCCCAATTATAAGCACTCTATTATAAGCCTTGCCTTCTCTACTTTCTACAATGATCTCTCCCATTTTCAACTTGTCTCTGCCTCATCAAATGCCACTCTATTGTTATTAGTATCAAATTCAGTGCCACTTTTGCGAGCTGGACAGGAATAAAAGAGCAAAGGTGTGATAAATAATTGGTTTATGCAAAATTGTAAAGGGATACTTTGCTTCAGGAAAGCTTTGCTTTGATGCAGCAATTTGAATCAAACGGATTCAAATATTTTATACTATATACTATATAGTATAAAATACTATACTTATAGTATTTTATACTATTCTAATTCTAATAGAGCTCTTACAGACACTATCTTTGCAACTTCATATCTGTGTATGTAGAATGACTAAATATTGTTATAGGCTTCCTTATGTTGACACAAGTAGACAGTGAAATTAATCATCTAACTAAACTCTGTGCCAATCAGAGCATTTTTGTGGTGACAAAATAACATTCCTTGAATTTATTCACTTTCTCTGTCCTCAACTTCTTTAATGGTAACAGTAACAAACCTAAACTTTAATGTCTCTGTGTAATGGAATATTAATATTTCTGTGGAGATGATCTTGGCAGACCAACTCAGTTCTCAGCACTCTCATAGCTGAGCATCCAGATATATATTCATGGATAAAATCTTACATTTAGATTTTTTGGGTAGATTTAAATTTCCTAACAAGGTGAATGCACACCTGGCCAACAATTATAAACACTGGAAAAAGGAGGAGGAGGAGGAGGAGGAGGAGGAGGAGGAGGAGGAGGAGGAGGAGGAGGAGGAGAAGGAGAAGGAGAAGGAGAAGGAGAAGGAGAAGGAGAAGGAG
>WNWU01013802.1:3684170-3705634 GCA_012654045.1 Ptyas mucosa
AGGAGAAGGAGAAGGAGAAGGAGAAGGAGAAGGAGAAGGAGAAGGAGAAGGAGAAGGAGAAGGAGAAGGAGAAGGAGAAGGAGAAGGAGAAGGAGAAGAATATTCCTAGCAAGATTACAATTGCCACTTTTTCCATAAGTCACTCTTCCACTTCTTTTCACCTGGTGAAATGAAATCCATGATGTGAAGTGTGAGTGACTTAGTATTTTTTTTTCTTAACTCCATTAAATTTAGAGCAGCATTCTGAATCAGAGTGCCATTCAGACATGTGAATTTCAATGTTTAGAATTCCCAAGTTAACATGGATCATCAGATTTGGAAAATATATTAGAGAAAACTGATTTATAGCGTTCTATGAAAAGTAGTACTTTAGAATTGGAGTTTCCTGTTGAGGATATACTAGATATACTAGAATATTTTGAGTTTTGGTCTTGCTAATTATTATTATTAGGAATAGAAAATACAGATTTTCAGAAACATAATGAAAAAATGTGTTTAATGTCTTAAGGAAGGAAATATATTTAAGCAAAATAAGTTTGGGGAAGAGTTAAGCTACATTACTGTTATCTATTCCTTAATAGGCTCTTTATAAGAATTAAGTTATTAACAAAGTTGAATTGAAGCTGCATTACAATTTCAATCTCATTGCATAAATGCAGACAAAAGATGAGAGGTCATCTTAATTAGATTATATACTATTAATAAAGACTAAACTAGCATGTTGTTGGGCTAAAACTATAATTTAAAAATCAGATCAGTCATCCATTGGAGTGGTGCGATGGCCTAGAGGTGGAGCTCTCACCTCATAATCAGGAGGCTGTGAGTTCGATCCTAGATGGTAGAGGCAGATATTTCTCTCTCTGGGCACACTGAGAATATATCTGAAGAACAAAACTCCACATTAGCGACAGGAAGGGCATCTGGCCATTAAAACATTCTGCTAGTTCCATTCAGTTGCCCAGACTCCACCCGGCAAGGGATTATGGGGTCATTAAATGAAGATGATGATAATGAGTCATCCATTGAAGATCAACAAGATTTTTCTATGATAAATTCCTAAACAGGTAGTATTATTTTTTATGTGAACAAACTAGTTACTGATTGTCATTTCTTTCAAACTGACTGTTTTAATATTCTGTCTGTGTGCACCTGTGCATCATTTACACAAATACATTTTAAAGGCTATCTAGATCAGAGCAATCAAACATTTTATTAGATAAAATATATGCTAATGGCTCAAGTTTGACTGTGACTTATTCATTCATTCATACATGCATACATACATTGTCTGATTCCCAATGACTCTGGGCAGTTTATGTTTCTTTTCTAGATGCTAATAGATGAAATATGCAAAGATCAATCTGAAATGTGTAAGCAATTTACGGAAAGCAATTCTCCATCTAGTTAATTCAGTGCCATCAATCTGGATTTGATTCCTAGTGACTGCAAGGAAGAATGTCCATTTTGAACTGACTTTTGTAAGAACTTTTAGCTCTTTCATGGATATTTCATTAATCTTTGAACCAGCCACCTTGTCCATTGAGTTTCCATTCTACTAGTTCTCATAATGTTGCCAAGCAAAACATTCTTTTTAACCCACAAAAATGTAGTTTTCTACTTTCTGATCACAGAGCATTCAGGGTTTATGTAGCCCAGAACTAAATAAATGTTTGTTTCTTTGCTTGCTTGCTTGTTTGTAGTGTATAAAACTCTTAGAAACCATCTCAAGACCCACAATTTAAGGCATTTATTGTCCCTCTATTGTTCTTTCTCAGTGTCCAGTCTCCATAACCATACATTACTATTGCTTTTACTATACTGATCTTGGGTATCATTGAACTACCCATATCATTCATGATCTTGTCTAAATTTGTTATTGCCATCCTCCCTAGAGTTAATTTTATTTCCTCCAGCACACTCAAGACATATCTTAATCTACTCTTTGGTTTACCTAAATAAAATAATCTCAAACTTACTTATTCACCAGGAACTGCAATGTCACTAAGCGTTTACAGTAATATTGCTTGTCTTCTTAAGATTTAATATTGGTCTGTTTTTTTCACATTTCCCTTTTAATTTCACAGTGAGTTTTATTTTTAGTCAACAAAACAATATTATCTATATATCTCAAAGTATTTCAATCTCCTGATTTGATTCCAGTTGTCATCTCTTCTACTACTTCCATTCTTAAAAGTCATACGCTGTATATGATAAATAGATATGGGAAAAATCTATAATGTTCTTCCACTCTCTTTTCTATTTAGAACCATTTTGATTCTTGAAATGCAATTCTTTCATTATAAAGATTATTGCTATTTGTAAAATTTCTTCAGAAAGAATAATCAGATAGACTAAAACTCCTAGTACTTTTCATCCACTTTGGCATGATTTTCACAATAAAAGCTATTGTGAAGCAAAGGTAATCTTGCAATCTCTTGCTTCTTCTTCTTCTTACTTATTACTTCTTATTACATTACTTTGTTATTGTGATATAACATTATTGTACAGCTATAGGTATGCAGGTATAACATTATTACACAACTTATATTATTTACCTAATCTTATGTTCCTCTACCTTTTTTGAACCCTCCCTGTTTATTCATCTTATTCTTTTTTTTTTTGTTTGTTCATAAGCTCTTAACTTACTAAACATTGCTTCTGTGAGGTATTAGTTCTCTGTCTCAATGATCTCTGTTCGTCACATTGATCTGATAGTCTGAAAGCATGCTCTCCATGCTTAATAGCACATCTTTATTTTTTTTCTTTAAAGTTTAGTCTGCACATAAGTTGCACTAATAATTCATGGCCTATTCCAATCTGTACTTGAAGTTGTTTTGGTTGACTGGATTGCACTTTTCCAGCTTCAGTTTCCTGATATGTAGCTATTTGATTCTGAAGTAGTCTACCAGAGATTTCCATATGTAGAGTCTTTCATTTACATTGTTTAAATAAATTTCCCACAAAGAGGTTTACTTGCAAACTGCTATTAATCTATCATATGCTTTATTATATTTACCCAATCCAAACTATCCTGTAAATCCAGATTCTTACATTTTTCCAACTTCATTTGTTATATTATTTTCTCTCTTCATGTTTCATCTATAATGTTAAGGCTTATATTTGAAATGCTTCAGTTCCAAATGTTCCCTTGTTTCTATTTCATACATTCCATGATATGGTAGCATCTGTTCCTATTTGGATTTGGAAACTCCCCTTTCAGCACTGGCACCATCTGTAAGTAAACTTTGTTGAAATGTTGGTCTGGCTTTGCCATCATATCATTGCACCTGTTCTCCAATAACTAAACTTGCCCTTGGAGCACTGTCTGGGCAATTGTCTACGGAAATTCTCAGACATCCAGGTTATGGTTGTCCCAAAGGTGCTTTTTGAAGAAGCTACTGGATTTTATTGTTTTTCTTTGAAGACGTTTCACTTCTCATCCAAGAAGAAGTTTCTTAGCTGAAAAAGCTTCTCGGATGAGAAGCGAAACGTCTTCAAAGAAAAACCAGAAAATCCAGTTGCTTCTTGAAGAAGCACCTTTGGGACATGTCTGGGCAATTTACTTTAAAAGGGACGTGGAGAATATGGAACACATTAAGAGAAGAGCCACCTGGATAGTGGTGGCATAGAAACAAAGCCCTACGTGGAACAAAGAACAGGTAAAACTAAGGGAAAAATAGAGTAGCAGTTTATGAAATCTAAAAGACTGTCATGTGCAATAAAAATTATTATGTGTTAAAGTTGAGAGTTCACAAGGACCATTAGATTGAAAAGCAGAGACTCAGCTTGAACTTTAGGAAGAATTTCTGATGGTGCTTTGCCTGTCACTTACACCTAAGACAGCTTGTACTACACATTCAACATATTCACTGTAGCTGCAAATCTTCACCTCAAGTGATGTAAAAACAAATTACAATTTTATTTTATTTTTTGCTTTAAGCATACTAAAAAGCATAGGTGCAAGATCTTACTTTTACAAAACTAACAGAAGCCAGAGACATAGACACAGAATAAATTCAGGGAGGATCCAAGCAGACAGTTTACAGTCTGCTGTTCAAACAGATGATTCAAACAGGGGATGAAGACAATTTCAGGAAAGGAGATAGAATTTCCACAGTCAGGCAGTTATTTGCTCCTCTTTAAAAAAAAAAAAGCTCTGATTTTTAGTTTGACAAATTTCTGGCTTCATTGTTGGTTTGGCTATCATTGTTCTACCCTTCATAATAGATGAAGTGTTGCAGAGCTCAAAACCTTGCCCAACTAAAGTTCTGGGTCAGCTTTTCTTGACTATATTGTGTATCTCAAGTGCTTCTTTTACAATGTACTTTGTTCTGTTACTTCCTGGAATACAGGCTGAGAATGTATCTGATCTGGCTCTTTGGTCCATGAATCTGAAGAATCAGATCCTAAACAGATGGTAAAAATTGATAGTGGAATAATCTGCCTAAAGTACTGATGTTCTCCTCATTGATGTTTTTCAAAAGAAGTTGCCTGTCTCCCTGTTAAGGATGGTTTAGAAGATTTTGGAATACAGAAAAGATCAATGTTAGATCAGAGCTTCTAAATTTTGGCAACTCTAAGATTATATGTACTTCAACAATGCTGGCTGGGGAATTCTGGGAGTTGAAGTCTACACATTTTAAAGTTGCCATGATTGAGAAACACTGGCTAGATAATCTATATTTTGATAAAGAAAAGAAAAGAAAATCAGACAGAGCAAGGGATTGTTGAATCTGAAAAGTTCAATCCAACTTAGTTTTTCATTTATTTTAGTCAATTTCTGAATTAATTTGTGAAGTCACTGCCTGCCAAAAATCAATACAAGTATTTGCACAAAGTTTGCGTGAGCACTAAGTATTAATATCTTTGGTTTTTTTCTTTATGTAATACTAAGTAGAAAAAAAACTGGTCATGTGTGCATCTGTGTGTATTCACAATATATAATATATAATGTATATAATATGCAATGATCATATGTACACTTAGAAAGTGAGATTTGGTTATTGTGCATGAAAATGCAAATCAAATTAATTGTTCATTAGAAACTGTTCACTTGCTGCTAGAAATGGAGTTGCTGCTTATTTACATCCTAGTTTCTATTTCTTTATTAGTATATCAATAAAATATTGCAAAATCATATTTCTTCAGTGATCTTTATCTCTTATCTGAGTAGTATTGCTCTGAGAATTTCCCACTGTTTTGGGAAGCAGGAGAAAGTAAAATGTCCTTGGAAAAAGAAAAGGGTAAACCTTAAAAGTATCTCACAATTGCAATAATGTTATTCAGGAGCTTGGTTCTATACAACATGCAAATAGTTTTTAATTAATATTTTTCCTTGTGAATCCACAGAGAGAATGTAGATAACCATCTGTTAAAAGGCAATATAGTGTCCTTTAGATTTTCTGGATTTTAGCTTCCAAAAACCCCAGTCAGCATGACCTATAAGTAGTGATTATAGAAGTGGCAACCCAATACATCAACACTCAGAAATAAGAAATAAATCTCAATAATTCTTCAATAATATAAATTTGTATTTTATAATGTTGATGAAAGCATGGATTTCCATCAACAATGCATTACAGGTTGAGAAAAACCATGTCCATGACTACTTGTCATCGCACATTCCTGAGGTCTTTGCAAATGATTTAATTATTCAAATGTCAGGCTTGCTCACATAATCATCCTAACAACAATGGATAACTAATGAATAAATTAATTGTTAAGCTAATTTTTAACTAAACAAGTCTCTGCCTTCTTGTCAGAACAAGCCAGGTAAATGGGGGCTTCTATGTTAAAGCTGTAGCTACAGCCCAGCGCACACCTGTCATTTTGCTAGACCAAACTCTTAGGACATATGGAAGGTAATTCACTGGAATGTGAAAATGGATAATTCTGAAGGGAGCTATTATCATTTTGATTCATTGCAGCTATCGGAAAGTTGGTTTTACTGAGGCATAGAAGAGTTGATGGCTCCTGCTTCACAGATTTATGAAGCAAAATGACCTGTCTCCTCCAATATGTCCCCTCACCCCAAAAATCAGAACAAAACAAATCTCTATTGTACTGCTTTTAACTTTCTGAAACTTTTTCATGCCCTTATCTCTTTTACAGAACAATCACTGCTTTAAAAAAATCTTCATAGATTTATGAAGGAACAAGCATATGCTACTGTTTTCCTCTGTGCTTATATTGTTGAAATTAAATGTAGTTTAATCCTAAATGCTTCATGACCAGGATCTAATAGGTTTAATGTGGAATGTCTTGTGCTTTTGTAACATCATCCAGCCTTTCTTTCTTTCCAGTATAGGAAACAGGAGTAGATGAGTAGATGTTTTGTTGTTTGGATAGGACTGTAGAAATCGATTTGGGAGTGTTTAGAAACAATCTGGGACAGAAAAGGAATTTTGAAGTGAAATGAAAGCAGAGTAGACAAATCCATCTTTAAGTATGAAAGACTATGAATATAAAGGAATTTCATAGAATTCATTTCTCTCTTCCAAATACTATTGTACACATTTATGTTATTGATGCACAAGGATTTTTTAAGCTCTTGTAGATAAGACACATCTGTATGTTGATTATCAAACAAAAAATAGATCAAACAGCATGGATATGACATTTAGAGTTTGATTTTATTTCCTGTGAACCTTTTTTTTTGTTTCTAAAGTAAATTGGCAAAGTTCACAGTGTTCCAATTGATTGACAAAGAATGTTACCAAAATAAGAAGGGGAAAGCTTGTCACAACTTCTCTAGATTCATTAAATGAATCTCAACTTTAGCAATTATTTTAAAATAAATATGTATTCTATTATCCTAATTCCATGTCTTTCCTCTTGATAGATCTTTGTACTCAAGGCAATTTGAATTCCAGGCTGATTTTCTGGAAACTGTTTCCTAGTAACTGACATCCTAATGTTTAAACTGTCCATACATTTTTCACTCTACCTTGTTGGAAGAAAAGCAGCAACTTTGTTCAATAAATAGAATCTGACAGAGAAAGTGACCCATGTTTCAAACAGACAAGCTGGAGAAATATACATAAATGTTTCAATAACACTTGAGCAGAAAGCAAAAGGGAATAAAGTAAATGAAAGGAAAGGAAATAAAATGAACATCAGTCTTCATCACATATTTTTCCAAGCCACTGAATGTACTATAAATGCAAACTTAGAAATTAAAAAATTAGTACACATCTGAGCTCTCTAGAAAACAGCTTTGTGTTCTTTCTGGAATTCCCACTTGTGGAAATTGTGATGAATTTCCATCGCCTGTATTGATTAATGTGTACATCGCTTGGTAGTCAACAAATATATGTAAGTTTGACTCCTCCTATTTTCCCCACAATAATAACCCTGAGGAGGTGAGTTGGACTGAGAGAGAGAGGGTGACTGGTCCAAAGTCACCCAGCCAGCTTTCAGAGCTAAGGCACGATTTGAACTCAAGAGTCCTTCTTTCTAGCCTGGTGCCTTAACCACTAGACTTAAACTGACTCTCATCTAATTGTTAATGAATAAACACAAACACAAAGGAAGTGAGATTAAAAACAAATACTTTAGTTAAGATACAGGTGCATGTGCTATTTTCTTTTACAGAACCTGATACAGAGGCACTCACTGGCTCTTCACATATCCTTGCCTACATGCAGACACTGAAACAAAACAGTTGAAAGGCACAGAGTTGAACGGTATAATTGCCTCTCAATGTATGACTAGCTGACCAATTAATTTTGTCACTTTTAAATTGTGTGCTTATCAGCGTCTTTTGAAATAGGACATACTTCTGCTACTATTTCTGCACACAACTCTCTCTCTCTCTCTCTCCTTCTCTCTCTCTCTCCCTATAACAGTGTATAGGAAACAGCTTCCTTTAGGGAGAAACTGAGAAAAGATAGAACTATTAAGTTGCTCTTTTTCGTTCTTGTTCAGGCTGTTCTTTTTTTCCAAGGGTATATATTACTAGAAACTAATATAGTAACTTTACTTCCCTGAACTACTCCCCTCTGCATGACCGTGCACTGCATTTCAGTACCCAATTCATTTACTGTTTATTTATTTTTCCCCATTCCCTTTCCCCAAAATAAAAATCCTATGTTTATTGCTTTCTTCCTGTCTGTCATGAGACATGATGGGTCTGAGGCTGTGTGTTTGAGATCAAAGCACTGCATGTAGGATATAACCATTCCTTTACATTCTAGCACATTGTATACACAGTTACAACAGGTTATGTCTCAGACCTTTTCATCTGACGGGTTTTATTTTGTTTTGCTTTTTTAAAAATCTTACTGGATACTGCAGTGACTGCAGCACAAGCACACTATACTGAATGTGCAGGCACGGTCCTCCACAGGCATTCACCAACATCTGAGTTTCTATCCTTATTTATTCACGTCAGCCATGGAATGTACATCTGTATAAGGGACAGTTATCTGCCCTGTTGCATACACTGAATCAGATTATTAATTAACTAATTTGTCAACAAGTACAAGGAAACAAGTAACAGTATAGACATGGACATGGACACATGAAAAAAAAATTGGCATCAATAAAAGGATATAAATAGGCAAAACATAGCCATGAGCACATAGAATGATTACATATAAATGGGGACAGTAGGACAGGGACGGTAGGCACGCTGGTGCGCTTATGCACGCCCCCTTAGGGACCTCTTAAGAAACATGAAAGGTCCACGGTAGACAGTTTAAGGTAAAAGGTATGGGGGTTAGCGAGGCTAATAACAGGATCAGGTAGAGTGTTCCAGACATTAACTACTCTATTGTAGAAGTCATATTTCCTACAATGAAGATTAGAGCGAATTACATTGAGTTTGAATCTATTGATAGCCCTTGTGTTATTACAGTTGAAATTAAAGTACTCATTTAAAGGTAGGATGTTTTGGTAAATAATCTTATGAACTAAGCATAGGTCAGAACGTAGACGACGTAGTTCGAGGCTAATCGAGACCTAAAATTTCAAGCCTGGTGGTATAGGATATTTTATTTCGAGCAGAATATTTGAGTACTCTTCTAGTAAAATATCTCTGGACCCTCTCTAATGTAGTGATGTCTGAAATACAGTGAGGGTTCCAGGCAGGTGAACAGTATTCAAGTATAGGTCTGGCAAAGGTTTTATATGCCCTAGTTTGAAGTATAGCGTTACCAGAGAGAAAACTTCGTAAAATAAGATTGACAACTCTTAATGTCTTTTTTGCAGTGATGTTACAGTGAGCTCTGGGACTTAGATCTTTTGAAGTGAGTACTCCTAGGTCCTTGACAAAGTGTGGGTCAACTTTTAGATCATTTCCAGACAGCAAATATTTGATGTTCTTATTTCTATTGCTTCATTATTATTAAGATTATCCAATCCGCTCCCTTCTTGCTAGAGAGGAAAAGGCTGTTGTCTTTGAAATCTGTAGGCCATTTTGTCTTTTTCAAAAATCTGGAGAAAGGAGCTTGCCGAGGTTGAAGAGCGGGAGAGAAAAGGAGAGCTGAGATTTGCCTCCAAGCTCTGATTAAAGCTGGAATTTGCAGGAAGACTCGTCTGTTTTCCATGGGTAGTCAATTTTCTAGACAAACAGGAAAACTTTAGCTAAGAACTGTGTTAAACGTAGTTTATTTCCTGTCTAGGTTTTTAAGTCTAATCTTTTGTCCCTGGTGGTTATTATCTCTGTGAGAGTTCTATCCTGTTGTGTTTTATACAAACTGACATCCCTTTGTATCAGAGTTACTTTTACATTGGAACAGATAGAATCATCTTGAGGTTTGCTCAGAATCTTATCTTTGTTTGAATGTTTTTCTATTGGGGGTTCTCCTAAGAAGCTGTTTATGCTTTGAGCAGTGTTTTATTTTTGTTGCCTTTACCACTGTTTACCAAGTACTGAAAGTTAAACAAAAAAGTTAACATTCTCCCTTCTCCCCTTCTTTTTTAAAAAAAAAAAAACTAATTCTGACTCTATTTCTCTCTCATGAAGCTGGGCTATCTCCCACAAAGGAGCAGGAGAAGGAGGGTAGCTATGTATATCAATGGCACAGGAGCAGGAAGAAACATCCAGTAAGTAATCAAAACATTTTTGTATGGAAGTGGGCAGGCAGCATCTCTGAAAAGACAAAGAGCTCCAAGTCCAATTCTTCCATTTTGGAGGATGAGGCAGGCAAGGCAGAGGATTTTTTCAGTAATGGGGATCTAAAGGACAAAAGGGAAAAGAGGTGAAATGCTGACATTACATAAGTAATCTTTCAGTTTCTGAAGCATGAAGGATTTTGTCGTCCAAAGAGCTAGTAGCTCTCCATTATAGCATACTTTAGCCTTTAGCCAAAGAATGGTGCTAATTTCCATGCATGGACCACTGATGTAGTTGTGTAAGCAACAAAGTTATTCAAAACCCTTTTGCCCTTTGGAGCAGCAGATTGAGGCCATGTTTATCTTTTGGCCACAGGAGACTGATAGAAAAGGGTTCTGAAAACTAAAGAAAGCCAGTTAAGCACCAGGCTAGAAACTAAGAGACTGTCCGTTCTAGTCCCACTTTAGGCATGAAACATGGCTGGGTGACTTTTGGCTAGTCTCTTTCACTCAACCCCTTACAGGGTTGTTATGGAAATAGGAGAAAGGAAGGAATATTAAGTATGTTTGAGTTATTTATAAAAGTGATAAAGGTGGGGTTTTAAAAAGTCTTTTTTAAAAAAAGGACAGACCATTCAATGGCCACCTGCATACTGTGGTAATGGTTACATTCCATATGATGGAGGGCTGGCTGGAACCGTAGCAAAAATTCAGCCTCACTTTAACACTAAGGAAGAATGTGTTATCCATGTGCATCTAATGCTTTGCTCACATGCTTAGTTGTATTCAATTGTCAGTGCAGGCTAATATGAAGCAGCTGAAGAACATGATCAGAAGACATTTGGACCTATTGTTCATTAAGACCAGAAGTCACCTGAGAGGAGTACATGGGAAAAAAGCAATATATCACACTGTCTCTGATATATCAGAAAGAAAATGTGGTCAGGATATTCAATAACAGTAGTAGGTGATGAGGAAGAGGTCAACTTGAGTAAACTCCCAAAAAGCCAAGCACAAAGTCTCTTAGCAGCTCTCTCTGGTCTAATGTCTGTGTCACTCTTATCCACACAACTGGCAATTCAACTCAGTTTTCAGCACATTGCATGTCAGTGCAAGGCTGACTAGACTAGAATGGATTCTTTGGTCAAAATTTATTTTTACATTCAGCATGACAACAGTAAGGTTAAGTCTCTTAGCAGTAAGAAAACAGTTACCAGACTAACACTTATAGTCACTTCTCGAATATTTACTGTTCTTAAAAATGGGTCGGTGGGGACTATGATTATCACTTTTTCTCTGCTTCATTCAGTCTTTCAACTTTTTATATTTTATCTTACTATGCCAGCTTGTCTCTGCTCACCTGTCTGCCGGTCTGCCAGCATTACCTCACCAGTATAGTCTCTCAACTCTGATTGATAGGCACTTTCCTTCTCTGTGCCGATTGCCAGCCACATTGCATGCATGCCCATCAAGGCCCACCTGCTCTACCTAATCTATTCTCTCAATTTGGAATGGATGAAACTTTCCTTCTGTTTTTTTTTCTTCAGAAAGTCCACCTTCATTAAAGCTTATAGTCTATCAGAAACTTGCATGTATATTTGAATAATACCAGGGCCTCAAATCTTCTCAGACAGCATCCGTTCTGCTCACTGACAATATTTAAAGTATTCCAGCAAACCACAGACCTGGAAATTTAAGTTTTTCCCTGAGGCTGATTATTGGATATCTGTTCTGTCCCCATCTCCCACACACACAAACACCCATCCCAAAGGGTTAAATAATTGTTTCAAAACAGTCAAAGGTTCGTTATCAAAACTTGGCAGCAATGCAGCAGTTGCCTGCCAAGAGCTTTTACTTCAAGAAGGAGGAGTTGTCCCTTCACCAGATAACACAGTAATACAGACAGTTTGAAGTAGTCCAGTAACAGAAATCCACAACAGATAAGGCTTTGTTCAACCAAAAGGGCTAGTGACTTGCCAGAGTTTTTGCTTTGTCCATCACAGAGCTGGAATGGCCATCACCCTCCCTTATATAGCCTGTGGGGTGTGGTCCAGTGACTCAGCTCAATCTCTGGCACGCCTCCTCATCTGCTGTGACCGTTTAGCACGCCGACGCTGGCATGGATCCAGCCACAACTTGTCTCCCTCATCACTCTCCAACAGATCGGAGACACCTGGCTCCTGGCCAATCTCCTCTCCTTCGGCCGACACCTGAGGAATTGCCAGAGAGGAGGGGCCGGGAGAGGGGGGCCTGGCCAGCTCCTCTCCTTCATGTTCAGAGCCTTCTTCCTCCGATACGATGGGCTCGGGGGTCGGAGCCACAACAATATCCTGATTCATTTCTATAAGAAGCATCCTTGCTGAGTTTGTCATCCAAAAAAGCAAATGATCCTACAATGGAAAAGTAAACATTATATCTTAGTGATCTTGATTTTGGAAAGATCCAAAGTGATCTTTCCAAAGTGTGAGTTGTATCATCACAAGAATCTTCAATAAGATGCCTACCCATCCACACAAGTGAATAATACTGCTTTGTTGACCTTGGGCAGGTTTTAAATCTCAACATAGAATGAATGGGCATATAACCCAAACATATGGTTTCCAAAATGTTTATTTGAGTGCTAGGATTAGGCCTTTGAATGGGGCTTATCACCAAATGAGAATCATTTTTTCAAAAAACTAATTACTAGGCAGTAAACCTGCTATTTTCTTAGCTTGAAATGGATATTATTAAAAAAGATGATGCACACACACACACACACACACACGTACACATGCAAATGGAGGTAGGGTGGACAAGGTTAATATTATATTGTGTTCTTTTCATTTTTTCATTTTTCATCTTCTTTAAAAAGGCTATAAGACTAAACACTGTTTTCCTTGTGCCAATGGAATGTTACATTTTCTGTGCTACTTCTACCATTATAATCAGCAGATAGTTCTGCTTCCAATGACCAGCAGGCACTTTTGGATCAAACTTTAGGGTCAGATCTGTCTGATAGGTTCAAACTCCTCCTGTGGCAGCCTGCTTCAAGTTTCCTGCTCCACAAACAAAATTGCCCCTGCCAGCCTGCTTCTCTTTCCCTGCCCATTTCCCTGCCAGACTACCTTTGGCTCTATCGGCCTGCTTCTCTTTCTGTCTATGGCTGTTATATAAGGACATACTTCCTAGTCTGTTGATCACAACAATCCAATGAATATAACAAGCTTCTGTGCCAGCCTTCTTATTTTGCCTGCTTCCCCTGAAACAGCTTCTGAATTCAGAATGGTGCTTTATCTCACTATGCCAGCCCACATCTTCCAGCCCACTGCACCTGTTTGCTGGTGATAGCCCATATGACCATTTGTGAGCCCTTCTTTAGATAGGAAGATACTTACTTCCAGCCTATCAGCCAGTCTGGCACCAGTCTACAATGACGTCCTCTCAGAAAAACCAATTGCTAACCAATAGATTGCAGCAAACCTCATCTCAGGAAGCTTAGATCATACTGAACATCCAGAAAGCAATGATCAAGAGATCTTTCTCAGGAATAGCTGAACTTGCTAAATAAAAATGCCAACCCACCTGGCAACCCCATCTTCCCCCCCCCCAAAAAAAATCACCACAAAAATATAAATCAACTATCTATTTTCAATGTCATAGCAGAAATGCAGATGGAAAAATAATTTACTGGGAACTGGAATGTCATCTTTTAAAAAATCTGTAAAAACAACATGATCCAGGTGGGCTAGGAAGGCCCAACAGAGACTCCGTTTCCTTAGGATCTTGCGTAAAAACAGGGTGGAACAACAACTGATGACCTCCTTTCACCGGTCCACAATAGAAAGCATCCTCACTTATTGCATCACGGTATGGTATGCCAATTTGACAGCTGCGGATAGAAAAACACTACAGAGGGTGGTGAGCACAGCACAAAATATTGTAGGCTGTCCCCTGATACCATTAGATGAGATTGCTGGGGCTCGCTGCCTTAGAAGAGTGAGGAAAATTCTCAGGGATGACTCTCACCCTGGTCACCACTTCTTTATCCTCCTACCATTGGGAAGGAGATATAGAAGCATAGCCAGCTGCACAAACAGGCTGAAGAACAGTTTTTATCCATGGGCTGTCAGACTCCTGGATGCAAAATAACATCATAACTACATAGTACGATGGACTTGCAGGCAACATGTAACATGTTCACACTGGTGTAATAGGACTGGGTATTAATATGATTTATCGGGTTAGGGATTTTCTGTCTTCACTGTGAGTTGTATTGTGTTGGGGGGGGTTAGAGTGCACTGAGAGAGCTCAACCAATCTCATTGTATGTATGTTGTGCACTGAAAATAAAGATTTGAAATTTGAAAAATATCTAGGAAACTTTCTGTATTGATTCAGCACACCTCTCTATATGATTTTGTTGGACAAAAAGTCTTTTGTACTTTCCTTGTTTTCTTAAGAGTGTTTCAGATGTTATACATAGCATATATTGCATAAATGGAGAGCTAGGTCTCTAAAGGTCTACCATCCTTACTATTTATATCTCACTTTGTAAACAACAATATAGAAGCTGCAACTCATAATAGAATCTCAAATTATCTTCTTTTGTCTTCAAATTGAATGGTTGGATCAAACTGAATTATGGCTTCTTCACCATCTAAAACTCTAGTTCAAATAGCACCAGAACAGTTTCATGCATGTGTTGTCCAAGTGTGTTGTAATAAAGTTGGGAAAATGAATAAAGTTTCAAAAAGTTTGCCATGAGAAGAAATGAAATAGCTTGAATGCTAGAATTTGGGTATCTAGGATTTATAATTATCAGGATGTAAAGGTAAATAGGTAGAGAATAAGTAATTAGATCACCAGATGAGATGATAGGTTTCTTACTAAATAAAATGGAGCCTCCAAGGAAATTGGAATTACCTTTTTAAGATACTTAAAAGGTGACTACCCAAAAAGGATTACATAGGCAAAATAGTTGATGTTAGTATTAGCACAGATATATGATAGATTTAGGCATATTATATTGGGACTGAATAAATCAAGATGACCATTAGATGCAGATCTCTGCAATCCAGACATTAATCAGGGATGAATTATGATTCTCTGATAGATCTCAAGGTATCTGTAGTAATTAGTAAACATATCATTTCTTCTGGATAGTAAGAACTGTAATTAGCTTTTTTGATCTCCTGAATTAGGTTTCTGGAAAAGAAATACTTGGGAAGAAATGAAGAGATGATCTTTGTGTTAAAGTCTTAGTGACCTTGGTTCTGTTGAAATGATGAACCTACTTATGGGTTGACTATGTTCTAAAAGCAACCTGATCCTTAATTCTTAGTATATATAGGCCTCCCCAATCCCATTTCAGCCACTGTTTTTACATGCCTGGTTGTGATCCTCCTGGATCAATCAGAATTTTGGGCTAGATGGCTTACAAAACTTTCTTCAATTTTATGATTCACATATATTCAATAAATAGGCTTGGGGATAATTTTCCACTGTAATACAGTATTAGTGCCACCCACCCGCCCCTTTCTCTCTTTCTCTCTTTTTTGTGCATTGTCTTACTGTATGCAAACTGAGTTTTTCTGAACATTGAACTTAGGTTTTGAGTATGAAGAGCATGAATAACTGACTGTTACTATAGCTACTAAAGTGATTGATGAGATGACTGCAAATGCCTGATCATAATACTTTTTGAAGGTGTTATTTTAGCTATCAGCGAACACGCAGTTTTGTAATATTTCAAAAAGCTTTTCATCGAAGTGGGCTTCTCCTTCTGCGGCAAAGATTCTGAGTGCAGTTCCTCATTTTGCTATTCTAATTGCTTTTTCTCACATAGGACTCAGCCACCTCTTTAAGTACCAGACCTGAATCTTATATTACAGTTTTCCTAACCTTGTGATGCATTTTTTTTAGGTATATGGAAATTTGAGAGAAAATGTGTGAGCTTAACTAAATCTGCATTTAAATAAAATGTAACATTTTATGTAGAGTGGAAGAATCAATACTTTAGTACTAAGAAAACAAAGCCCAGGGGTTTTGCTACAAACAAACTTTGTGAAATTTCCACTGAACAAAAATTTTTGATCCTTATCAAAAATTATCAAATGAGGTATATTAGGTGTCTGAATCATCTCCAATAAGATTCAAATCTAACCATTCTGTGACATCAGAATTGATTTTATGATTCAATCAGAGTAGTTGATCCAATTCAGAGAAGAGATGTGATTCAAAAATGTGATCAAATCAATCACAAATCAAATTTTTGAACTGAATCTGTTCACAGCTCTTTGCTTTGTGAAAGCTACACTAACAAATAGATGGACAGGCTGGATTCTCCTTGTCCTTTCAAGTGGCACTTTAAGCAACTCTTAAGCAGTAAAGAGTCTTACAATCAATGTCATCTCAGAATACTCTATTAGGTAAGGTATACCACCAGGGTTGGGATCCTACTGGTTTAACAACTAGTTCTCTGTGTGCGCGCTTTGTGCATACACAGTTTGCAGAAAATTGAACTTCCGCATTGCTGAGAGCAAGGAAAACAGCGGCAATCCACTCTACCGCCCCGATCAGCTGGGCTGAAGAAGCAAAAATATAGGTGATTATAATGCAGGGGCGTGTGGGCAGGCCCACTTTAAAGAATGAGAGAACCGGTTCTCTCATGGCTGAAAGTCGGAGCTAATGGTTTGCCTGAACTGGTAGAAACCCACCACTATATACCATGTTTGTGTAGTGATGAAGGAATTGGACAAGAAGTGGAGAGATCCTGGCTGCATTCCATCCCAATTACCTGAAGCTCAGGTGTGGCTATAGGTCAGTCTCCATTTTCTCAGACCAGACTACCTTACAGAGTTATTTTGGAAACAGATAGTGACAGGAATGCTGCAAAGACCACTTTGAACAAAAGATGGGATAAAAATCTAATCAATCAGTCAGTCTGGTTTGAGTTAGTATGCCAGTGGTAAATGCTGGAAGAAGCCATAACCAGAAATAATAGGGACACTTCTTTTTTCTTACTCTTTCTTCCTGTTTCTTACACTCCCTGGCTTTGCTTGCTTTCTTGCATCCTGACTGATCTGTATAACAAATTGCCAAAATAGGAGAGCACATTCTTGCCACATCCAGAGCAGATTGCTTCTAGATGGTTTTAAAATTAGTTGAGGTTGGCATGATATTACTCATGATATCATATAGCCACAACAAAAGGGGCAGGGAAGAAGGATCCAAATTAAAAAAAAAACAGTAATAAACAACAGAGTGTTTATATAATGGGTGAGCGCACCAAGCAGTCATCACCAGAAAAACATGTGACAGCCATTTTATTAATGTCTCCATTAGGCCTCTGGAAGAAGCTAATGTTAATGAAATTTGCAGCAGTTATTAAATTGGGAGACATTATGAATACCAGGAAGGAAGAAAAAGAGTAATAAAAATGCAGAAGGCCCTGAAGCTAGAATCTTATATCCATTTTTTCTAGGCAAGAACTACATTGGTTTCAATAGGATTTTCTAACCAAACATGCTGATGCTCCCACTGTTAAGTGTAAAACAGCCTTAATTTCCATGGATTTGAAAGGTTTGTGCTTTGTATAATTAAATCTGGATTATTAAAGTTTTTTTATTTACATTATTGAAGGCAAAAATGAAAGTTCTTTTCTAGACCCTCAGTGGGAAATTGTATGTGCACAGGGGATAACATTCCCTTCCCTGAATGATGTGTTTCTTTTAACTATGGGGTTTCCACTTTGAAAGCAAACTGAAGCTGGGTATTTCAGCCAGTATGTAATGGCTTATTACATATTACAATACTTATGTAAGCATTTAATTATTATGTTCATATCCTGTCTTTCCTCTAGGAACTCAATGCTGTAGGCAGATATGTTTCCTCACTCAATTTTGTCCCCATCTTCCTATGTGCCTGGCAATGTTGGTTGGAGTGAGAGAGGAATTATCCAAAGTCATCAAGTGGTTTTCAGAGGTTGAAGGGAGACCCAAGCCTAGATATCTGCCAATCCAAATATTAACTGCATCACATCTGCTAATATGCCAAAATGTTTGTAAGAACGTTTCTAAATATATTTCTTCTGTATTTTTATGCTCGGTTTCTTCCTCCTCCGTTCTAAAATGAGCATTTTAAAGTTAAAATATTGTATATATCTTTACAGTTGTGATTTTAAAAAAAGACTACAGAAATGAACATCTGAAACATCAAGAGCAATAACAAAACCAAGACTTTATACAATATGCCAGAGAATTTATTGACATGTTCATCATATGGAGCTGTTAGTGTAATTTTCCTATTCTGTTTTCAGTTTCTTCACACTGAAATAACTGATTCTGATATTCTTAATATCTCTGGATGACTGAACTCTATCCCATCAGTTTTCTGATAGCCTGTCATGGAATTAGACCTACACATTCACATTTTAATTCCTTAATAAAAGAAAATAATTAAATGAGACCATAGAAAAATGTGGGGAAATTAGTCTCTTTTAAAAAAAAGTGTATCACTTTTCATTTCAGCCAATAATAAGAGATAAAGCTTTAGAAATAAGAGAGGTGGAAAGAAAGTCAGATTGCAAAGGAAAATGAGAAATGGAAAGAGATTTTGAAATAAGAATGGCGAAGAGACAGGGTGATACAACAATTGAAGAGACAGCATAGGAATGAACAATGGCTTGCAGGAAAAGAATAGAAGAGCCAATATGTGAAGCTGAAAAAAAGCCAAAGCTATACAATTCCACTAAACGACTGACATGACTGTCGCTGCATAACTGTATGAAGATATAAAATGCTATGAATGGATGATGTCATCCTCCTCTGACTCCCAGCCCATTGCAAATGCACTCCTGGATCATATTGTTCAGCTTGATTCAAATCTGCTGCTTTCTGACGTAAGCTGTTTTAACCTCTTCAGAACAGATGATTTTCAGTGCTTTGTTCCATTCTAATAGCAGCTCCATCTCTGATTGGCTGCAGTGCCTGCCACGCCCCTCCCCTCACAGCCCAGGTCAGCCATTTTATTCAGGCTGTGCGCAGCAATGTTCTCTGCTGACTGGAAATTGCAGGGTTTTGTTTTTTTAATTGCCTGTGAAGCCTACATTCCTTGGAATTCAACCCTTTTGTCTTTCAATGGGTACCCTTTTGGGTGCCTATCTCCTTGATTCCCCATCCTTTGCACACAGTATCCAAAGCTTCCCCTCCCTTTACTTTATTTTTTAAAAACATATTTATGCCAAGAGGTTTCCATGAACTAACTATAGAGAAATATAGGAATGAACAATATGCTATTCCCTAGTCTTTTAATTAAATCCTCTTATATGTTGTGTATTCTGTGATAGGAACAACAGAATTAGTCATCCAATTTGCCAAATAATGAATGTTAAAAATCCTATGCAGACTGCAAACTGATTTCCAATTCTTTTAATTAATTTCTGTTTTTGTCATTTGAGAAATTTATATTGGAAAAAACCTGGCTATGCCTCCTTTAAAATCTAAGACAGAAATCTATTCTATCACAAGCTACTGGAGATTCCAAAGTTTAGGAGAACTCAGGGAGGCTGAGAAAGCAAAGAGACTATTTTGAAATATCACTAGTAAACAGCAAATGGATGTTTATCAGAAAAAAGCATATCAGCATTCCTGTTTTGCATTCTAAAGAAAAACTGTGAACAACTTCCAGAAATCTCACCTTAATTTAATAACTCGCAAAGGTAGAATTTTTGGTAACTTATTTTCCAAGATTCTGCATCCTAACCCCTTATTTCTTGATATTAAGCACCAAGACTTATGGGGCAACCCATTGTGCCCATGTGACACCCCTCCTGTGCGAGCTGCACTGGCTCCCAGTGGTCTTCCGGATGCAATTCAAGGTGTTGGTCACCACCTTTAAAGCGCTCCATGGCATAGGACCCAGGTACCTTCAAGACCGACTTCTGCCACCAATAACCTCCCACCGGCCAGTTCGCTCCCACAGAGAGGGTCTCCTCAGGGTGCCATCGGCCAAGTTATGTCGGCTGATGACACCCAGGGGAGGGCCTTTCTCTGTGGGAGCCCCAGCCCTGTGGAATGAATTGCCCCTGGAAATGCGTAAGATCTCCGACCTCAGGGTACTTCGCTGTGCCCTCAAGACCCTGCTGTTCTGCCAGGCTGGGCTATCAATGTAATGATTTTAAATTGGATGTTTTAAATTTTTTCGATTTTAATATTGAGCCAAAATTATTTAATAATTTTAAATAATTTTAATTGTTGTTTGTCTTTGTTCTTTTAATAGGCTGTATACCGCCCTGAGTCCTTCGGGAGAAGGGCAGTATAGAAATAAAATTATTGTTGTTGTTGTTGTTGTTGTTGTTGTTATTATTATTATTATTATTATTATTATTATTATTATTATTAAGACAAAGGGATAAGTTTATCCTTCATCATTCTGAATATGAACCAGAGCTGGGAACAGCAGTACAGCTAGATGATTTTAGACTCTAGATCCAATCCCTTCTTTAGATATCCACAACATATGAATCAGTGGTTGTAATTCCCACAAGAAGTTCTTGTCAGTCCATATTTTGCTTTTTACTGCATAGGGTAAGGCTGCATAGACGCTGAGGAAGACAGTGAAGATAACCAGATCAAGAATTGGCTTCTACAAGAAGACTAGATCTATATTTTATTGAGACAGACTCTAGTAACACAATTTTGCAAGTCTGCCTCTGCCTCCCTCCCTTCCTTCTTATACCCCAGGGAGTCTCAGAGGAGTCAGTCTGAGTCTTTTCCTGCCTCCTTCGGGCTTCACTTGTACTTCTTCTGTACCGACTTCCTAATGGCTTCTGGTTGCTTTCTCCAAGGTCATCTCCATGACTCCCTATGGAAGGGAAGCTATGAGCCACATTGCTCAAAGAAATAAGAGAGCTACATTACTTTGCAAAACACCTTCAAAGAAGATGCTTCGTTTGAAACACTGTTGAAGAGCAGCACTCTTGTGCTCAAAGCTTTGCATAATCTAATCCTTGAATTATACCAATGCAAAGGGAAAGTTTTGTTGAGAATCTCATGAAAATAGCAACATTTTTCTGAGTATTGGGGGATGGGTGGGAAAGAACAAGTAGGAAAAGTGATCAATTTCTTGGTTTCAATCACATTTACTTTTGTTCAGATTTATCTTCATATTGGAGCAGTCGGGGGCTAAATTCTGTTCCTTCAAAACTAGAAAATGCTAAGTTATTTCTTCTTGGAATCTGCTTCTTGATTTTGTACTTGAGATGGAAAAAAAATATGTGCCTCCCATATAGGTATGTATGTATGTATGTATGTATGTATGTATATATATATGTAGGTCTTTGGTTATTCGGGTTTTCTCCCGCGTAAAATTGGAAGTGTCTTGGCGACGTTTCGATGAAGTCTCATTCGTCATCTTCAGGCTGGTGTT
>WNWU01013802.1:3706034-3734840 GCA_012654045.1 Ptyas mucosa
GAGCATGGCTGTGTTCTGATTGGGTGGAGGTGTGCTTTGATTGGTTGGGGGCCTGGCTGTGCTCTGATTGGATGGGGGGTTGGCTGTGCTCTGATTGGATGGGGGTGTGCTCTGTTTGGGTGGGGGCTTGGCTGTGCTCAGGTTAGTCTGAGTTGCAGGGGGATTTGAGCTGGTGAGCTGCATTGCTGTTGTTTGGCTTCGCGTTCGTGGTCGTGCCACATCTTCATGGTGGGTGTCAGTTTGCTTCATGTATGGATTGGAGGGGTTTAAAGTGGCCAATGATGCAGCTGTGGTCTGGCTTCTGGTCTGTGGTCATGCCTCATCATCGGTGTGGGTCTGGGTTTGCTTTTTGCGCGGAAGTGTGGTGGTGATATCCTGTGTGGTTTTTGTGAGTGTGGGTCTGGTGTCATTCTTTGTGTTAGGGACTCGTTTGTCAATGAGGGCGGGTTTCCAAATGGCTGGTAGGCGGGAAGTATCATCTCGTTTATTCATGCTGTGTGGGCGTTTTTCTATCTCGATGGCTTCTCTGATTATTCTGTTGTTAAAGTGTTCAGTTTTGGTGATGGTTCTGGTCTTTTTAAAGTCAATATCATGTCCTGTGGCTTTAAGGTGTTGGACCAGGGAAGAAGTTGGTTCCTCTTTTCTGACTGAGTTCTTGTGTTCTTCAATGCGTGCATTTATTGTTCTGTTGGTTTGTCTGATGTATGTGGTGGGGCAAGTGGTGCATGGGATTTCATATACCCCTTGGTTTTCTAACTCAATTTTGTCTTTGGGGTTTCTTAGGATGGTGGAGATTTTTTGGTTTGTGCAGAATGCTGTCTTGATGTTGTGTTTGTGGAGGATCTTGCTAATTCTGTCTGTGGTGCCTTTTATGTATGGGAGGAGGGCTTTGCCATTTTCTTGTTTTCTGTCCTGGATTTTAGTGGGGGTTTCTTTTTGGATTAAGTTGGTAATCTTATTTCTTTGGAATCCGTTGGATGTTAGTACGTTAGTGAGAGTGTGTAGTTCGGTTTTTAGGTGTTGTTCATCAGCTAAGCGTTTTGTTCTGGAGATGAGTGTCTTGGCTACGGAGTTGATCTGTGCTGGGTGGTGGTGTGAGAGTGTGTTCAGATAGCGGTTTGTGTGAGTTTTCTTCTGGTAGATGGTGTATCCTAGGGAGCCATTGGATTTCTTGTAGACTAAGACATCCAGGAAGGGAAGTTGGTTGTTAGTTTCTGTTTCCATGGTGAACTGTATTTTGGGGTGTAGGCTGTTGAGGTGTATGAGGAACTTATACGGTGTAGGCTATTGAGGTGTATGAGGAATGTCAACTTCCCTTCCTGGATGCCCCCACCCAAACAGAGCACACCCCCATCCAATCAGAGCACAGCCAACCCCTCCACCCAATCAGAACACAGCCATGCTCTCACCCAATCAGCTCCCAACCCCACTGGCAGTTAAAAGGAAGAAACAGCTGTGATCACACATTGCTCCTGGAAGCACGAAGCCGAGAACACCAGCCTGAAGATGACGAATGAGACTTCGTCGAAACGTTGCCAAGACACTTCCAATTTTATGCGGGAGAAAACCCGAATAACCAAAGACCTACATACAAATACCCGCGAAAACCTCAGAATATATATATATATACACACACATACAGTGAAGCTTAGATTTATAGAATTGTAATGCAGCATCTTTCACATACAATTGACCAATAAATTAACTATGCAATCATGTAGATTTGGCCTAAACTTGTAACTACATAACTTGCATAACAACATCATGAAAATAATGTAAATTGTTGCTGTGATGTACTCTCCAGTTTAATGGGCAATTGGAAATAATGGACATTCTGTTATAATTTATTTGTTAAATTATCAATTGAGCGTTTACTACAATCTGAATAATATAATACACAGTGCTTTTGTAGTTACAAGAATTTTCAATCTAGTCCCAAGAGAGAAGTGCCTTCTCTCTTATTCCCATCACTGGAAACACAACAGATATTAGATAAAAGCCCAATAGAACAAACTTGTTCTAAATTTGCTTGATAGGGAGGATTCAGGTCAAGTAAGTTAGCTGACTCATAGGAATGCCTTTGAAATGTATAGATCAGCTGTCTAACAAGACTCACTTTAACTTTCTCCTATTAGCACTTTGTTCTTACCTCCTACTGAGAAATGGGAGACTTAGCTGAGAATGGCTCCTATTTCAGCCTTCTCCTGCTGAGTATTTACTCTTTAAATCATCTGATTCAGCCATTTTGTATTTAATTAGAATAATACTCTGCCTTGATAAAATATCTTTCATCTGGTGATCAGAGGACTTGCTACAGACATGTATTAAATCACTGGCATCTCTATAAGGATAAGAATATCACTTAGAAGACAAAAGGAAATTGCATTATTTATCTGAAAGAGAGAAAAGGCAGTGAGAGACAAGTGCTGAAGGTGAATTCTTCATTTAGAATAATGCAGATGTTCAGGCTTTGGACCCAGATGATAACCTGGGTTCATAAGATTCATATAATTTCTCTGGCCAATTGCATGTGACTTGGTCTCAAGTTGAAAGTGAAATTCATCCCAAAATATAAAAACACAACTGTACAACTTTGTTTCTCCAAACCATTTTGCATGCTACATACAGAGGCTAATACTGGTTGATCCAAATGGAGGTAACTTTTGATAGCACTGTTAATTTATGAACCTACCTCCCACCCCTAAAAGCATATATTTCCCTTTTAAACATGTGAACATTTGTTTTAGTGCTCATTGCACTATTTATATATTTTACTTAATATCCAAGCTGTTCTGCAACACTTCCCAATTTATTTATTTCATAATGTCATGACTAGAGTTGGCAGGAAATATGTATGCATTGCGGACTGTACTTTTCTAGATTGTTGTTGTTGTTTTATTTCAAAGCATGGAAGCAATGGTTTATACTTCAGAAACTTACATTTTCCATGACTTTTTCATTCAAGTGTAAGGGAAGTGTTTTAAGATAGGTTTGGTTTGCTTCAAGTAAAGAGAAACAATGACAGACCATCCCAGAAATAATAACCAAATAAATCCTAACTTCTTAGAGTGCCCCAATGCTAGTTTAGGGAAGCAAAGTTGGTTCAGAGTCTGAGGAAATTATTCTGCCCAAAGAGATGCTCTGATCTGAAGTTCTGATTAATTACTCTGTGGGGATGCCATATTCCAGGCAATGAAGACATAATATTCTACAAGTTTCTTGGCGATCAGTTGGGAAGTCTTGAAAGGAACAGAACACCACCAATCTCTAGTGATGACCTTGCTAGAGTATTAAAAATAGGCTGGGTTCTCAATATAACCAATATCTACCCTTGAATCGTTCCTTTTCACAGCCTTTTATGAGACATGAAAGGCAAGATTCTTACATTGTATCTAGTTGGAATTATAGCAAGATCACAGGTGGAGGCAGGTGCAGGTATTTTTGACAATGAGACTTTTTTTCCACTAATAAGTCTTTCTCAAGTTTTACGGCAGTGAAAGGAAGAGCAAATAGGGCTCACTTTACTCAGCAATGACAGTCCAGTCCAGAATGGTCCCAGCTTCTATTATATACAGCACTTCTGCTGCTATAATCAGCCAGCATGAAACTACATAGAACAGGGAATGTATCAAACAAAACATATCAACAATAATCCAAAACTATTGGTCAAAAGTACAAGGACAAAATGAGATATTTTTTTTGAAAATGACAAAAGAGTGTGATAATATCACAATGCAAATTCTGACCCTGACATACTGGTGCGCAACATTGTAAGACAAAAGAAGCAGTTTTTGCATCATCATCTTCACTATCTCTCCGTCTCCCTGGATGCCCAATGAAAGCGAATAAATATTATCCAAAGATAAATACACAGTAGGAAGTGAAGCCTTATAGATTCATATTCCATATATCTTATCAAAGACAGTGCAGGAAAAGGGAATCTTTTGGATTTGGGGATGAATTCTATACTGCAGTCTGGGAAATTTTATTACGGGAAGCTGTGCTAAGCAGATGAAATTGGGCTTTTTCTTTCCTCAAATTCCTCTCTTACAGTCTATGTATATTGATTGAAATGATTTATGATAGGAATTTCTATTGTACCTTTACTTGTGGAATAAATAAATAGATCCCAGTAAAAATGAGAGTCCTGATGCATATCAGTTCTGGTGCAGCAAAGGAATTGGTTTAGCAGGAATGTTTTTGATATCCTTTCAACTCTGTCTCGCCTTCTACACAAGGTCCTCTCAAATGACAATTGCTTCCCCATAACCACAAAAAAGGAACAGAGGGTGATACACAGATCAATTTTCTATATTTCTATTTGTTAATTTATAACCGTGTTGCCAACTGATAAAAAAGTATAAATAAAAATGCAATAATCTCCTAATAGTGTAGGAAACAATGACTAGGAGACCTGTTTAGCTGCTGTTCCAACAATCAATGGACAAGAGCTACTCTCTTCCCTTATAGCTCTTCATCTTTAAGCTAAACATGAGTAGATAGTCCTACAAACAGAGGAATGCACTCTGAAAAAGAAGACTGTCTTCTGATACTGTTTTAAATAGAGGACTATGCGGTGTAAAGGGAGATCTGTAATGTTGAATTACTCCACAAGTGAACTAGGCCAGTAATGTAAACTTCAGGGGGAAATGGCTCTTTAGTGTCTTCAAGCATATCAAGTATGGAAAAGAAATTTGCAGGGGATTCATATATTCATTCTAGTGTGATCTGGAAAGCATAAGAATTTTCCTAGGAGGGAGAATAAATATGACTGACTTTTAGTCTGAGGAATACCATTGGGTTGTGGTGCAAACCCTGATATAATGCTATGGATATTGACTCAAAAATGAGATCCACTGAGTACAATAAAAACTAAAATGAAAGGAAAGTCAACTTTAGGTCAAGTTCAACTCTTGACAAATCTGGACTATTTTCTTAGCATGATATGGAAGCGGGGTTGCCATTGCTTTCTTCTGTAATGTTTTCAATTTCCCAATCTAGCTTCTAATCTTAAATTTCTTAGTACTCTCCTAAAGCTGACTCTACTTAGATTGTACTTACTTTGTGGATAGCTAAGATTGGCGAGGTACTGCCATCTGCTGAATTTAACTGGATGATTATACCTCCAATTAAAAGAGAGAAGGTATGTATTAAAGATACCAGAAAAGAGAACCCTGGTACTCTGGGAATTACACGTTTACTTGATCTAGAAGAATGCTGTAAGTGGAAGTCCCCATATCTTAAAGTTGGTGAGGTTGAGAAAAACTGCACTATAGCATACCCTAAAGCAGTGATGGTTAAGCTTTTTGTTGCCGCGTGCCGAAAGCGCGCGCAATAGCACACAAGAGAGAGCACTCATAATGCATTGCGCATGCGACCCCCCATGCTTCCCCCATGCATGTGCGTGCGACCCCCCTGAGCCCCATTTTGTGCCTGGAAAGCCTCCTGCACCAACATGGAATCCAAAATGGGGTGCAGGAGGGCCATGCATGCCCCCCGTGCCCCATTTTGGGCCTGGAAGGCATCCTGCACCAACATAGAAGCCAAAATGGCATGGGGGTGCTGTGCGAGGCCCCAAAATGCAATATGAGTGCCGCCATGCACGCGCCCCCCCCCATGCATGCATGTGTGTCCCCCACATACACCCTGCTCCCCACATATGTGTGGCAGAGACCCAAAGACCAGCTGGCTGGTTGGAGGCACGCATGCATGCGTGGTGGAGCTGGACTGGGGTGACAGTTGGCATGCCCACAGAGCGGGCTCTGTGTGCCACCTGTGGCATGCATGCATAGGTTCGCCATCACGGCCCTAGAGATTGAGAAAGGTTAGTAAAATAATATTATAACCTGGCTAATATTGGATTAAGACAGACTAGCATAAAAACTCAGTGGAAAGACATTGTGGGTATATAGATTGCCCCTTTCCCCATTATTAAAGTAATTTGACAACATCAAGGCATTCAACTAGCATTGTCAGAAGGCTCCAGAACTGCAGTATCTTAACCTAGCCATGTATAGGAAGCTTTGATTTATGCTGGCTATATAGATGGTAGTGAATCTGTAACCTTTATAACTCTAGTAATTGACTTATTCATGAATGTAGAAGTAATCAAATGAAATGTTTTTTTAAAAAAGAAAAGTTACCTTGTTATTTTCAGCAGAGTAAAAATGTGGTGTGTCAGACTATTGCAATTAAAATGGAAAGTCAGCAAGGAAAGAAATGATATTATGAAGGGGGAAAGGACATAATGACTTGGAGTTTCTCTTAATAAGACTACAGAACTGCCTTCCTTTGCCAACAACCATCTGTATTAAAATATCCATCAAAATTCTTAATCTTTCTTTTCAGGTTGGAAAGTGGTCTGTTCAGCTGAAAATATGTTATCAATGGCTTTAAAGGACTATATTTTGGAAGAGCAGAAATTACTGTAATTCTCAGAGATGAATGGAACAGTCTAGCATGCATGCAGACATATTCATGCAAGTAACCTTAAGCTTTTCCTCTTCTATATTAAAACTAGGCATGGGCCAAAATTTTGTAAACTTATTTTCTTCAGTATTCCAAATGTGCTATGTACCGGTACATTTGGAATACTGAAGCACTCAGCTCCCAAATATATTATGGAACGGGGGGAAAACCCTCTTACTTTCTTTCAAATCTTGGTGAGGAATGGAATTATACTTGTTTTATTCAACAGAATTCATTTTTAAATTCCCTTATTAACTTTTGGGGATGGGGTATAATATAAATAGGCTGTTAAGCTCCTGGGCAAAGAAATGTTAGCTATGTCCTTGAAGGCTTATGCAAAATATTTATTTTTGTACCAAGTGTTCTGTTGCCACCATTTTAGAGCTATAATCTTCATGTAAGCAGTTTGTTCAGAGAAGTGATATGCTGTGAAAAGGCACGATTGTATACTACATCCTAAATTCTAATGTGGTAAAACCACAGTCTTTCCCTCCCTCCCTCCCTCCTTCTTTTTCTCTTTCTCTTAGTTACAATTTGGGAAACAAAATGCAATCAAATGCTTTATTTGCTAAGAGACAAGTCCCATTAATTTCAATAGCATTTTACTTTTTTGGGGGGGGGAAAGGGCAAATTTTATTCAGATATATTCCCATACAAGTACATAACTGCATAAACCTGTGCATGTCTGCAATCACAGAGTTCATAAGCCTTTTTCTTTGGAAATAGGATGAAGCCCTATTGTCTCAGCAATGACATTTTCTCTAAGTACAGTGTGATTTTTAAATTTGTCACCCAATAAGCCTAGCAGATGCCTTTTTGAGTGACAGCTGAAAAGAGATGCTAAAGAAATTGAACTTTCCTTGCCCCCGGCTCACTCTGTCCCTTTTTGTGTTCAACAGTTCCCTGTATTTTGATCTAAAATTTCACACTATTTTTTCTTCATATATTATTTGCTTGGCAGTCAGTGTTGCTGCCTCTTCCATTAATCTGTTCTATCTTCCATTCTTGGCTATCTAAGATGACAGGGGTCTTAAGGATTTCACAATGCAAACATCAATCTATATTCCAAGAATTAGCCTGAAATTGATCCAAAGAGATGAAATCACCATTAGACAGATATTGATCTGGCTTATGAATTCACCAAATGTTGTGAACAAAGATATAGATTTTTATTGTCGGATTATGCAAACAGAAGATCATTACTAAGAAACTGGCTCTGATGTTCTTTGACTCTGAAGAGTCAGAAGGAGTAAAATGTTCATATCACAAAATAAGACAGCAGTTCTTGGTGATCTATGGAAATGAATAGGCATAAGCAAAAGCTTGTAACACTTATCTGATTTATTTTTTTACTTCTCTGTACAAAGTCTCTAGCATGTATATTTCCATCAACTTCAAGGTACTCATTCCCCCGTTCATGTCAGAAGCACCTTTTAATGTGCTTTCGAGTTGAAAGGATTAGCTGGTGACATCATTGTTGCCCAGGGGATGCCTCATTGGGGGCTCCTTTCATGTCCTGTTAAGGAGCTGGAGCAAATGACTGGAGGTCACCCACCACGCAGCAGCACTTGGGTCTCAAACGTTGGCTTGCTAACCTTCAACCCAATGTCGTAACCACATGAGCCACTGTGACCCAAGCTACCCACTGATTTCTTGACTTTCACTCTTTGATTCATCTGATTTTTTTTAAAATTAAAGAACCAAAATTGAAGGCATAGAATGTGGGTGCAAATGCCTTTTGAATTTTTTCTTCAATTTGAAGCAGAAAAATAGGGTGGACGTTTTTTCTCAATATTTCTTTAATGACAGGATTTTCCTTTTCTGGAACAACACCTCCTCTATTGTAGGACCTGATTGGAAGGAATTCTCCTTACAGTTCATTGAACCATTTTAAGCCAGGGAAGATGTGGACCACTAGAGAGATGACTAAGCAAGGAAAGAGAGATCTTTCATACACAACTTTTGGTTGCTTTTAGAAAGTGCAGATGCACCACACTCCACCTATGAGCCTTTCTCCAAATTAAATAGCATACTGTAAAGCAAGGGGGGCACTGTGGCTCAGCAGTTAAAATATTGGGCTTTGGGCTGTAAAGCTGACAGCCCAGGTTTGAGACCCAAGTGTGGTGCAACAGGGTGAGCTTCCATTCGTGCCCCAGCCCCATCCAACCTAGCAGCTCAAAAGGTAAATATATATCACTTTGATGGGAAGGTAACAGTGCTCTGCAACATCATGCTGGCCACATGACCATGGAAACATCTTTGGACAGCGCTGGCTCAATGGTCTTAAAGTGGAGATGAGCACCAGCCAATATAGTTGGCAACAACTAGTGGAGTAAAATCCATACGGACTCCTTTACCTTTTTATGGTAAAGCAAAGCACCAGCTTTAAATGAAATCTGTTTCCAACTGTCCCTCTGGACGCCCTAGAAAAACAAAAGACCCTTTTGGACAAAATATTATAGAAAGAAGATTCTATTTCCTCTGGAGCAAATATAAGTATGATTACAAAATTATCTCTTACTCTATGCTTACAAAAAAAGTTCATTTTTTATACTATCCATTTTTCCTAATCATCAAACCACAAGTCATACATGCATTTTTTAATTTTTCATGCAGAAAGGCCATAAGGCGTTTCCAGTCAACAATAAATATAGATATTGTCTTTTCTCTGATGAAGGAAGTTAATATAGTCATCTCTGCAACCTTCATTATGTTCACTAACCCTTCCTTCATTGTGGGTAATGTCAAACTTTTCCATTTTTTAATACAAAAATGTTTGGCTTCTTTACAGGTCTGCCTTTTTATGTTTTTCACATTTCCAGCAAAGATTTGAAGCACATTTATATTTTCTAGATGATTTCTCTGGTGACAAATACCAATGATTATTTTGCAAAAAGTCTCTTAAGACCAGAACATAATGTATCAACCAAATTTTTTTCCATGTTCCATTTGGATATTATAACCAACATTCACACATACTTTCATATCTTCTTCTTCTCATATTTCAACAAAAGTTTATACATTTTGGTGATAACATGCTCATAATTAGTACATAATTCTGTTACATTCCTTGAAATTCAGAGCAGGTGGCAAAATTGAATGAAGCTCTGAAATCCATTAATGCTGCACCTGATAAAGAAAGGCTGCCATTATTTCCCAGGTGAACCTTTCCTTTCCTTTCAACAGCACAATTCAAGTCCTTGATGAGAGAAAATAGCTCCCTATACAGCCCACTTGAACCTTTTCAGCTTTGATAGAGGACAATATTGAGACAATGCAAAAGAGAGACTTCCAGGCAATAATAAACCTAACAATATTCTAGAAATCCATTCAGTCCCCAATCTCCCCACCCTGAATAGACTTTCTTTTTCTTGACTCCTTTCCTAGGTAGTTCAAGAAATTAGAAATTTGTTAGTTAAGGCCACATGAATTTTGTCCATTTATTGCCCTTTTCACCCTGTGTTTCATTGCTTTCTCACTTGCTTCTTTGCTACATTTTTAAAATTCTAATGATTATTTTCATGATTCCTATGGTATGTTTTCTGTTTGTGACCACCTTTAGAAGACCAAATGTTGCCCTTATCAAGGTAATTTGGAAATTGCTCCCAGGTAGATGGCAGTTTCAGTAGTTGAACAGATAAAATATTTTTACTTCACTTGGTTTCCCATGGTATATGACTGAACATATTTTACCCCGTTTGATGTAACAGTTTTAATTTCATAACATGCCATTTTAAATAGTGACATTTTGGATTTTCAATCAGTTCAGTTACAAGAGAGAAAAGAAGTTCTCATGTACAGTATATTATCTGTAATTTCCCATCTTGAAAAAAAAAATACAATCCATTCTATAGTCAAAGTGGTGAAGTAATTCCACAGTTAAAATTTAGGAGGGCTTTTCAAGGAACAAACTTAATCTGCTCATCAACAGAACGAAGAGGCAGTTTGTGGTCCAACAGACATGTGGAAATCATGAGGCTTAGAAAACTAATTGGGCTGTCATGGGAATTAAGCATATACTGTATAACCATGCTTAAAACAGGGTTGGCACCTTGTACGCTGCATCTCATGTTCAGCATGACAGAAATGCATTTTGAATTAGACGGCTTTAGTTAATTTGCTTCTTTCATTGCCACGTAATTATCACCATTTATATAAATATACATTAAAATTGAGCTGGAATCAGAACAGAAAAGAAGAGGGAGTCAAACTATTCTCCAAAGCACCTGAGGGCAGGACAAGAAGCAATGCGTGGACACTAATCAAGGAGAGAAGCAACTTAGAACTAAGGAGAAATTTCCTGACAGAACAATTAATCAGTGGAACTACTTGCCTGCAGAAGTTGTGAATGCTCCAACATTGGAAATTTTTAAGAAGCTGTTGGATAACCATTTGTCTGAAGTAGTGTAGGGTTTCCTGCCTGGGCAGGGGGTTGGACTAGAAGACCTCCCAGGTCCCTTCCAACTCTGTTGTTCTGTTCTGTTCTGTTCTGTTCTGTTCTGTTCTGTTCTGTTCTGTTCTGTTCTGTTCTGTTCTGTTCTGTTCTGTTCTGTCTGATGAATGGGTCATATTCTGAGGAAAGTGAAGATATCTCTCCATTACCTGTTATAGAAGGGACCACTGTAGTAAAGAATTGAAGAATTTCATGTTTATGTCACCTATATTACACATGATCACATTTTGTGCTGTATTTTTCCAATCAGGACAACTTTCCACTGGAGAGAATAGGGAGAGATCCTGGAACATTTCATCTGGTCAGTCCTTTCAAGCAACCCTAATGAATTTTTAAAGCAATATATAAATAAGTCCAAACAGGTGTAATTTTTTGACCCCAAATTTCTTCTCTACTTTGAATAATGTGATTGAGTTTATTGATAGAACCTTCTTCGCCTATAGGATGGACAAGGATTCAAGGGGTAAGTGCAGAGCAGAAGTGTGCAACACATGGTGGAAACATTAGAATTTGAAACACTTTGTTCTATTACATCCCAACACATAATAGTCAGAATGGGTTGATTCAGAAAGGAATTGCACATCTCTAGGGCAGAGTTCATGCTCTCAGCTCCATTCCATGCATGAAGGTTGGTTGGTTTGAACACAGTGTATGTATTTGGCATCATTCTGCTGCTCTCAGATTTTCTATAAATGGGTCTCACAAGGTTAACATCTGCTCACTTTTGTTCTAACGATGTGTTCTTCAAGCAGTGCCCAGAGGGAAGGCAGAGACAGTGTCACAATGTCACACACGTGTTCAAAAGACAGGCAGCTGAAACATAGGGCCCTCCCACTACTTTCATCATTCTGACAGAAACTGAGAAAACTTCAGATGGGCTGTTCTGTCCCCGTCTCCCACACACACACACAAACACCCACCCCAAAGGGTTAAATAATTGTTCCAAAACAGTCAAAGGTTCGTTATCAAAACTTGGCAGCAACGCAGCAGCTGCCTGCCAAGAGCTTTTACTTCAAGAAGGAGGGGTTGTTCCTCCACCAGATAACACAGAAATACAGACAGTTTGAAGTAGTCCAGTAACAGAAATCCACAACAGATGAGGCTTTGTTCGTCCAAAAGTGCAAGTGACTCACCAGAGTTTTTGCTTTGTCCGTCACAGAGCTGGAATGGCCATCACTCTCCCTTATATAGCCTGTGGGGTGTGGTCCAGTGACTCAGCTCAATCTCTGGCACGCCTCCTCATCTGCTGTGACCGTTTAGCACGCCGACGCTGGCGTGGATCCAGCCACAACTTGTCTCCCTCATCACTCTCCGACAGATCGGAGACATCTGGCTCCTGGCCAATCCCTTCGTCGTCCTTTGGCCGACACCTGAGGAATTGCCAGAGAGGAGGGGTCGGGAGAGGGAGGCCTGGCCGGCTCCTCTCCTTCATGTTCAGAGCCTTCTTCCTCCGATATGATGGGCTCGGGGGTTGGAGCCACAACATGGGCTTTTCTGCCCTGGCCTCCTACTTCAGAATTTCTTGTCATGTGCAATTCATCAACTCCATTATTGCTTACCTCTGAGAAAGAGTTAAAAATTGTTGTTTAACTCTACATTACCCCCTTTTTTTGCTTCATCATAATTTCAGTATTAAAAATTTCTATGGAGCACTTTTCATGTGAAAGGTTACTCATATCACTGTGCATGGATGTGTGAACAAAACTAGACACATCTGCCTTGAAAAGACTAAATTTTCCATTGCCAGAAAATATGGGAGACCAGGCAATTGCTAACTGCAAAATAAACCAGCCACTTATCATTTCAGGGTTTCTTAAACAGGTGAAGAGCCCCACTAGGATTTCATTTGAAAACTTTTTAAAATCCACCCCACGTTTTCCTTTGCACACAGATACTTCAGCATTGTTCAGCCAAGCATCAATGCAACCCTGGCTTGTAAAGCCTGGTTTATTTTTGGTGCTTTTAAATATTCCATTTTCAACCAAGCCTTGAAATATGGAAACTGCAAACTCAAATCTCAGAAGGAGGAAACACCTTTAACTTCAAAAGCCTACATCCCATAATTTCTGGCTCTCTTGTATACAGCATTTGTGTGTCCTCCAGATGCCAAATGTCTCTGCTTCTAGTCATGTAATAAGTTGTCCTATAGATGCTAGAGCAGGATAAAGGAGGCTTTAAAGGAGGAGAGGGAAGAGTAGAAGCCTTCGGCCACTAAATAGATAATAGTTGCCAGGGTCACAATAATATTAAAGGAAGAGCGGTCACTATTGTCTAGGACTCTGCAATACTTTCACTGCAAAAGAGACCTGAACATTTAAAGATTCCAGAACTTATTACATCATTCTGAATTTAATGTGACAATAAGGAAATTATGAAATGCATTACTAGATTTAATCTTAATTAAATCTGAAAGTAAGTGAAATAAATTAAATGTCCTGGTTTCCATCCTTTTCATTTTGAACCAAACTAAGGCTCCCTCCGTGATCTGAAAAATGAAGTCTAGTTGCATTTAGAATCTAAAGAGAAATTCAAATAAGCAGAAGGAAGCATCTTTACTCAGTAAATATACTGGAGAAAGTAAGATATTCCTATTTTGTTTTGCTCTTGGGTTTTCTAATTTTTCTATACCTTTTCTCCAGCAGGCAGTACAATAGCAATAGCAAAAACATGTTCTATCACCCAGCAATTTCTTTAACAGACGGTTGAAAGGAAATCAGGACTGATGCATACATCCCTAGGAGTAATGCTCATTAATGTCATCTGATAGCCACTTGTTACTATCTACTCTCCTGCTTGCTAGACAAAAGATACAGAGAAATGGAATAACCCAAGAACAAAACCAAGAAGGAATAGCTTACTTTCTCTGCTACATTGACTGAGTAAGGATGCTTCCTTCCAGACATCTGTTTACATTCTAATTTACCTGCACTGTTCCATACCTGGGCATTTTGCCATAGCCACTCCATTATCTAAACTGGCATGTCTTTTTCTTGCTAATGGCCCCAGGAATAAGAAGAGCATATTGTAAACATGCTTGCTGTGTCATTGGAATTGTTGCCCAACATTGCTGGGCTATCAAATAAGAAATTAAAAGGATTTCATCACAGATCTTGATAAAGAAAGAAAATATGAGTTGTTTACTATCATCAGATTCATAGTAGAGATGAATGTTAAATACTGTACATGTGGATGTGAGGAAGTAAGAGAAAGAGAAAGGTGAATATTAACAAATTAAAATATTATAGCACAATAATTATGATATAAGATAAAAATATAAGATAAAAATAAGAATGGCTGAGCGCAAAAGAATTGAGGCCTTTGAACTATGGTGCTGGAGAAGACTCCTGCGAGTCCCTTGGACTGCAAGGCAAACAAACAACTCCTAGAGGAGATCAACCCTGACTGCTCCTTAGAAGGTCAGATCCTGAAGATGAAACTGTACTTTGGCCACTTAATGAGAAGGAAGGACTCACTGGAGAAGAGCCTAATGCTGGGAAAGATTGAGGGCAAAAGAAGGGGACAACAGAGAATGTGGTGGCTGGATGGAGTCACTTAAGCAGTCAGCATGAGATTAAATGGACTCCGGGGGATGGTAGAGGACAGGAAGGCCTGGAGGAACATTGTCCATGGGGTCACGATGGGTCAGACATGATTTCACAACTAACAACAACAATAAAGATAAAAATAAAACTTACAAAGACAAAGATCAATTTTATACTAATGTACAACTAGCTCAGGCTTTTATTTTTCAATCAAAGAACATATTGCCCAGTCATTTCATCTTTACAAGCTAAAAACAATTTAAAATTTAACAAAGAAAACAGCTCTTGATAACACTCTTTTACATCTCAAGTGTTGTTTGCTTTCCAGTCATGTACGATGATTCCCCTTAGTTAATCATTAGGTTTTATAGAGTTTTTACAAAATAATCACATTCCATAATTTTGAATTGCAATACATGCATCTTAAGTGTCTACATTTTCTCCCAAAGTTGTGTTAAACTATGTAATTATTTGAAAACAAAAAGAAGGCTTAAAGGATCATAGCCACATCATCCGAGTCAAGAAGCTCTTGTATTGATTATAAAATAGTACCAAAAAAACCCACCTTTAAAAAAATCTTTGGGGAAATCAGTTGACATAAAAGTTCTTCTGATGAATTAATTTCATCACCAAGTCATCAGAACCATACAGTATTTGACATTTCTTCAAATTTGGACCTATTGATTTTCCAGGACTGGAAATTCCAATTCCTTATTCTACAAATCATACATATTACCAGTATTAATCTTCATTATAGTCCTTAGTTTCTTACAGACCTGAACTGATGCTTCAAATACAGCATGTGTTAAACATTCCAAGTATTTCTAGTACCTTTGAAGCTGCAATGCATCCTCTTCATAATGTTCCAACTGTACATATTTTAATTGTCTATGCTGCCCAACAAATGGTTCAAATAAATTGTCTGCAAAAACTGTGCTAATCCCTTCTACAGTCCTGAACTTCCAGTAAAATATTTTTTCCTGATTATCAAACTAGAACTACTAGGTCAGTTTCTCACATGAATCTAGGTCAACATTTTAATTATTAAATTATTAAAAATCTATTAATGCCCAACCCAAATGTGTCTAGCAGTTTTCAAAGCTGGAAAAGTGAGATTTTACTTATTGTAAACTGACCCAAGAATTTGCCAAGATTTTAAAGGAGTGAAATGACCCTTAGCTGGAATGTTGTTGTGGCTAATGATTCTTCTTCCACAGGGCAGAAAATATTGTAATCTATAGAGGAGATAGATAAGGACTGCAGTTACAAGTAACTGAAAGGTAACTTTTCCTTTAATTTACAGCACCATTGGCTCTTTGAAGAGCAAAGATTTTCCTTGAAGGATTCTGGAATGGCCATACAGTATGAACACATACGTAAAGTACATTGAGGTTTTTAACAGTTATAGATTTTTTAAAAAACTTAAAACTCTATCCATTCCAGAACCAATCTGACAAACATTTTATGCATAAAAGATACAACTACTAGTCCAGAAATTAAAATCCCAGAAAAGCAGAAAGAGTAAACTTTCTTTATCCCTATCCAGAAATCATGCTTTACTGCTGCTTTCTATTGTTATCAAATGATAGCCTGTATGTAGGCATGAAATAATTTTCTTACTCAACTACAGCATCTATGATGCTGAATGCTTGCATGAAAACAAACAGATAAAGCAGCAAGCAATAAATAAGACCAACAACAAATGAAATAATAAATTTCCTAGTGGAAATTTGAACAGGGACATGTATATCATATATATTTATATATACAGAATGTTGTGTATTCTGTATATATAAATATATGTGATATACATGTTGTGTATTATCTAAATATGTTTTCATGTTTCTGTCACAAACTGATGGCATTCTTTAATATTGTGCTGAAATCTGTTTTCCTATTTCCTGGATGCTTTGATCTCAAAGTTTGTACACCTCTTCTTTAGTTTATTATTTTTTAGATATCTATTTTTTTAGATGATGCATCACAGCATATTTAACAGCATTTCTACCACTTTGTAATAATCTACATCCTGTTCATGCTTCCCAGTTTGAAAAAGCCAGCATTGGGTCTTCATCTTTTCCTCTGATTAATTTATAACTACCCTGTGATTAATCCAGGTTCCTGCCCATAAAAAGCATGGGTTTTTTTTTTTTTCCTTAAGGAGGATTGATGGACACTAAAGCTTCCAAAATATGCATAGTGATTCCCAGGTCTCATTACAAAGCATCAATCTTGCTATGCCTAAAACTCAAATATCCCCCTTAGTTCATCAATATAAATATTACTACTTTGAAATTCTGGCTTCTAAAATGAAATTTTAAAAGCAGACAATTATCAAAAGGCCAAGTACTGAAAGAAATTAAAAAGTTCTGGATTTTGGAATGATGACACACTAGACATTATAAACTAACTAAAAAATCAAATGAGTGATCCAAATATAACCACTGTCTATCTTGGTGATGAAAGGAAGAATGATGCTTTCCAGATGTTAGTGTTCGCTTATATGATTCAATAACAAAATTGTTGAACATGTCATGAGTGGAGTACATACACTTAGTTATTTTAAGATCATTGATTGCAGAAGAATTGAACAACCATCTCAGAAAACACCTGCCAACATTACTGGCTTTCATGGACCAACTTGATTCCTTCTCTTTATCAAACTCAAAAGAGCAAAAACATGTTTCAAGAAATATAATTATCTAATCTGAAGAAAGTTCTGTGATATCCTTTGTGATCTCTGAACTTGATTGTTTTCTTGTAGATGTTTCATTACCGGACTAAGTTACATCTTCAATGCTAGGAGGGGATAGGGTTTGTTCTCTGTTTATGTACAATAGGATTCACTGTCAGTATTGGTGAAGGTGTTGTTTTCTCCTTGGTAGTTCCTTCATTAGGCTGTATTTGCTGCTTGATTATTTGTCTGGTGTTCCTCCTGGTGTTAATCCCTGTTTATCTGAGTATTGATTGCTGGCAAAGATTGTTTCATTTGCCTTTTAGCTTTTTTTATTCTCTCTTTTGAATGGTTTGTAAATGTTGTTTATCTCTATGTGTTTGTTGATGGCTGATTGAGTGCCAACCTTCCAGGAATTCCCTAACATTTTTTGATCTGGCTTGGTCTAGGATGCTCAGTATCCCAGCTGAAACTATAGTTGAATCTGTCCATTTATGTCCATGTATTGTGAAGTAAAGGAGCTTTCATTGTGTTTATGGATGCACTATGCTAGTCTTTTGCCTGCCTGTCCCTGTTACAATTTTTACACTGTAAGTTGTAGATGGTTCCTGTTTTTTCTTTTGTGGGGCTATTGGGTCTTTTGGTTTACTTAAGTTGTTTTGGAGGGCTTTAGTTGGTTTGTGCGTCATATGGTAGTAACTATTATTACCACATGGTATACAACAAGTTGGTTGTTTCTGAGTTGTTTTTGATGTATGGCAGAGTGAGTTGAATTGTCAGACACTTTTGAGAAAGTTGTGTGGATTCCATTTTGTTGGAAAATATTGTATAGGTGGTTTGCTTTCTTTTTCTGGTATTCTAAATTGCTGCAGTGAGAACATATGAATAATGTTATTATGTAACTCCTCTTGTGGGAAGTTAGGTTGCTACTTTGGTAGTGGAACACTTGGTTAGTATGGGTGGTTTTTCAACAGATTCGTGTTTCTAATTTGCCACCAATTCCTCTGTTGATGAGGATATCCAGGAAGGAGCGTGGTTTGTTGGTTTCTTCTTGTCTTGTGAATGTTATTCCTTTGAAGGTGTTGTTGATTACTTCATGCATGTACCTAGTTGTTCCTTTTTTATTATGACAAAGGTATCATCTACATATAGAATCCATACCATCTGTTTGTATGGGTGGGAGAGCTATATTTTCTAGATGATGTGTTACAGTTCCTGCTATGAGTCCTGAGTGTGTTGATATCAAACTGTCTTGCTTCTATCCATAGGCATCTGATATACAATATGTATATCATACATATTGCATACATATACAATATGAAAGTACCAGAACCTGTGCTGTGAAACCACAGTGCGTATCTTGGCCTTTCATACTTTCAAACTGATGTTGGATGCAAGTACATAAATCACAGGGGTGGCATTCTTATATCACAATGCACATTTTGTCACTTGCCCCACTTGGTCCCTCTACAGATACCTCTCATGCTTGCATTTGCTTGCATTCATCTGCAAGAAGAGCCTGTAACTATGTTCTTTACTGTCTCTGAAAGTAAAGACATGTGCATGTTGACAGTCAGAAGTAGATGTTCATTAACTTGCTTTCCTGTTCTATGACTATTAGCTTCTGTTTTCATTCATTCTTTGAAACTTCTAGTGATTATTTTTAGGTATGAATATCATATTCCAATTTTGCTCCCTGTTGCAAGTATCAATAGAGATATTGAGTGTTTCTTAACTGCAGTGTCTCTTAAGAGCCGTGGTGGAACAGTGGTTTGAATGCAGTACTGCAGGCTACTTCTGCTGATCACTGGCTGCCAACAGTTTGGCAGTTCAAGTCTCACTGGCTCAAGGTTGACTCATCCTTCCATCCTTCCGAGGTCAGTAAAATGAGGACCCAGATTGTTGGGGGCAATAGGCTAACTCTGTAAACTGCAGAGAGAGCTGTAAAGCATTGTGAAGTGGTATATAAGTCTAAGTACTATTGCTATTCCTGGGAAAGAAAGTAGGAGCAAACAAGGGTTTCCCAGATTATCACATAGTTCAGAGGAGAGAAAGAGGTGCTTCGAACATTATTATTCAAACATGTCACATGTGAAACTGTACAAACTGGGGGGTGGGGTGGGGAGGGGTTAGCCTGTTTATGGAAAGAAATGAGATTCAATGTGAAAAGAATGAATTAGTAAATCAAAATAGCTTAGAGACACAACTCTTGGAAATCAGTTTGTCTAGAAATTATCCCAAGCTTATTAAGGTCAGACTGACTAGGTTGTATTCCATTACCTGATCCACATACTCCAAATTAATTCCCAGCTGAATTTTTATCTTTGCCTAGTGACTTCAGGTCAAACAGAATAAAGAAAATAAAAATAAAACAATCTGGCTAGAAATTATTTTAAGCTTTCCAGTTAGGCTAGAATTAGGAACGGTTCTGTTAAATGCCTACTGGACTGACTTTGATTACACTCATTCAGCATATCCTCCAAGGTCTCCCAAGGTAGAACACTCTCATCCTTCCTTTCCCAATTCTGTTTTTGCATTGTACTCCCTCCTCTTCTTGCTTAATTTAAAATAAAGAGAAAGCTAATAAAAATTCATCTTATACTGCACACAACCCTAAGTTTACAGGAGCAAAGGACATCATTAGAGGATGACACATAAATTCAAAACATGCCTCAAATGTTGTCAAAATTTGATGGTCAAATTACTTGTGATTAATTAGACTGGCTTTGCAAGTGCTCCCTATTTATTTAATTTTTTTTGTCCATCCAGGAAAATATCTGAGGTTTATTTCTATTCCAAAAAAACCTTGAGGATGTCTTCTTCTGCTAATTATGTATTGTTTGTCAAAGCAAGAATATTATTCACTAATCACCACGATAAAGGTTGGGCACCTACCTACATATCAGTACTTGAAGCTGGATATCCTGATAATTAGGACAACCCTTTCAGCAGAAATTGGGATAAACAATTAAAATGACCTCATTCTGAATACTTCATGTTAAAAACGTAAAATAAAAGTGTACAAGCAGGAGACAGGTTAGAAGGGTAGATCAATTCAGTAAAGAATGAATGAATGAATGAATGATCCAACCAACCAACAAATAAATAATTAAATTGTCTGTTTGTAACTCCACAAAGCTCTGTGATTTATGAAGAAGGGTGAGCCTGTCTGTCCTGGGTATTTTAAGCACATCTCACTTTTATAGAATTTAGGCTCTGCTATAAAGATAAAAGTAGCTATTAGAAGCAGTCCTCAGACTAACAGGATTTTTTAGACTAGAATTTCTCCCATTAGGTGGCTCACAAATGTTTTTTTTTATAAATAATAAAGATAAAAAAAGAGCAACATGTTCAAAATCCATATATACAGTGTGTTGCCTGGTTACAGTTCTTTGGAGTAGTATCTGTCATAGTCATAATAATAGTATCATCTAATGGTAGTTTCATAATAACAGTGCTTTTCCCTCATAACATTAATGCATATTAATTACTAATACTAATCAAAATATTAATTGTATTAATATTTATCAAACTTATTAATCAAAATTAATAAGTTACAGTAAACAACACTAGTAGTGAGATTAATCTTTCTCTTGTAATCTTCGAGATTCTAACTCCTGTTTCTCTTATTTAACCATTGATAGAACAGATCCCATATCTCAAAATATTCTTTTCTTTAATTTCAAATGTTAGTGTATTCATTTCTGCACATTCTAAGTTATATATTAAATCTTTTTTCTATTCCTTTGTAAGATTTTTAACTTACTTTTAGTTTTCTCTTTGTTTATTTTCAATCCTGCAACATCACCATAGTCTTCTATTTTCTTTAATAGTTTGGGTCCCGTTTCTTGCGGTTCTTCTATAATATACACCACATCATCTGCAAAAGTTTGTCGTTTGTATTGGTCTTTTTTTTATCTCCATGCCTTTTATTTCTATATCTTGGCATATTCCAGAGCAGATTCCTTGGCTATTCCAGAGTCAGAATAAATAATAAGAGGGGACAATGGGCATCCTTGTCTTGTGCCTATTCTCTGTTACGTCCACATTCACAAACACTTTTCCAGTCTGTTTTGTATGTATTGCCTTGATTATATTGGTGAATTTTCCCCCAAATTCCATATATTTTAGCTGCAGTATCATGAATCACCAGTTTACATTGTCAAATGCTTTCTGCGTGTCAAGAAGCATCAGCACCATTTGTTTTTCTGGGTGTGCTTCATAATATTCCAATGTGTTCAAAATTATTCTCATGTTATTTTTGATTTTTATATTTGGCAGGAAACCATTCTGATCTGAATGTATAAATTCATTCAGGAATCTCTTCAATCTTTCAGCTACCCATATTTCCGCAAAAATAAGACCCTGTTTTATATTTCTTTGAACCTTGAAATAAGTACTTGGCCTTATTGCCATGTGCTCAAAAGCCTGATCGGGCTTATTATCAGGGAATGTCTTATTTTGGGGAAAATAGGGTATTATTGATGTATAAATTTTATAGTCCACATTTAAAAGTGAGATGGGTCTATCGTTTTTAATCTGTGATAAATTTGCATCTTCTTTTGGTATGAAGGTGATATTTGCTTCCATCCAAGATTTTGCTATCTTAGCTTTTAGTAAGACTTCATTGTAAACTTCTGGTAGTACCAGTCCCAGGGGGTCTTGCAATTGTTTATAGAATTCTGCCGGTAAGCCATCTGGTCCTGGAGTTTTATTATTCTTCTGTCTCTTAATTGCCTCTGTTAATTCAAAAATTGTTATTTGTGAGGTGGCTCACAAATGTTTTGAATTACAACCCAATTATCGTACAGCCAGAGCTGATACACATCAGCAAGGTACCAAGTTAAAGAAACTGTAGGAAGATTGATCCTGTGGCCTTAACTCATGGTAACGTGAGTCTTAGTATTTGATGTCTTCCTGCAGCAATTTCTGTTCTGATTCTCTATATTGGCTAATGGATTGCCAATTAAAAAGATGGAATACTCATTGACATTTCCCACATTCGTGCATGTGGGTGAGTTTGAATGACCAGGGGTTGCCTGATGAAAATAATTGTGTGAATGAACATCAATAGGAAGGAAATGATGAAAAGTGAGTGATATGTTTTCTGATCTAAATTGTCACTTCCTCATTTGTGATAAACTATTTCTGTATATTATCTAATAGGCTTTTGAGGGTTAGAGGATTATAGAATATTATTTTATCCTTCTGCAGCCATTCCAGGGTCTCCAAATGTTATAGTCTCGACATGATTTTACATCCAAATACCATCGTTTTACATCCAAGTGCTGGGAAATTTGTCTCTGTTTCAAATTCCTTCATCTACGTTAATTCCTAAACATAGGAATTAGTAGTATTAATAGTATGTAGTATTTAGATTATGAGCGTATCTAGCAGTGGTGGGTTGACTATAGAACCAATAGTAAAACCGGTGGGAGGCTCCGCCCACCGACCCTGACATCATCAAAATGCTTCTGCGCATGCTCAGAAGCGCACACGGCCCCACTGAGAACCGGTAGTAAAGGTAAGTAGAACCCACCCCTGATATCTAGGCAAATCCAAACTGCATTTCAAAAGATTACTATAAAAGTTATACTATGAGCAGGAATATAATATTACCATCACATTGTGATCTAGGCAATACCTTTTTAAGTTGTTTAAAAAATAATTATTTTTGAAAGTTTATTTTTATGATAAAAATCAAGTAAAACATTTCAGTCTAAAAGTGGACAATATTAACACCTACATGTTACACGAACAAGTAAAGAGAAAGTAAATTGAAATTAATTCTGTTTCTTCAATTAGCGACTAAAAACATAACTTTGTATCAGTACAGTTGCATACAGCAGATCAGATGCATAAAATGTTACTTTATATAGCCAACCAATTCACTATTTTGGGACCAACAACACCAATTTGTCTTAAAATGCCAGTGTAGAAAATATAGAAATCTGATTTACTGTATACTGAATTACACAATTGGTCCATCCAGTTCAGTATTTGTGCTCTGATTGACAGCATCTTTCCATGCTGCTAATCAAGCTAATAGGCCTCTGTCTATAATAAAAGGTAAAGGACTCCCTATGGATTTTACTCTGCTAGTCTTTGCCGACTCTAGGGAGCGCTGATCATCTCAGTTTCAAGGCCATTTCTCCAGCACTGTCTAAAGACATTTCTGCAGTCATGACCAGCATGACATCATGGAGTGCTGTTGCCTTCCATTCTAGTGCTACCTATTTATCACATTTGCATGATTTCAAGCTGCTAGGTTGGCAGGAGCTGGGATGAGGACAGGAGCTCACCCTTTTGCATGGAGCTCGGGTCTCAAGCTTGGGCTGCTGGTTTTCTAGCTGACAAGCCCAACCTCTTAATCACTGAGCCACCACACCACCCCAGCTTTTTCTGTAAGGGTCCTCCTGAAAACCTAGGGATTTTGATCTTCTGACCACCGCAACAGAGTACTTTGTACATCAATCCTTCTATTCAGTAGCTATCCAGATAGGTATAGAAGAAAGGTCTGTCTTAGGATCTGAGATATCATTCTTTGAAGAGAACCTGTTTTGGGCAGAAAATTTCTTATTTTAGGTGATGGCTGTCTATTGTGGAATAACTACTCGTGTGCTGACCCAGAAGGCGACAGCCACTCTGGCTATAATGCATGGAAGACTAGAGCAGATTATATAATGTGTACTTGATTATGGTAACCTCCTTAATAGCAGAGCTCTAGAATACTGACATTTCCACTCTAGTGATACCTGTGCCACAGTGGTGGTATTCAGTCGGTTCTGTCCAGTTCGGGCGAATTGGTAGCAGCAGCTGCGAGAGGCTCTGCCCACCTGCCCGGACATCATCAGTCCCGTTTTTGACACTCTGTGCATGCACAGAAGGTCCTGGGCATGTGTAGAGGTATCGCACACTCACATTTGCAAACCGGTAGTGAAGGTAAGTGAATACTACCCCTGCTCTGCTAGGCCGCATTGGAATATGTCAAATTTGTGTGAAGTTATCTCTCCCCCCAGAAAACATGTAGACAATAATGATAGGTCATATGATGACACGGTGGCAAAACAACTTTACCATTCCTTCAAGATCCGTACAGCTCAAGTGAACTAACAGGCACAATATTTGTCATGATCGCTATTGACTGCTAAAAATAATACATTTCTTAAAAGTGTACTGCAAAATTTGAAGAAGCAAGAAAAGAAAAGGTTATTACATTCTGATCTATACCTGAAGGTGTAGAGAAAATTAGGTTTGCATTGGAATCCCCAAAGATTCACTTACCCAGTTCTCTATTTCATCCCTGCCTGAATGACTAAGTACTGAAGAAATATAGTTTGATACAGAGATATAGATATAATAGAGAATTCTCTAAAAGGATAGGGATAAAGATATGAAAATATATACGTGTTAATGGATTCTGATTGAGATAAATACTAGCCTAAACAAACTCAGTTCAATCTTATTTTTTCTGCTCTGAGAAATGATTTTTTATATTTTAAGTGAAAAAAAAGGGGGCGGGATGAAGGTATTTCTTGCTTTCCCCCCCTCCTTTTTCTAATCTTTTAAAGTAGCTTGCATACCTACAGCGACATAAGACTGCTCTCCTCACACCCACCAAAAATATATATGAATGTATGAGTTGCAGCAAATACACTCCATTCTTCAGGTATTCATTGAACTCTTCCTTCCTTAAAAACACTTTAAGACCTAGATTTGGTGAAGGTTCCTCTCAGTACTACAGTTACAGAGAAAATTGAATTTGGGTTTATAATTTCTTGCTTCCAGTTCTGGTAAAGGTTGCCAGTGCTATAAATGAGTTAAAGAATAAGACACTGAACAACTGCACCATAAAGTATTTCTCTCTGTTGCCTATTAGCATAGATCATATTCTGACAACTTGAATTCCCAGACCTGATACTCTCACATACTTGCTGCAATTTATATACCCAATATTTCTTTTCCATATTACCTTGCCCTTTGGCATGATTATGAAGGCCATCATCTCCATAAAATAGTTTTTATATGCTGAGACAGGGCCTTAAAAGGAGGCCATACAGTATATATTAACATGGTTAAATCCAAAACACCGATAAAGGCTTTTTCAAAGCATTAATCTGTTTAATTATTAAGCTCACAGAGAGGGTGGAAAGAAAGAAAAATCTGTGCTTGAGGCAAGGCCAGGCTACTTGATTCCCAATATTCCAATTTACAGAAAAGGAACAGAGGACAATAGTAAGGTTAGATATTGTATAAGAATTCTGAACTGTGGAGTAGGAAATTCTACCAGTTAAGTTTGTGTAAGAACAGGCATCTTATTGTTTAAAAAAACACATTCTTTTTAGAGGTGGCAGAGATGCTGGAAATGTCCATCATGGTCTGGTCATAAGTGGTGGAACTTGATGAGATTATATACATGTCTTCATTTTGCAATGAAATAAAAATTTTCCCTAGTTATCTTGTCACATTTTCCTTATTAGGTCTGTATTTACAGATTTACAAACCCCTCGCATCCTGGACATAAACTGCTTCAACTCCTACCCCCAAAATGATGCTATAGAGCACTGCATATCAGAACAATTAGACGCCTGAACGCCATCACTCTGCTAAACAAATAATTCCCTCAACACTGTCAAACTATTTGCTAAGTCTGCACTACTATTAATCTTCTCATCATTCTCATCACCCATCTCCTTCCACTTATGACTGTATGACTGTAACTTTGCTGCTTATATCCTTACAATTTATATTGATATTGTTTCCTGATTGCTTATTTGTTCCCTATGACTATCATTAACTGTTGTACCTTATGATTCTTGATGAATGTATCTTTCTTTTATGTTTCTTTTATGCAGAGCGTATGCACCAAGACAAATTCCTTGTGTGTCCAATCACACTTAGCCAATAAAAATTCTATTCTATTCTATTCTATTCTATTCTATTCTATTCTATTCTATTCTATTCTATTCTATTCTATTCTATTCTATTCTATTCTATTCTATTCTAGTTGAGCTGGTTTCCTTTACCTATTGCCAGTTTCATCTTGCTTTGTTCAGGTGAATAATATTCCTTCTTTTTTGGTCAGAAAGGATTAAGATGCAGGAATAGAATTCTATTGTGTATGAACAGAATATAAGACAATATTCTTATCTATCAGGAAACTGAACTTAATCCCTGTTTTGCTTGCAAGATCAAAAGGAAGTATTTTAATCATAACAGTGTTCAAGGATTGAATAGTTTGTTAATTTTTGTTACTTCTTAGTCACATGGATATGGTTGCTAAACGTGGGGATTGAATCTTTAACTGCCATAACTAGAGGACCCAGTGTTATTCATTTATTCGTTTATCCTTCAGCTTCCATTTCTATGTATGCAAATGACTATTTAATAGCCCAGGTAGCTGTCTTCCCAATGTGCATGCTCTTCAATTACCATGGCCTATAACCTTCTGCAATGTTTGACTGTAAATTATAGGAATTCATGGCCAACAAATCTGAAGGAGGCCTACTTTGAAAAGGTCTAAGTCTAATCAGATTGTCTTAGAATTTTTTTCAACTTTCCATAAGCAAATTTGGCAAAATGTGTCTGTACCTTTTTGGAGAAAGATGTGCCCCAATCTCATCTGCTTCTATCCCATTCCTTCAACTTGCTCAAAATATCTTTGTCTGCCTGTCATTTAGCACTTAATCCATGTCATTGCCCAAAACCTATCTCGTATATTTTTTTAAAACATTGGCATATCTTTCTTATGCCAATTTATTCATTCTGCCATAGTCTTACTGCCATCTGAAGCAACTTCTTATTGACTCAAAGTATGATGATCCCTCTCTTTCTACTTGCACAAAAATGCAAAACAGGAGTTAAAGTACAGTTCTATTCGATAAATCTTTTAATAGAAAAACCTCTGTTGATCTCATTCTGGGTAATAGAACTGTATTATTTAATCACATGGAAACAAAGAAGAGAGCAGCTCTAAAAGCAAAACTGTGTGATCTTGACATAGATGCTAAATAGAAGGAGGGTTTTTTAAAATATATATTTATCATTTTATTATACAGAAGATGCCCGGTGAAACTTTGATGGCTTCAGATGCTGATCCTCTTCTTCTTCTTTTTTTTTTAATAGAGTTTTTCATGGTTTGTATTTCCCAATCTTAATAAAGCACACATCGTCCCTCGCCTCACCTTCTCTCCCATTATTAAGTGAGGTCAGAAGTTGCAGAAATACTGCAAGTCTAATTATCCACAAAAGTAATTAACATTTCTAACAGAAACTGCTAGTGTTGGTTTTCATTGGGGGGCTGTAGGAAAGCAGTAAAGTAAAGAGTGAGGTAATTAAAAAGTCATTATGATAGGGTCCCCTTTACCACCTCCATTTAATAACATCCTTGCTCTGCAAATGGGCGGACTGAGGCTCACTGAAGATTAAGCTCATCTTCCCTATAGAGGGTAATATTAGTTTTGCTTTACCACCCATAAGGAAGAAGAAGAAGGGAAAGGGAATCTGCTTCATCACTAGTAAGCACAGAGGACAATAGAGTCTTGCCATAGTCCTTCACCCAATTAAGTCTCTAGGGCTACATCCCTAGGTGCAGGTTGCAGACTGTCCTTGTCTGAGTCCAATTTATTCTTAGTAACAAGTTCTAAACCATTGATCCTGACATCCATACTGCTTTTTCCTCCTCTTTAAATTCTAGCTGCTCGGTCTACATTTTACAGTTTAATAAGAGCAGGTCAGGTAAATTAAAGGTTGAGAGATAATAAAAAGTTTTGGCTGCTTCTCTAGGGTAGAGTGCAGAACCTGTGACCTGCCAGACATAATTAGATTATGACTCCCTTAAACTTTTATCACTTCACCTGCTGGGTCCTGGAGAACATAGCATTTGAAGTTTACTATTACCTTATGACTGTGTTGTAGAAAGGCATATTCTGGAGCTGATAGAATATTTCCAAATAGATTTTTTTAATAGTGAATATTTATTTTTTGTTAATATAATCAAAAGTTCAACAAAGAGCATATCTCTATAGCGGATTATTGCAAGAAAGGAACAAAGGTTTTGTATGCTGGTGCTAAGTAAATTTTCAAAGGCTTCATCTTTTTTTAGTTTTTCCTCCCTGATAAATAGAAAGTGTTAATGTGATTCACGGCAAGATAGGCAGAAAAATAAATACATAAATAAATAAACAAATTTAATGAATGAATAAACTTGGATTCATCATCTTTCCCAAACCCAGTTACATTGGTGACTTATTTTAGAAAGGTATCGTCTAGTCATAAACGTAGTTACAATCTTATTGGCTCTTTTTTTGTGTGTTGACTTTAGAACCATCGTAATCAACAACAGGCACCAAAAATGTGAAAAAGTGTCAGTTCTGTCAAGCAGGATTTGGCAATAGATTAAGACCTCCTCACTTTACATGCCTAAGCTTCCTAGACACTCCAATTCTATTAGATAAGCATGTTTATTAAAATAAGAATGAATCCAAAAGAATCAGTTAATTATCCACTGCCACTCTGAGTATTTCAGTGCTACCTATTGTTGTGGCTCCGACCCCCGAGGCCATCGCATCGGAGGAAGAAGGCTCTGAACAGGAGGGAGAGGAGCCAGCCAGGCCTCCCTCCCCCGGCCCCTCCTCCCTGGTAATTCATCAGCTGCCGGCCGAAGGAGA